>CM057235.1:15140000-15653019 GCA_029891385.1 Erythroxylum novogranatense | reverse complement strand
CGATATTTAGCTCGATTGAGTTTGCATACAACAATCATTATCATAGTAGCATCGGGATGGCACCATATGAGGCCGTGTATGGGCGGCCGTGTAGATCGCCTTTGTATTGGGATGAAGAGGTGTGAGGATGATTGAGGGTCCTGAGTGATTGAGGATCTTGTAGATAAGGTGGCCCGATTGAGTCGCATCAAAGCGGCTCGGGATAGACAGAAGAGCTATGTGGATCAAGATAGGAGGGACATTGAGTACAATGTAGGCGATAGAGTGTTCTTCGGTGTCACCGTGGCGTGGTGTCTTGAGATTTGGGAAAAGGGTAAGTTAAGCCCTAGGTACATTGGTCCATATGAGATCACCGAGAGGATGGGACCTTTGGCCTCTGAGCTAGCTTTACCGAGTGAGATGTCTCAGTTGCATGGCGTCTTCCATGTGAGTATGCTTCCGTAGATATCGGTCGATCCGACACATGTGATAACGGCTCGGGAGATTGAGGTATCGAGTAATTTGAGTTATGTGGAGGCCGTCTGATTGTCGGGACACAGGTGAAACAGTTGAGGAATAAGAGTATTCCACTGGTGAAGGTTCTCTGGAGGAACCACTCGACTGAGGAGGCTACCTGGGAGACCGAGGAGCATATGAGGAGACAGTATCCTCATCTTTTCGATCAACCAGGTAAGAATTTCGGGGACGAAATTTTTATTAGGAGGGGAGAATTGTAACATCCCATCTCCCATAGAAAGGATTTATTAGTAATTTGGGACGGGTTAGGAGACTTGAATTATAACTCGGCATGAACATACATTATATAGCCTCTATAACTGATGATTGTTTTGCACATGCACATGGTATACATGCATTCATGACATTTCCGGCATAAGTGTCTAATTGAGATCTTTGTGAAATTTATATGAAAGTTGTATTTAAAAATTATTTGGAGTCGCCATAAATTGTTTTATATTTTAGGATTTATGAGAATTTTCTGAAATTTTTAGGTTTTGCGGACCGAAAAATTCAACCGTGATTGAGTGAGCCTTTTTGTCTGAAAAGGGTTGCCTAATGGCATTAGATTATTGGCTAAATGGTGTTAGGGAATTATTTTAGTGCCATGATTAGAGCTTAATTGGAATTAGCACTTAACTAAATAGGATTAGTTGATAAATTGCATTTTTCCCATTGAATGCCAAGTGTTCTTCTTGATTTATTGATTTTGTCTTCTTATAATCATCATCTACGACTTCCTCTTTAGCTTTTTTTAGTAAATGAATATCTTGGAAAGCCTTCTTCTTCATTCATCCAAGTCATCTTCCTCCTCCTTGAATTTTCTTCTACTTATCGATACAAGACATTTCTCCTTGGTTCCTTGCTTGCTCATCATCACACACAAACCAAGTTGAAGCCTTGAATTGATGAGACTCTTTGTTATGCTTATGAAACCGTGGGTGAAGTAAGTTAGGAAGTGTGGGAGAGTTGTAAAGTGTTGGAGAATTGAAGAGTTTGTAACTTGATTGGTAAGTATTGATGTTTGTTTTATGCTTTTGGTAGTTAGAAGCCATTATGGGAAGCATTTATGCATTTATTTCATGATGATAGTAGTAGGCTTGAATGGGTTTAAATGCATGCTTAGTTATGGATGAATGAATGGTTATGGTAGTTAAGAATGGGAGCTTGATATTGTTAATGATGTTTGTGGTGCTAGATGAATGGAAATACAAGATGGAAGTTGGTTATGTAGGTGCTGCCAACTTTTGAATAATTATATAAGTATATGTTGTGATGAATTTGTGGTTTAATTAGAGGTAGGAATGGATGCTTAGTGATGTGTTATTGATGTTAGAAGTGATAGGAGTTAGGTTAATGTTGAAAGCTGGAAAATGAATGTTTGACCTATTGTAATGTTTTGATCATAACTAATTGTGTAGGTGAGCAAATGAGGTGAAGTTTGTGGCCACTTAAACTTTGGGATGTTGGCTACAATTTTGTGTGAAATAGGTGTTGTTAAATTGTAATGCTAGAAGGGCGAAATTTTGCATGGAAAGTTACTGTTTTATTGCCTGTGAACAGTATCCGCAAGTATGACTAATGTGTTTTGTTGATTTTTCTAAATTAATTGGTATGGAACTAGGAAAATGGTCTTTATGAAAGTTGAGGCATATTGAGTTAGCTTTCCATTTCCACTGATCTTGCTAATTTTCGAGTTGTATATTGGGATATATGAACTGATTACTATTGATTGGTTTTATGCTTTTGGAGAAACCTAGTTAAAGTGTTGATTTTGTGAGCTTTCTGCTTGGGAGCAATTTTAGCAATTTTGTGGACTGAATTGGTGTGAGTGATCTTCTGAAAAGTTGTAGAGTAAGAAATTATCTTGAAAATGATTTATGGTGTGTAATTTTAGAGGTCAGAGTTGGGAGTTATGATTTTGCAAAACTGACCCTGCATTAGGTTGTGAATTGCTGAAAATGGCAGTAACTTGCATAATAGATTTGAAATTGTTAAAATCGAATTGGAGTTTGTGTTCTTCATGAAAATTGAAGTTTGAGATCTTATCTTTTCAGGGATATAAGGTAATGATTTTTGTGACATTTTGCTAAGAGAATTACTGTTTGAAACATCACTGTCCAGATTGGTTGATTTCAGAGGGCTGATGCTTTGGTGAATTGTTTGACCTAGTTAGTAAGTAAATTTGATTTTGAGTTGTTCATGAAAGTTGGAGATAACATTGTGAACTCACTGAGAATATTTATTGTGTTATTTTTACTGAGGAAATGAGTAGTTACTGAATTTGCAAAGTATTGCACTGTTTGAGAGGTTTTGTGTAGACAGTAGCTTTGATGGGATATTTGACACCCTTAGGGTGAAATTGATTTTATGGTCTTCATGAGAATGGTAGAGCTTTTCATTATCTTTCCAACAAGCTATGGTTTGTATTTTTCCGATTTGTGTGCTAAGAATTATTATTGTTGGAAATTCGGATGGGAAATAGGAAAAAAAAGAGGGTAATGGAATTAAGTTCGGTCACTGTGGCGACGCGTCGCCTCAGTGACGGTCATATTAGGCCGCGTCGCTAGGGACAGCGTCAAGCTCTTGACAAAAGCCGATTTAGTCAGCCCGCTGGCTTAGGCGTCGCCCAACGAGGCTGAACTTTTATTTTTTATTTTATTTTATTATTATTATTATTATTATTATTATTATTTAATTGGTAATTTGTGATTTCATTTTGTCAATTTCTTTCCGTCCGACATCCGATTGACCTGATTCTTGAGGCATCGGATTAAGTAGAATATTAATTTCATTTGTGAGAAATTGGGAATTTTGGACGAAATTGGCGTGGCCCGGAGTAGCAGAGCCTTTAATCATTTATTTTGTTTAATTGGGGACCTATAGAGGTCCGAATTGCGCCGTCGGCGCCAATAGGTTTCTAATTTTAGGCGGATTTTTTTATGGGAAAATTTTGGATTAGGGTGGGAATGCCATGAACATGCATTATACCGTTTACTTATTCCATGTGCATTGTTTGATATTTTAACTATTGATTGGTAATGTTTACTTATTTTAATTGTTATAGAGGCTCGGTTGGAGCGTCATCCCACGGACGTTGCGAGACTTCCGGCATTAGCTCGAAGTTATTAGGTGAGTAACCTAGATGGTTCATCGGTTAGTAAGTGTTTATAATTACGCACTTAGAACCCATGGAGAATAATGGAGGGACAATTATGTTTGTTTGTGTTGGATTGCGGACCGAAGGTCCGATGAATTGGGAAATTCGACATAGAAGTGTCATATGTGATTTTCTTGCGATTACTTGTACAAGACTTATGTGTATATGTTGAATTGGGATGCGATATGATGTTGGTGTTGTTTTATTTGGACATATACTTCATGCATAATTGCATGATCGATAATCGGCGATTGTGACGGAAGCGACCAACGAGAGCTTAAAGCTCAACGTGATTGGGCCTTGAGCCCATAGTGATTCGAGCCTATGGCCCACCGTTTATCGCCCTTAATGGGGACGGTTTGATTTCGATCACAACAACGTAATAAATTGAAAGCGTCTCATACACATTCCATGTGCATTTGAATTGATTCTTTGAATTGGTATGAAAATTACTACTAAATGTGATTTGATGAGATAATTGTGCGTAAATGTGTTATGTATGTGTATATGCATGAATTGGGTGAACCATCGATGATGGTTCCTCATTTGAGTTCATAAACTCACCCAAAATTTCAAATTATTTTTCGGGACCGAGAGAGTAGACTTATAGCTCGGAGGGACTTTTCTGCCGTGTAGATTGAGTTGGCAAGAGAAGTCATGGCACGTGGTTGGTCATTTGGCACTTTTGAGGATGACCTAGTTAGCCTTTTGTTTGATTTTCTTTTGGAGTAATGTACTGAACATACCGGTTGTGTAAATTCTTGCTTTGAGGTTATGAAATGAGAATTTATGGTTTCAAAATTAGTGGATTTCATATTAATTCTTTATGATTTTGATGCCATGTGGAGTGTTAGTGGTTGTTAAGTGGCGCACCCTTATCGTAGGGTGTGTGTCGGAATGACCTCTGGCGTCGATACATATCTATGGTATGGGGTGCTACATTAGGTGGTATCGAGCATGGTTTGGCATCTGTTGGGACTAGTACATAATTAGGCTTGAATTATTGTGAGAAATCGGCGATCGAGTTCTTGTTTTGTTTTAGGTCATCCGTATTTGGTGATCAGATTGATCAACCAGCTGACCAGGGATCTGTTGGAGCTAGTAGAGAGTCCTCGGTGCCTCGATCTGAGGAGATACCTCCTAGAGTCCCGTGAGGCGGGAGAGGAGATACGATTTGCTGCGTAAAGTACATGAACTTCTATGGCGATCTGAGACCCGTGAGGTGAGGATGGTTGGAGAGGGAGAGAGTCCTTGATCGGATGGATTGCGAACACGATGAGAGGTTCGATTATGCGATATCTCTTCTGCGGGCCCCGCTTATACATGGTGGAAAGGCATTCGGCGGTACCACGGACCTTGCTTCTTGACATGGGCGATTTTACGAGGGCTTTTAGAGACAATTATATGCCCAGGTGTATCTGGAAATGAAAATCACGGGAGTTTTGGAGTGAGGCGGGGTAGGATGGCGATGGCGAGTCGAGGTGAGATTTAATGAGTTGATGGGGTATCTTTGCTCATGTGGTTTCTCTTGAGGCGAGATAGGTGCGGAGGTTTGAGATGGGGCTGAATCTGGAGATCCGTGCGGATTGGCCCGATCGATATGGGCTCCTTTATAGAGTTGAGAGCTGCTTCTTTGTGAGAGTGGAGAGCGGTGTGTGAGACAGAGACGGCAGAGATGGGTCGAGGTTTAGAGGAAAGAGAGTTAGTGATAGTCGAGGCGGCTCTGGTAGGAGTTTTAGCGGTTTTGAGCGGGGCCTTCAGATCTTGAGGAGGATCGAGACGATCGGGTTTTGGACGAGAGGAGATTTATGCAGTGGCGGCGATGGCGATGGCGATGGCGAGAGGTTTTGGCGATTCCCCATTCTCGTGAGCCTTGTGAAGAGGCACTTTGGAGAGTGTTGGCGATTGTTGGAGCTTGCCTTAAATGCGCTCCATGGATCATCAGTTCGGATTGCCAGTACATTGGGAGCTCGGTCTGTTTGGTAGTGGCCGAAGCGGAGTAGTACTACCGATCATCGAGTAGAGTGGGTGGATCGGGTGTGGATCGATCTGGAGAGGGCGAGTAGAGGCCGAGGTAGAGTGAGGATCCTTTAGGCGGGGTGAGGGTCGGTCGATCGACCCAGAGTCGAGCCGAATATATGCCATGACGAGGCGGGAGGCCAGATTCCCCGATGTCGTGGTGGTATGCTCCTTATTTCGATTTTGAGGCGTTTGCATTGGATCTGGATCACACATTCTTTATTGCACCTCATATGGCATGTAGATTGCATGGGGATCGAGAGATATTCTTGTATGGGCTAGAGGTGAGTACACCTTTAGGTACTACTCTTGCATTGGGAGAGGTGCGAGGGATGCTCGATCCAGATTGATCAGCGGTGTTGAGGCGAGACCTTATAGTGTTGCCTCGAGAGAGATCGATGTGATTACGGGGATGGGTGGTGACGGCCCATAGGGCTATTATGAACCTGCTATACCAAGGAGGTTGTTTTAGAGTCTCTGGTCGACTAGAAGCGGTGTTTAGAGGAGTTAGTCGAGCGATACCGGCCGGATGATCTCTTTCCTTAGTGCCACGAGATTGATGAGGGAGGCATGAGGCATATCGGCTCATGTGGTTGACACGAGTTGAGCGAGGCTTGAGGATATTCCGTGGTTAGGGAATTTCCAGATGTGTTTCTGATGAGTTCTGGGTTTCTTGGCCGGATCGGAGGCGAGTTCACTATTGACCTCGTTCAGTCTTGCTCTATATCTATACCTCCATATAGGATGGCTTTGTGGGCGAGGGAGCTTAAAACTCGATTCACGGGAGTTGTTGGAGAAGGGCTTTATCGGACCTAGTGTTTCACCATGGGAGCTCGGTTTGTTTGTGAAGAAAAGGATGGGACTTTGAGGCGTGCATCGATTCTGAGCGGTTGAATCGGGTGTGATGAAGAATAAGTATCCACCGCCTAGGATCGATGACTTATTTGATCGATTGCGAGGAGCTCGGTGTTCACTAAGTTGGATCGAGGTCGTGGTACTATCGATTGAAGATTGCAGAGGCGATGTGCCTAAGAGTGCCTTGAGGCGTGTCACGGGCATTTTGAGTTTTAGTGATGCCGTTTGGGTTAACTAATGCCCCGCGCCTTTATGGCCTTGATGAATAAGGTATTTCAGCCCTACTGGATCGGTTTGTTATTGTGTTTATTGATGACATTTTAGTGTATTCGAGAGCGACGGGAGCATAGTGAGCATTTGAGGATTGTGTTGCAGACCATGAGGAGAGCAGATTGTATGCCAAATTGATAAATGTGAATTTTGGCTGGATCAGTGATATTTTGGGACATATAGTGGTGGAGAGGGTATTGGTGGATCAAGAGTAAGGTGGAAGCGGTCTTTGAAGTGGGAAGCTCTAGGAATGTTTGAGATTCGAGTTTCCTCGGATTGGCGGTTATTACGGAGGTTTGTCGAGGGTTTTCATTGATCTGACCCTCGACAAAACTTCGAGGAAGAATGTGCCATTCGGATGGGTGAGGAGTGTCGGAAGAGCTTTGAGGAGTGAAACATCGGTTGACTCTGCCGGTGTTGACTATTCCATCTGGGATTGGAGGATTTGAGGTATCAAATGATGCATCGCATCGAGGATTGGGGTGTGTTACGATGCAGACAAGAGAGTCATTGCCTATGCCTCGAGGCAATTGAGGTCTCACGAGGTAAACTATCCTGTTCATGATTTGGAGTTAGGCTGCGGTAGTGTTTGCTTTGAAGATTTGGAGGCATTACATATGGTGAGACTTTCCAGATCTTCTTGACCATAAAGTTTGAAATATTCTTGAGCGAGAGAGTTGAATTTGAGGCAGAGGAGATGGCTTGAGTTGTTGAAGGACTATGGTGTCTTATCGAGTATCACCACAGGAAAGCTAATGTGGTGGCGGATGCTCGAGTAGGAAGTCACATACTAGTACACTCAGATTGAGGCAATGAGGTTGCCTAATTTGATTGAGTTGAGGGCTTTGAATGTTGGATGACTCTGGGCGGGATGGAGTCTTATTGGCTACTTTGACATTGAGACCGATGCTCTTGGGCGGGATCGGAGAGTTCGGGACAAGGATCCTGTTATGGTGAGACTGATTGAGAAGGTAAAAGTTGATTCGAGTTCTGAGTTTGAGGTGAGAGATGAGACTTTGTGGTTGAGACAGAGGCTTTGTGTGCCTGGTGTGGATGATCTGAGGAGAGAGATATTGGAGGAGGCTCATATGGCCACATATGCTATGCATCCTGGTACTACCAAGATGTATAACACTCTTAAGCAACATTTCTGGTGGCCTGGCATGAAAAAGCAAGTAGCGGAGTATGTATCTAAATGTTTGACGTGCCAGCAGGTTAAGGCTGAGCACCAGGCTCCAGTAGGGAAGCTTCATTCGTTGCCCATTCCGGAGTGGAAATGGGAACGAATTACCATGGATTTCATTATGGGTTTGCCTAGGGCCGAGGCGACATGATGCTATCTGGGTCATAGTGGATCGATTGATTAAATCGACCCATTTCTTGCCGATGAGGAGAACAATACCATGGATCGGTTGGCCTGAAGTATGTGGCGAGAGATAGTGAGGCTGCATGGGGTCCCGATGTCGATAGTGTCCGCGAGGATCCCGATTTACTTGAGGTTGGCGAGTTTGCGATCTGCTATGGGTACTAGGTGAACTTGAAGACAGCGTTTCATCCTCGAACAGATGGGCGAGTGAGAGAGCGATTAAAGGCTGTTGAGGATATGCTTCGGCTTGTGTATTGGAGTTCGAGGAGGGCATGGGATCGATTTAGCTCGATTGAGTTTGCATACAACAATCATTATCATAGTAGCATCGGGATGGCACCATATGAGGCCTTGTATGGGCGTGTGATGTAGATCGCCTTTGTATTGGGATGAAGAGGTGTGAGGATGATTGAGGGTCTGGTGATTCGAGGATAACGTAGATAAGGTGAAACTGATTCGGAGTCGCATCAAAGCGGCTTAGGATAGACAGAAGAGCTATGTGGATCAGCATAGGAGGGACATTGAGTACAATGTAGGCGATAGAGTGTTCTTACGGGTGTCACCGTGGCGTGGTGTACTGAGATTTGGGAAAAAGGGTAAGTTAAGCCCTCGGTACATTGGTCCATATGAGATCACTTTGAGAGGATAGGACCTTTGGCCTCTGAGGCTAGCTTTAAGGTGAGATGTCTCGGTTGCATGGCGTCTTCCATGTGAGTATGCTTCGTAGATATCGGTCGGATCGACACATGTGATAACGGCTCGGGAGATTGAGGTGTCGAGTAATTTGAGTTATGTAGAGGCCGTCTGATTGTCGGGACACGGGTGAAACAGTTGAGGAATAAGAGTATTCCTTTGGTGAAGGTTCTGGTGGAACCACTTTCGTGAGGAGGCTACACAGGAGACCGAGGAGCATATGAGGAGACAGTATCCTCATCTTTTCGATCAACCAGGTAAGAATTTCGGGGACAAAATTTTTATTAGGAGGGGAGAATTGTAACATCCCATCTCCCATAGAAAGGATTTATTAGTAATTTGGGACGGGTTAGGAGACTTGAATTATAACTCGGCATGAACATACATTATATAGCCTCTATAACTGATGATTGTTTTGCACATGCACATGGTATACATGCATTCATGACATTTCCGGCATAAGTGTCTAATTGGAATCTTTTGTGAAATTTATATGAAAGTTGTATTTGAAAAATTATTTGGAGTGCGCCATAAATTGTTTTATATTTTTAGGGATTTATGGAAATTTTTCTGGAATTTTTCGGGGTTCTTACCCACCGAAAATTTCAATGACTGATTGAGTGAGCCTTTTGTCTGAAAGGGTTGCCTAATGGCATTAGATTATTGGCTAAATGGTGTTAGGGAATTATTTTAGTGCCATGATTAGAGCTTAATTGGAATTAGCACTTAACTAAATAGGATTAGTTGATAAATTGCATTTTTCCCATTGAATGCCAAGTGTTCTTCTTGATTTATTGATTTTGTCTTCTTATAATCATCATCTACGACTTCCTCTTTAGCTTTTTAGTAAATGAATATCTTGAAAGCCTTCTTCTTCATTCATCAAAGTCATCTTCCTCCTCCTTGAATTTTCTTCTACTTATCGATACAAGACATTTCTCCTTGGTTCCTTGCTTGCTCATCATCACACACAAACCAAGTTGAAGCCTTGAATTGATGAGACTCTTTGTTATGCTTATGAAAACCGTGGGTGAAGTAAGTTAGGAAGTGTGGGAGAGTTGTAAAGTGTTGGAGAATTGAAGAGTTTGTAACTTGATTGGTAAGTATTGATGTTTGTTTTTATGTTTTTGGTAGTTAGAAGCCATTATGGGAAGCATTTATGCATTTATTTCATGATGATAAGGGTAGGCTTGAATGGGTTTAATGCATGCTTGTGTGAAGGAATTGGTTATGGTAGTTAAAGAATGGGAAAGTGATATTGTTAATGATGTTTATGGTGCTTAATGAATGGAAATACAAGATGGAAGTTGGTTATGTGGGTGCTGCCAACTTTTGAATAATTATATAAGTATATGTTGTGATGAATTTGTGGTTTAATTAGAGGTAGGAATGGATGCTTAGTGATGTGTTATTGATGTTAGAAGTGATAAGAGTTAGGTTAATGTTGAAAGCTGGAAAATGAATCTTTGACCTATTGTAATACTTTGATCATAACTAATTTTGTAGGAGAGCAAATGAGGTGAGGTTTGTGGCCACTTAAACTTTGGGATGTTGGCTACAACTTTGTGTGAAATAGGTGTTGTTAAATTGTAATGCTAGAAGGGCGAAATTTTGCATGGAAAGTTACTGTTTTATTGCCTGTGAACAGTAACCGCAAGTATGACTAATGTGTTTTGTTGATTTTTCTAAATTAATTGGTATGGAACTAGGAAAAATGGTCTTTATGAAAGTTGAGGCATATTGAGTTAGCTTTCCATTTCCACTGATCTTGCCAATTTTCGAGTTGTATAGTGGGAGATATGAACTGATTACTATTGATTGGTTTTACGCTTTTTGGAGAAACCTAGTTAAAGTGTTGATTTTGTGAGCTTTCTGCTTGGGAGCAATTTTAGCAATTGTTTTGGACTGAATTGGTGTGAGTGATCTTCTGAAAAGTTGTAGAGTAAGAAATTATCTTGAAAATTATTTATGGTGTGTAATTTTTAGAGGTCAGAGTTGGGAGTTATGATTTTGCAAAAACTGACCCTGCATTAGGTTGTGAATTGCTGAAAATGGCAGTAACTTGCATAATAGATTTGAAATTGTTAAAAATCGAATTGGAGTTTATTTTCTTCATGAAAATTGAAGTTTGAGATCTTATCTTTTCAGGGATATAAGGTAATGATTTTTGTGACATTTTTGCTAAGAGAATTACTGTTTGAAACATCACTGTCCAGATTGGTTGATTTCAGAGGGCTGATGCTTTGGTGAATTGTTTGACCTAGTTAGTAAGTAAATTTGATTTTGATTTGTTCATGAAAGTTGGAGATAACATTGTGAACTCACTGAGAATATTTATTGTGTTATTTTTGACTGAGGAAATGAGTAGTTACTGAATTTGCAAAGTATTGCACTGTTTGAGAGGTTTTGTGTAGACAGTAGCTTTGATGGGATATTTGACACCCTTAGGGGTGAAATTGAATTTTATGGTCTTCATGAGAATGGTAGAGCTTTTCATTATCTTTCCAACAAGCTATGGTTTGTATTTTTCCGATTTGTGTGCTAAGAATTATTATTGTTGGAAATTCGGATGGGAAATAGGAAAAAAAAGGGTAATGGAATTAAGGCGGTCACTGGGCGACGCGTCGCCCTAGTGACGATGTCGTAATCAACAGCGTCGCTAGGGAGGCAGCGTCGCCCTAGCTTAAAGCCAATTTAGTCAGCCCGCTGGCGAGACGTCGCCCAATGAGGCTGAACTTTTATTTTTTATTTTATTTTATTATTATTATGTTATTATTATTATTATTTAATTAGTAATTTGTGATTTCATTTTGTCAATTTCTTTTCCGTCCGACATCCGATTGACCTGATTCTTGAGGCATCGGATTAAGTAGAATATTAATTTCATTTTGTGAGAAATTGGGAATTTTGGACGGAAATTGGCGTGGCCCTGTAGTGAGCCTTTAATCACTTATTTTGTTTAATTGGGGACCTATAGAGGTCCGAATTGCGCACCGTCGGCGTAATAGGTTTCTAATTTTAGGCGGATTTTTTATGGGAAAATTTTGGATTAGGGCTGGGAATGCCATGAACATGCATTATACACGTTTACTTATTCCATGTGCATTGTTTGATATTTTAACTATTGGTTGGTAATGTTTACTTATTTTAATTGTTATAGAGGCTCAGTTGGAACGTCATCCCACGGACGTTGCAGAGACTTCCCGGCATTAGCTCGAAAGTTATTAGGTGAGTAACCTAGATGGTTCATCGGTTAGTAAGTGTTTATAATTCTGCACTTAGAACCCTGTGGAGAATAATGGAGGGACAATTATGTTTGTTTGTGCCTGGATTGCGGACCGAAGGTCCGATGAATTGGGAAATTCTGACATAGAAGTGTCATATGTGATTTTCTTGCGATTACTTGTACAAGACTTATGTGTATATGTTGAATTGGGATCTGATATGATGTTGGTGTTGTTTTATTTGGACATATGCACTTCATGCATAATTGCATGATCAGTAATCGACAGTTGTGACCAGAGCAGCCAACGAGAGCTTAAAGCTCAACGTGATTGGGCCTTGAGCCCATAGTGATTCAGAGCCTATGGCCCACCGTTTAATCATATAATGGGACAGTTTGGCTTCGATCACAACAACGTAATAAATTGGAAGCGTCTCATACACATTCCATGTGCATTTGAATTGATTCTTTGAATTGGTATGAAAATTACTACTAAATGTGATTTGATGAGATAATTGTGCGTAAATGTGTTATGTATGTATATGCATGAATTGGGTGAACCATCGATGATGGTTCCTCACCGAGTTAATAAACTCACCCAAAATTGCAAATTATTTTTCGGGACCGAGAGAGTAGACTTATAGCTCGGAGGGACTTTTCTGCCGATGTAGATTGAGTTGGCAAGAGAAGTCATGGCACGTGTCGGTCGGTGGCACTTTTGAGGATGACCTAGTTAGCCTTTTGTTTGATTTTCTTTTGGAGTAATGTCTGAGAACATACCGGTTGTGTAAATTTACTACTTTGAGGTTATGAAATGAGAATTTATGGTTTCAAAATTAGTGGATTTCATATTAATTCTTTATGATTTTGATGCCATGTGGAGTGTTAGTGGTTGTTAAGTGGCGCACCCTTATCGTAGGGTGTGTGTCGGAATGACCTCTGGGCGTCGATACATATCTATGGTATGGGGTGCTACATTAGGTGGTATCGAGCATGGTTTGGCATCTGTTGGGACTAGTACATAATTAGGCTTGAATTATTGAGAAATGCAAAAGCGATCGAGTTCTTGTTTTGTTTTAGGTCATCCGTATTTGGTGATCAGATTGATCAACTAGTGACGAGGATCTGTTGGAGCTAGTAGAGAGTCCTCGGTGCCTCGATCGAGGAGATACCTCCTAGAGTCCCGTGAGGCGGAGAGGAGATCGATTCTTTGCGTGGCGAGGGGTCATGAACTTCATGGCGGTCTGAGACCCGAGGCCGAGGATGGTTGGAGGGGACCGAGAGAGTCCTTGATCGGATGGATTGCGAACTCGATGAGAGGTTCGATTATGCGATATCTCTTGCAGGCCCCGCTTATACATGGTGGAAGGCATTAGGCGTACCACGGACCTTGCTTCTTGACATGGGCAGATTTTACGAGGGCTTTTAGAGACAATTATATGCCCAAGTGTATCTCGAAATGAAGATCGGGAGTTTTGAGCCGAGGCAGGTGGGATGTGATGGCGAGTCGAGGTGAGATTTAATGAGTTGATGGGGTATCTTTGCTCTGTGGTTTTCTTGAGACAGATAGGTGCTGGGAGGTTTGAGATGGGGATGAATCTGGAGATCCGTGCGAGGATTGGCCCGATCGATATGGGCTCCTTTATAGAGTTGAGAGCTGCTTTGTGAGAGTGGAAGCGATTGTGAGGCGAGCAGCGAGAGATGGGTCAAGGTTTAGAGAAAGAGAGTTAGTGATAGTCGAGGGACTCTGGTAGGAGTTTTAGCAGCGCCAGAGCGGGGCCTTCAGATCTTGAGGAGGATCGAACGGTCGGGTTTTGGACGAGAGGAGATTTATGCTGGTGGCGTGGCGATGGCGATGGCGATGGCGAGAGGTTTTGGGCGATTCTCCCATTACGTGAGCCTTGTGAGAAGAGGCACTTTGGAGAGTGTTGGCGATTATTGGAGCTTGCCTTAAATGCGGCTCCATGGATCATCAGTTGGGATTGCCCACCTACATTGGGAGCTCGATCTGGTAGGGCCGAGCGGAGTAGTACTACCGCATGTGAGTAGAGTGGGTGGATCGGGTGTGGATCGATCAGAGGGGCGAGTAGAGGCCGAGGTAGAGTGAGGATCCTTTAGGCGGGTGAGGGTGGTCGATCGACCACGCCCCGAGGCGAATATATGCCATGACGAGGCGGAGGCCCAGATTCCCGATGTCGTATTTGGTATGCTCCTTATTTACGATTTTGAGGCGTTTGCATTCTTGGATCTGGATCACACATTCTTTATTGCACCTCATATGGCATGTAGATTGCATGGGGATCGAGAGATATTGTATGGGCTAGAGGTGAGTACACCTTTAGGTACTACTCTTGCATTGGGAGAGGTGCGAGGGATGCTCGATCCAGATTGATCAGCGTGTTGAGGCGAGACCTTATAGTGTTGCCTCCGAGAGATCGATGTGATTACGAGGGATGGATGGTGACGGCCCATAGGGCTATTATGGACTGCTATACCAAGGAGGTTGTTTTAGAGTCTCTGGTGACCTAGAGCGAGTGTTTAGAGGAGTTAGTCGGCGATACCGGCCGGATGATCTCTTTCCTTAGTACCACGAGATTGATGCGAGGGAGGCATGAGGCATATCTCGCTCATGTGGTTGACACCGAGTTGGCGAGAGGCTTGAGGATATTCCGTGGTTAGGAATTTCGGATGTGTTTCTGATGAGTTCTGGGTTTGCCGCCGGATCGGGAGCGAGTTCACTATTGACCTCGTTCAGTCGCTCCTATATCTATACCTCCATATAGGATGGCATCTGTGGAACTGAGGGAGCTTAAGGCTCAGTTGCAGGAGTTGTTGGAGAAGGGCTTTATCAGACCTAGTGTTTCACCATGGGGAGCTCCAGTTTTGTTTGTGAAGAAAAAGGATGGGACTTTGAGGCTGTGCATCGATTACAGGCAGTTGAATCGGGTGACAGTGAAGAATAAGTATCCACTGCCTAGGATCGATGACTTATTTGATCAGTTGCAGGGAGCTCAGGTGTTCACTAAGTTGGATCTGAGGTCAGGGTACTATCAGTTGAAGATTGCAGAGGCCGATGTGCCTAAGAGTGCCTTCAGGAGCAGGTACGGGCATTTTGAGTTTTTAGTGATGCCGTTTGGGTTAACTAATGCCCCGACAGCCTTCATGGCCTTGATGAATAAGGTATTTCAGCCCTACCTGGATCAGTTTGTTATTGTGTTTATTGATGACATTTTAGTGTATTCGAGGAATGAGCAGGAGCATAGTGAGCATTTGAGGATTGTGTTGCGACCACCATGAGGAGAGATAGTTGTATGCCAAATTGATAAATGTGAATTTTGGTTTGGATCGAGTGATATTTTTGGGACATATAGTGATTGGAGAGGGTATTCAGTGGATCAGTAAGGTGGAGGCGGTCTTTGAAGTGGGAAGCTCCTAGAATGTTTCAGATTCGGAGTTTCCTCGGATTGGCGGTTATTACGGAGGTTTGTCGAGGGTTTTCATTGATCTCGGCCCTCGACAAAACTTCGAGGAAGAATGTGCCATTCAGATGGTGAGGAGTGTCGGAAGAGCTTTGAGGAGCTGAAACATCGGTTGACTCTTGCCGGTGTTGACTATTCCATCTGGGATTGGAGGATTTGAGGTATCTGATGATGCATCGCATCGTGGATTGGGGTGTGTTACGATGCGACCTGAGAGAGTCATTGCCTATACCTCGAGACAGTGAGGTCTCACGAGGTAAACTATCATTCATGATTTGGAGTTAGGCTGCAGAGTGTTTGCTTTGAAGATTTGGAGGCATTACCGTATGGTGAGACTTTCCGGATCTTCACTTGACCATAAAGTTTGAAATATTCTTGAGCGAGAGAGAGTTGAATTTGAGGCAGAGGAGATGGCTTGAGTTGTTGAAGGACTATGACTGTATTTATCGAGTATCACCACAGGAAAGCTAATGTGGTGGCGGATGCTCGAGTAGGAAGTCACATACTAGTGCAGCTTGATCTGAGCAATGAGGTTGCCTAATTTGATTGATTGAGGGCTTTGAATGTTGAGATGACTCTGGGCAGGATGGAGTCTTATTGGCTACTTTGACTTTGAGACCGATGCTCTTGGACGGGATCGGAGAGTTCGGGACAAGGATCTGTTATGGTGAGGACCGATTGAGAAGGTAAAGTTGATTCGAGTTACGAGTTTGAGGTGAGAGATGAGACTTTGTGGTTGAGACAGAGGCTTTGTGTGCCTGGTGTGGATGATCTGAGGAGAGAGATATTGGAGGAGGCTCATATGGCCACATATGCTATGCATCCTGGTACTACCAAGATGTATAACACTCTTAAGCAACATTTCGGTGGCTGGCATGAAAAAGCAAATGGCGGAGTATGTATCTAAATGTTTGGCGTGCAAGAAAGTTAAAGTGAGCACCGAGCTCCATGAGGAAGCTTCATTCGTTGCCCATTCCGGAGTGGAAATGGGAACGAATTACCATGGATTTCATTATGGGTTTTCCTAGGACGCCGAGGCAGCATGATGCTATCTGGGTCATAGTGGATCGATTGACTAAATCGACCCATTTCTTGCCGATGAGGAGAACAATACCATGGATCAGTTGGCCCGAAGTATGTGGCGAGATAGTGAGGCTGCATGGGGTCCCAAATGTCGATAGTGTCAGCGAGGATCCCTGATTTACTTGAGGTTCGGCGAGTTTGCGATCTGCTATGGGTACTAAGTGAACTTGATCTGCGTTTCATCCTCGCACAGATGGGCGAGTGAGAGGACGATTAAAGGCTGTTGAGGATATGCTTGGGCTTGTGTATTGGAGTTCGAGAGGAGCATGGGATCGATATTTAGCTCGATTGAGTTTGCATACAACAATCATTATCATAGTAGCATCGGGATGGCACCATATGAGGCCTTGTATGGGCGGCCGTGTAGATCGCCTTTGTATTGGGATGAAGAGGTGTGAGGATGATTGAGGGTCTGGCTGATTAGGATCTTGTAGATAAGGTGAAATCGATTCGAGTCGCATCAAAGCGGCTTAGGATGAGCAGAAGAGCTATGTGGATCGGCATAGGAGGGACATTGAGTACAATGTAGGCGATAGAGTGTTCTTACGGTGTCACCGTGGCGTGGTGTCTTGAGATTTGGGAAAAAGGGTAAGTTAAGCCCTAGGTACATTGGTCCATATGAGATCACTTGAGAGGATAGGACCTTTGGCCTCTGAGCTAGCTTTAAAGTGAGATGTCTCGGTTGCATGGCGTCTTCCATGTGAGTATGCTTCGTGAATATCGGTCGATCGACACATGTGATAACGGCTCGGGAGATTGAGGTATCGAGTAATTTGAGTTATGTAGAGGCGTCTGATTGTCGGGACACGGTGAAACAGTTAAGGAATAAGAGTATTCCATGGTGAAGGTTCTCTGGAGGAACCACTTTCGTGAGGAGGCTACAGGAGACCGAGGAGCATATGAGGAGACGATATCCTCATCTTTTCGATCAACCGTAAGAATTTCGGGGACAAAATTTTTATTAGGAGGGGAGAATTGTAACATCCCATCTCCCATAGAAAGGATTTATTAGTAATTTGGGACGGGTTAGGAGACTTGAATTATAACTCGGCATGAACATACATTATATAGCCTCTATAACTGATGATTGTTTTGCACATGCACATGGTATACATGCATTCATGACATTTCCGGCATAAGTGTCTAATTGGAATCTTTTGTGAAATTTATATGAAAGTTGTATTTGAAAAATTATTTGGAGTGCGCCATAAATTGTTTTATATTTTTAGGGATTTATGGAAATTTTTCTGGAATTTTTCGGGGTTCTTGCCCACCGGAAAATTTCCAACTGACTGATTGAGTGAGCCTTTTTGTACTGAAAAGGGTTGCCTAATGGCATTAGATTATTGGCTAAATGGTGTTAGGGAATTATTTTAGTGCCATGATTAGAGCTTAATTGGAATTAGCACTTAACTAAATAGGATTAGTTGATAAATTGCATTTTTCCCATTGAATGCCAAGTGTTCTTCTTGATTTATTGATTTTGTCTTCTTATAATCATCATCTACGACTTCCTCTTTAGCTTTTTTTAGTAAATGAATATCTTGGAAAGCCTTCTTCTTCATTCATCAAAGTCATCTTCCTCCTCCTTGAATTTTCTTCTACTTATCGATACAAGACATTTCTCCTTGGTTCCTTGCTTGCTCATCATCACACACAAACCAAGTTGAAGCCTTGAATTGATGAGACTCTTTGTTATGCTTATGAAAACCGTGGGTGAAGTAAGTTAGGAAGTGTGGGAGAGTTGTAAAGTGTTGGAGAATTGAAGAGTTTGTAACTTGATTGGTAAGTATTGATGTTTGTTTTTATGTTTTTGGTAGTTAGAAGCCATTATGGGAAGCATTTATGCATTTATTTCATGATGATAAGGGTAGGCTTGAATGGGTTTAATGCATGCTTGTGTGAAGGAATTGGTTATGGTAGTTAAAGAATGGGAAAGTGATATTGTTAATGATGTTTATGGTGCTTAATGAATGGAAATACAAGATGGAAGTTGGTTATGTGGGTGCTGCCAACTTTTGAATAATTATATAAGTATATGTTGTGATGAATTTGTGGTTTAATTAGAGGTAGGAATGGATGCTTAGTGATGTGTTATTGATGTTAGAAGTGATAAGAGTTAGGTTAATGTTGAAAGCTGGAAAATGAATCTTTGACCTATTGTAATACTTTGATCATAACTAATTTTGTAGGAGAGCAAATGAGGTGAGGTTTGTGGCCACTTAAACTTTGGGATGTTGGCTACAACTTTGTGTGAAATAGGTGTTGTTAAATTGTAATGCTAGAAGGGCGAAATTTTGCATGGAAAGTTACTGTTTTATTGCCTGTGAACAGTAACCGCAAGTATGACTAATGTGTTTTGTTGATTTTTCTAAATTAATTGGTATGGAACTAGGAAAAATGGTCTTTATGAAAGTTGAGGCATATTGAGTTAGCTTTCCATTTCCACTGATCTTGCCAATTTTCGAGTTGTATAGTGGGAGATATGAACTGATTACTATTGATTGGTTTTACGCTTTTTGGAGAAACCTAGTTAAAGTGTTGATTTTGTGAGCTTTCTGCTTGGGAGCAATTTTAGCAATTGTTTTGGACTGAATTGGTGTGAGTGATCTTCTGAAAAGTTGTAGAGTAAGAAATTATCTTGAAAATTATTTATGGTGTGTAATTTTAGAGGTCAGAGTTGGGAGTTATGATTTTGCAAAACTGACCCTGCATTAGGTTGTGAATTGCTGAAAATGGCAGTAACTTGCATAATAGATTTGAAATTGTTAAAAATCGAATTGGAGTTTGTTTTCTTCATGAAAATTGAAGTTTGAGATCTTATCTTTTCAGGGATATAAGGTAATGATTTTTGTGACATTTTTGCTAAGAGAATTACTGTTTGAAACATCACTGTCCAGATTGGTTGATTTCAGAGGGCTGATGCTTTGGTGAATTGTTTGACCTAGTTAGTAAGTAAATTTGATTTTGATTTGTTCATGAAAGTTGGAGATAACATTGTGAACTCACTGAGAATATTTATTGTGTTATTTTTGACTGAGGAAATGAGTAGTTACTGAATTTGCAAAGTATTGCACTGTTTGAGAGGTTTTGTGTAGACAGTAGCTTTGATGGGATATTTGACACCCTTAGGGGTGAAATTGATTTTTATGGTCTTCATGAGAATGGTAGAGCTTTTCATTATCTTTCCAACAAGCTATGGTTTGTATTTTTCCGATTTGTGTGCTAAGAATTATTATTGTTGGAAATTCGGATGGGAAATAGGAAAAAAAAGAGGGTAATGGAATTAAGGCCCGGTCACTAGGGCGACGCGTCGCCCTAGTGACGAGTGAATCAATAAAGGCCGTCGCTAGGGAGGAGCAGCGTCGCCCTATGACGAAGCCAATTTAGTCAGCCCCGCTGGGGCGAGACGTCGCCCCCAGCGAGGCTGAACTTTTTATTTTTTTATTTTATTTTATTATTATTATGTTATTATTATTATTATTTAATTAGTAATTTGTGATTTCATTTTGTCAATTTCTTTTCCGTCCGACATCCGATTGACCTGATTCTTGAGGCATCGGATTAGTAGAATATTAATTTCATTTGTGAGAAATTGGGAATTTTGGACTGAAATTGGCGTGGCCCTGTAATGGAGCCTTTAATCCTTATTTTGTTTAATTGGGGACCTATAGAGGTCCGAATTGCGCACCGTCAGCGCCAATAGGTTTCTAATTTTTAGACGGATTTTTTTTTATGGGAAAATTTTGGATTAAGGCTGGGAATGCCATGAACATGCATTATACACGTTTTACTTATTCCATGTGCATTGTTTGATATTTTTAACTATTCAGTTGGTAATGTTTACTTATTTTAATTGTTATAGAGGCTCAGTTGGAACGTCATCCCACGGACGTTGCAGAGACTTCCCGGCATTAGCTCGAAAGTTATTAGGTGAGTAACCTAGATGGTTCATCGGTTAGTAAGTGTTTATAATTCTGCACTTAGAACCCTGTGGAGAATAATGGAGGGACAATTATGTTTGTTTGTGCCTGGATTGCGGACCGAAGGTCCGATGAATTGGGGAATTCTGACATAGAAGTGTCATATGTGATTTTCTTGCGATTACTTGTACAAGACTTATGTGTATATGTTGAATTGGGATCTGATATGATGTTGGTGTTGTTTTATTTGGACATATGCACTTCATGCATAATTGCATGATCGATGTCGGCAGTTGTGACGGAAGCGACCAACGAGAGCTTAAAGCTCAACGTGATTGGGCCTTGAGCCCATAGTGATTGAGCCTATGGCCCACCGTTTATCGCCCTTAATGGGACGAGCCAGCGCTCGATCACAACAACGTAATAAATTGGAAAAGCGTCTCATACACATTCCATGTGCATTTGAATTGATTCTTTGAATTGGTATGAAAATTACTACTAAATGTGATTTGATGAGATAATTGTGCGTAGCTGTGTTATGTATGTGTATATGCATGAATTGGGTGAACCATCGATGATGGTTCCTCACTGAGTTCGTAATGTAACATCCCACCCCCGATAGGAAGGGTAAAATAGTAAAATTGGCTAGGGGTAAGAGTGATTAGGACTGCTTTGACATTTTTATGCATATTGGTACTGGTGATCAGCAAAAATAGTGCACATGAAATAACTGTACATGCATACATGATATTCCCAGTATTTGGGCCTAAACGGTATTTTATTGTGATTAACGTGGTTATTATGTGGGAAAAATTATTCTGAGTGCACCATCGAGTGCTTTATATTTTAAGGGATTTTTAGAAAATTTTCTGAAATTTTTCGAAGAAAATTCTCGGACTAGAAAAAATACCGGGTGACAGACCAATTGGTCAAGTGTAGTAGAAGTCATTATCAATGGTATTGGATTATGGATATATGGCTATAGGGGTATTGGACAAGTGTTAATTGTTGGAATTTGGGATATAAATTATTACTTGATGAAGATTTAGTGAAGGCTTGACACATGACATGATATTAGCCATGTATTTATTTAAGTAACCTTATGTTGTCTTCTTTTAGCTTAATTCCACACACTCTCACGACACTCTCTCATCTTGGAGGATATTTGGTGATTTTTTTTCCCATCTTCGTGGCTTCTCTTCTTCCCTTTCTTGGTGAGCTTTGATCACTCTAGTTTCCT
Organism: Erythroxylum novogranatense; assembly: GCA_029891385.1. Taxonomy (NCBI): domain Eukaryota; kingdom Viridiplantae; phylum Streptophyta; class Magnoliopsida; order Malpighiales; family Erythroxylaceae; genus Erythroxylum; species Erythroxylum novogranatense. The sequence continues at coordinate 15,631,213 of CM057235.1, read as the reverse complement.
TTGTTGTTGAACATCCTACACCTCTTCCACCTTGCTCTTCTTTCCATCAAAGAATTTGTTCACTTTCCAACCCTAAAGATGGTGGTCTACGTGGGTTGTGGTGCAAGCTAGGTCTTGGGGTTTTCCTTGAAGAATTTGAAGATTTAGTGACTTAATTACGTAAGTATCATGTTTCATGTTATATGTATGGTTATTTGAAGCTAGCTTGATGAGAAGGTGAGGATTGAGTGTTAATGGAGTATGTGTTTAACTTGATATTAATAGTTAGTCATACTTGTGTTTTGAGTGTGTATGTTGAGCCTAAGTGAATGTATGAATGATCTAGTAACTTATTTCTTTTTCATTAGGATGCTTATGCATGTGGAATTGGTATTAGAAGTGACAGGAGTTAAGTTGAAGATGAAAGCTGGAAAAATGGATATTGAACCTATTGCAATGTTTTGATCATAACTCATTGTGTAGGTAAGAAAATGAGTTGCGGTTTGTGCCCAATTAAACTTGAGCTTGTTGGCTACAATTTTGTGTGAAATAGGTGTTGTTAAATTGTAACTCTAAAAGGTCGAATTTTAGCATGGAAAGTTACTGCTGATGGCTGGAATGCACAGTAACCGAACCACATAACCTAGAGTTTTGTTGATTTTTCAAAATTAATTTAGAAGGAATTATGGAAAATGGTCTTCATGAAAGTTGAAACATGTTAAGTTAGCTTTCCATTCCCACTGATTTTGCTATTTTTAGATCTTTATATTGGGAGATATGACCTGTTTTCTATTGACTGGTTTTGAGCATTTTGATGAAACCTAGCCTAAGTGTAGATTTTGTGAGCATTCAGATTGGAAGCAATTTTAGCAATTTATGTGAATTGAATTGGCATAAGTAATCTTCTGAAAAGTTGTATAGGAAGAAATTATCTTGAAAATGATATATGGCACGTAAGTTTTGTATGTCATATTTGGGAGTAATGAATTTGTAAAAACAAAACCTACATTAGGTTTCTCACTGCTTCCCTGATCAGTACATTGTTTGGCAGATTTGAAATTATTAGAGGTTGAATTGGAATTTGGGTTCTTCATGAAAATTGAAGTTTGAGAACTTATCTTTTCAGGGATATAAAGTAGTGAGTTTTTTGACATTTGTACTAGGAGATATACTGGTTGGAAATTTACTGCTCAGATTGGGACAGTTTAGTAGACAGATGCTTCGGTGAATTATTTGACCTAGTTAGTAAATGAATTGGGAATTTGGTTGTTCATGAAAGTTTTAGATAACATTGTGATCTTGACGAGCATATTTATTTTGTAATATTTTGACTGAAGAGAATGAAAGTTACTAAATTTACAAGATACTGTACTGTGTTGAGTGACTTTGAGTAGGTAGTAGTTTTCATGGGATTTTGACACCATTAGGGGTGGAATTAATTTAAATGGTCTAAATGAAACTTATAGAGGTTTCATTATCTTTCCAACAAGGTATGGTTTGCAATTTTCTGAATTGTATACAAAAAGTTATAGAGGATTGAAATTCGGTTGGAAATAGATATAAGTTTTATATCTATATCTATAAGGGCTTATAGATATAGATATATTAATTGTTTTATTTGAATCTTGGTTTCTTTCGTGAATAACTTTTCCGTCCGACGTCCGATTGACCTGATTCTTGAGGCATCGGATTCATTGATTATTTAATTTTATTTTTTGAGAAATTGGGGATTTGGGGACGGAAAATTGACGTGGACCCGGGTAACGGAGCCTTTACTCACTGTTTTATTTAATTGGGGACCTATAGAGGTCCAAATTGAGCGCCGTCAGCGTCATTGGATTTCTTATTTTGAAATGGATTTTTTTAATAAAAAAAATAGGATTTGAACCGGGAATATCATGAACATGCATTGTCCTTATTCTATATTTGTTCATAAATGAGAATTTTTATGCAAAGTGATTAATGTATGCATATGGCATAAATTGGTAGTGCAGGATAAATGTCCGCACTCAGGCGTTCTCAGAAATTGGAAACCAATGCAAATCTGAGGCGTCTTGTGAGTGAACCTAAATGGTCTTACTTATTGGTTATTGCTTTTGTTATATGTTGAATGTGTATTGATTTATTTTATTGATTGTGATTAAATATGGGTTCGGACGGGAGGTCGGTGATTGATTATGTATTGGGAATTGCGTTATTGAAGTGCTCCTTGAATGTGAATGGGATGACCTAAGTGTATATATTGAGATTGTTAAAATGTCTTGCATGCATAATTGCACATAAATAAAATGTGATTTCTTAATTAGATGTCGAATGCCGGACTACGGTCCGATGATAGTAATTATGATTAGCGGCGCATGCAAATATGCATAAGACATTCCTTTGCATGAATATATGAAAGATAATGGGAGTTGTGACCGAGTAGTCAACAATGAGTGAAAAGAGCTTCGTGCTCGAATCGATTTAGAGCCTCGGGCTCGGCGATAATGAGCCCTTTATGGGACGGTTTATAATGAGCCCTATATGGGGACGGTTTCAATGATCCACGATATCCATGGGTGCGGAGAGTTTAGACACTCGGTCACAACAAAGTAATTAAATGGAAAGTGGGTCTCATGCACATATGCATAACATGATTGATTTGATTGTACGGAATGGGAATGGTTGAATTACTTGTATTGAATGGGACTGCAACACTGTATTGAATGGGAATGTGACATTGTGTTGAATGGGAATGATAAATTTGATTGAATGATCGATTTGATTATATTGAATATGACATTGTATCGACATAATGAAAATATGAAACTGTATGTGAATGTGAGGTATGATAGGGAATATGAAATGTGACTTAATGGAAATGAAAGTATGTGTTATATGTTATGTGATTTGGTGAACCATCGATGATGGTCACTCACTGAGTTCGCAAAACTCACCCAAAATTTGCATCTATTTTTCAGGTCTTGAAGAATACCCCGTTTGACACGGGAGTATGTCTACTGTAGGCAAGTGAAGGATTGAGGTCGGGATCGGTTAGGTGCGCATTAGTGTCTTATCGAATAGTATTCCGCAATCATTGTGCAATAATGCTTTGTATTTATAATGAGCCATTGTGGTTCTATTGTTTTACATTAGCGATTGTAAAATTATTATTGGATGGTATAATAACTGAAAATGATTAATTGTGAACATGGGCTCAAGTTTCTTCTTTGTTTATGTCGCGTTAATGAATGTTTTATCTTGAGTGATGTAGCACGCCACCCTCACGGGCAAGGATCGGATATCACCGTCGATGTCGGGTTGAATTCGCATGCGGGGAGGGGTGTTACATTTAGGTGGTATCGAGCAAAGCAATACGAATGTATCGGGCACGATCTGAAACATAGGTCAAGTTGCATGCATTGAGTCGTGTCATTGCGGATCGTGGTAGCGATCCCTTGTTCGAGTCGCACGAGGATAAATCCTACGATGTGCATATGTGTTAAGTGACTAAGTGAGAGAAAAGTGAGGCAGATTAGAATGTGAGCCCGTGAAGGTGTATAGGCAATGAGGAATGGGAAAAGGAAACATAAATAATGAGAATTATAATGTCTTGTGGTTAGAATGACTATGTTGGCTTAGGTGATTTAGGAAAGAAGTGATATCGTAAGTACTTCCCGGATTAAAATGGCAAGATTTCGATGATAGGAAGCGAATATGTCTAGAAGCTGGAAGAAGTCCCTTGGAGATATGAGGCGATATAGTAGACGAAGTGAGATTAAAAGTCAGGGATGACGAAGTAATTAGAGCTACGATTGTATATACGATGAAATGGGAAACATTGAACCGAGTAAAAGCGTAGATGGTCCGATTAGGTAGATATTGATTCATTTGCATTTGTGTGAGATATCGTAGATATCATAGATGGATGATGATAGCGAGATTGTGATAAGATCAATAGTGTCTTGTAACGGTCTACCTAGAATGAAATAATGAAAGAAGCTGAACGAGTAAGGTGCCTAGTGCCTAGTAGGGTAAGTAGAAATGGTGAGATAAAAGTGTATAGTTAAGCTGAAATGAACTCGTGAAGCGATTATGATTATGAGCACATAAGCTTGAGACTGAAATGGGTATCTGAATATTGTGCTAAGAGTTTGGAAATCGATATAATAAGATTGTAAGGAAAAAGATGATCGACACTTTTCTACCGATTGTGTATCGGAAAATTCTGAATTGGTTGAAAAGATGTATATGGACACGAAATGGTAAATGGATGGGTAAATAGATAGAGATGCAATGGAGTTGCATCAGCGATGTTGTCATGTTTTGGGGACCGTGAATACCCTATTATAGATTGTTTGAGGATACTAAAGAGATCGTAGTAATAATGAGATGACATTGTATAAGCCAAGTGGATATAACCTTAAAAAGATCAAGCTGATACATGAATGATATGGGAAGGAAACTAGGGAAATGAAATATATATATATATATTATGGCATCAGTCCTCTATTTGAGGATTAGCATAAACGGAAAGAATTTTATGGAAGTCTGAATTGTATAGGTTACTAATTGGTTTCCGGATAAAATGGAAAAAAAAAGTTCTGCTGAGGTGTAGATTACTGAATAAGTGTTAAAGAAAGTGTTTAGGTGACTGCCACACGGAACCTTAGTGCAAGGAATGTTCTGATCTTTAAATTATGGCATAAAATTTTTCTGACTAAGATAGTGCGTAGAGTTAAGAATGATTGACAAGCAATTAGGGACACTAATTGGTTGATGAGACTTTCATGAACAGTATAAAGATGGTAGCAAGACTAATGGTCAAACGAAAAGAAGTATGGACGAAATCAAAAGTGAAATTGAGGTTATACAGACTTTGTGTGTACGGAAATGTAAATTATCCAACAACATGAGTGGAATTTTAATTTAAGGTGATTCTATTGCAATGTGAAGTGAATAGAGCTCCATATGTGATGCAAAACCTGTTAGATTTGAAATTAAGAATAAATTAGTCCCGAGCGTGAAGTGGAATACACAAATGAAGTGGAATTGATGGAAGTCCAAATACGGATGACTAGGTATTGGCATACATCGATGTGAATGACAGGAAATCAATTGAAAGGAGAAAATGAATAGAGACAAGAAGTTCTAAAGGAAAACTGACAATGACGTGATGTAGTGTTATCTTCATAAGGAGATTGTAAATACACTAATTGTGGACTGAATGAATTGAATGATGTTTGGTGATGTATGGAAAAGTTCAAGAGGGAATGATGCGAAGTAAGCAAATGGTAGTGACTATGATTATCGACGGAATGCGTTTGAAAGTGTTTAACAGTGAAAAGTAAAAGAATAATGGAGGAATTTGATACTGATGATGAGCATACCCTTGGAGAGGGGGTGTGAGATGAGCGAGACATTATGTTCAAGCGATATTAGATAAATTGAATTGACTTTTGATAAATGGTATTGGTGTTATGATCGAAATTGTTTAAAGCCTTAGAGACTTTAGATTTCTATAAGGATACACTGTGCTTATTCGAGGAAAAGGCGGGCATAAATGACTACTGAAATAAAATGACAACTCTGAATACTAAGCACAAATAGTGAGCGGATAAAGGCGCAATCAATAGACCAATTACTGAGATATTGGGATTTTAAGAAAAAAATGTCAAGTAGATTATGGGTAATTAAGAAGTGTTTACGGAAGCTTGAGGTTGTAGAACTAGTGATCTTTGGATAGAGGTAAGAAAGGTTAAGAGTGCGAGAATTAAAATAGTGAGTCTATGATGAGTGCGAATATCGAGTGAAATCGGAAAATAATATTGAAAGACTCAAAGAAGAAGTATGTGTACCCGACCAAAAGGTGATAGAACAAGTAAGTGAAAAGTCGAAGCTAGACATTCTAGTAAGTATATGCGAAAAGTGAAATGTAATAACTAAGGGTATAGAGCGAAGTGATTAGATTCAAGTGTTTATAGGTTTGAATGTTCACAGGAAAAGTGCTTAAGTGGTTTGGGTTTCACGGGATTATGATCGTGATATAGAGTTACGATTTATTGTAGGAATACATCGCTACACCTTTGCGTTTAACGGGAGTCAAAGACCATAATGGCTTTGAGGCTGTGATGGGTGAAAAAAGGAACTCAGGAAAATTTGAATGGGTTAGTGGAGGTGGAACCGGATAGGACAAATGAAATAGAGTAATCCAATTGCGATGCGTGAATACTATAGAACAGTTGAATTGTCTAAGAATTTGAACTAAGAGTCAATGGATTATAAAGCATGACTACATTAGGTAAATTATCACCGCTTATAGTGAATTGGAGCTAAATGTCATTGTCTTGGTACCAAAGGAATGTGAATAAATCCCGACAAGATAAAGGAGGTTATGGTAAGTATCGTACTCAATGGAATCTGAATTAGACCGCATGGTACTGGAGAAAAGGTATTGAATTGATAAAATATGATAAGTGAACAGGTTCGAAATAATGGTGAGTCATAGCATTGGAACTAAAGGTAATGGCTACTCGAAAATGGCAAGTGAGATAGTAGCGTAGTAAGATCACCGATCGACCTTATTGAGTCAAATCTACGGTGACGAATGATAATGAGTTAGCCAAATAAGTGGTGAACAACTGATGAGTGTAGTTCTTGTGACTTTTGAAAAATGAATCATTGAGTGAAAAGTGTATGGAACATGTAGAGTCAATTGATAAGCTGTCATAGTGAACCGTTGATTGAGAATTTCGAGGACGAAATTTTATAAGGAGGGAATTGTAACATCCACCCCGATAGGAAGGGTAAAATAGTAAAATTGGCTAGGGGTAAGAGTGATTAGGATTGCTTTGACATTTTATGCATATTGGTGCGATGATCAAGAAAAATAGTGCACATGAAATAAGCGTACATGCATACATGATATTCCCGATGATTTGGGCCTAAACGGTATTTTATTGTGATTAACGTGGTTATTATGTGGGAAAAATTATTCTGAGTGCACCATCGAGTGCTTTATATTTTAAGGGAATTTTAGAAAATTTTCTGAAATTTTTCGAAGAAAATTCTCGGACTAGAAAAAATACCGGGTGACAGACCAATTGGTCAAGGGTAGTAGAAGTCATTATCAATGGTATTGGATTATGGATATATGGCTATAGGGGTATTGGACAAGTGTTAATTGTTGGAATTTGGGATATAAATTATTACTTGATGAAGATTTAGTGAAGGCTTGACACATGACATGATATTAGCCATGTATTTATTTAAGTAACCTTATGTTGTCTTCTTTTAGCTTAATTCCACACACTCTCACGACACTCTCTCATCTTGGAGGATATTTGGTGATTTTTTTTCCCATCTTCGTGGCTTCTCTTCTTCCCTTTCTTGGTGAGCTTTGATCACTCTAGTTTCCTTTGTTGTTGAACATCCTACACCTCTTCCACCTTGCTCTTCTTTCCATCAAAGAATTTGTTCACTTTCCAACCCTAAAGATGGTGGTCTACGTGGGTTGTGGTGCAAGCTAGGTCTTGGGGTTTTCCTTGAAGAATTTGAAGATTTAGTGACTTAATTACGTAAGTATCATGTTTCATGTTATATGTATGGTTATTTGAAGCTAGCTTGATGAGAAGGTGAGGATTGAGTGTTAATGGAGTATGTGTTTAACTTGATATTAATAGTTAGTCATACTTGTGTTTTGAGTGTGTATGTTGAGCCTAAGTGAATGTATGAATGATCTAGTAACTTATTTCTTTTCATTAGGATGCTTATGCATGTGGAATTGGTATTAGAAGTGACGGGAGTTAAGTTGAAGATGAAAGCTGGAAAATGGATATTGAACCTATTGCAATGTTTTGATCATAACTCATTGTGTAGGTAAGAAAATGAGTTGCAGTTTGTGCCCAATTAAACTTGAGCTTGTTGGCTACAATTTTGTGTGAAATAGGTGTTGTTAAATTGTAACTCTAAAAGGTCGAATTTTAGCATGGAAAGTTACTGCTGATGGCTGGAATGCACAGTAACCGAACCACATAACCTAGAGTTTTGTTGATTTTCAAAATTAATTTAGAAGGAATTATGGAAAATGGTCTTCATGAAAGTTGAAACATGTTAAGTTAGCTTTCCATTCCCACTGATTTTGCTATTTTTAGATCTTTATATTGGGAGATATGACCTGTTTTCTATTGACTGGTTTTGAGCATTTTGATGAAACCTAGCCTAAGTGTAGATTTTGTGAGCATTCAGATTGGAAGCAATTTTAGCAATTTATGTGAATTGAATTGGCATAAGTAATCTTCTGAAAAGTTGTATAGGAAGAAATTATCTTGAAAATGATATATGGCACGTAAGTTTTGTATGTCATATTTGGGAGTAATGAATTTGTAAAACAAAACCTACATTAGGTTTCTCACCGCTTCCTGATCAGTACATTGTTTGGCAGATTTGAAATTATTAGAGGTTGAATTGGAATTTGGGTTCTTCATGAAAATTGAAGTTTGAGAACTTATCTTTCAGGGATATAAAGTAGTGAGTTTTTGACATTTGTACTAGGAGATATACTGGTTGGAAATTTACTGCTCAGATTGGGACAGTTTAGTAGACAGATGCTTCGGTGAATTATTTGACCTAGTTAGTAAATGAATTGGGAATTTGGTTGTTCATGAAAGTTTTAGATAACATTGTGATCTTGACGAGCATATTTATTTTGTAATATTTTGACTGAAGAGAATGAAAGTTACTAAATTTACAAGATACTGTACTGTGTTGAGTGACTTTGAGTAGGTAGTAGTTTTCATGGGATTTTTGACACCATTAGGGGTGGAATTAATTTAAATGGTCTAAATGAAACTTATAGAGGGTTTCATTATCTTTCCAACAAGGTATGGTTTGCAATTTTCTGAATTGTATACAAAAAGTTATAGAGGATTGAAATTCGGTTGGAAATAGATATAAGCCCTTATATCTATATCTATAAGGGCTTATAGATATAGATATATTAATTGTTTTATTTGAATCTTGGTTTCTTTCGTGAATAACTTTTCCGTCCGACGTCCGATTGACCTGATTCTTGAGGCATCGGATTCATTGATTATTTAATTTTATTTTTTGAGAAATTGGGGATTTGGGGACGGAAAATTGACGTGGACCCGTATGCTGAGCCTTTACTCACTTGTTTTATTTAATTGGGGACCTATAGAGGTCCAAATTGGCGCCGTCGGCGTCATTGGATTTCTTATTTTGAAATGGATTTTTTTAATAAAAAAAATAGGATTTGAACCGGGAATATCATGAACATGCATTGTCCTTATTCTATATTTGTTCATAAATGAGAATTTTTATGCAAAGTGATTAATGTATGCATATGGCATAAATTGGTAGTCTTGAGGATAAATGTCCTTTTCAGGCGTTCTCAGAAATTGGAAACCAATGCAAATCTGGAGCGTACTGTGAGTAGACCTAAATGGTCTTACTTATTGGTTATTTGCTTTTGTTATATGTTGAATGTGTATTGATTTATTTTATTGATTGTGATTAAATATGGGTTGGACGGGAGGTCGGTGATTGATTATGTATTGGGAATTGCGTTATTGAAGTGCTCCTTGAATGTGAATGGGATGACCTAAGTGTATATATTGAGATTGTTAAAATGTCTTGCATGCATAATTGCACATAAATAAAATGTGATTTCTTAATTAGATGTCGAATCGGACTACGGTCCGATGATAGTAATTATGATTAGCGGCGCATGCAAATATGCATAAGACATTCCTTTGCATGAATATATGAAAGATAATGGGAGTTGTGACAGAGTAGTCAACAATGAGTGAAAAGAGCTTCGTGCTCGGAATCGATTTAGAGCCTCGGGCTCAGCGACAATGAGCCCTTTATGGGACGGTTTACAATGAGCCCTATATGGGGCGGTTTCAATGATCACGATATCCATGGAGTGCGGGAGAGTTTAGACACTCGGTCACAACAAAGTAATTAAATGGAAAGTGGGTCTCATGCACATATGCATAACATGATTGATTTGATTATGCGGAATGGGAATGGTTGAATTACTTGTATTGAATGGAACCGCAACACCTTGTATTGAATGGGAATGTGACATTGTGTTGAATGGGAATGATAAATTTGATTGAATGATCGATTTGATTATATTGAATATGACATTGTATCGACATAATGAAAATATGAAAGCTGTATGTGAATGTGAGGTATGATAGGGAATATGAAATGTGACTTAATGGAAATGAAAGTATGTGTTATATGTTATGTGATTTGGTGAACCATCGATGATGGTCACTCATTTGAGTTCATAAAACTCACCCAAAATTTGCATCTATTTTTCAGGTCTTGAAGAATACCCCGTTTGACACGGGAGTATGTCTACTGTAGGCAAGTGAAGGATTGAGGTCGGGATCAGTTCGTGTCTGCATTAGTGTCTTATCGAATAGTATTCCGCAATCATTGTGCAATAATGCTTTGTATTTATAATGAGCCATTGTGGTTCTATTGTTTTACATTAGCGATTGTAAAATTATTATTGGATGACCGTAATAGCGAAAATGATTAATTGTGAACATGGGCTCAAGTTTCTTACTGTTTATGTCGCGTTAATGAATGTTTTATACTGAGTGATGTAGCACGCCACCCTCACGGGGCAAGGATCTGGATATCACCGTCGATGTCGGGTTGAATTCGTCTGCGGGGTGGGGTGTTACATAAACTCACCCAAAATTACAAATTATTTTTGGGATGAGAGAGTAGACTTATAGCTCGGAGGACTTTTCTGCCGTGTAGATTGAGTTGGCAAGAGAAGTCATGGCACTGTGTCGGTCGGTGGCACTTTTGAGGATGACCTAGTTAGCCTTTTGTTTGATTTTCTTTTGGAGTAATGTCTGGAACATACCGGTTGTGTAAATTCTTTGCTTTGAGGTTATGAAATGAGAATTTATGGTTTCAAAAATTAGTGGATTTCATATTAATTCTTTATGATTTTGATGCCATGTGGAGTGTTAGTGGTTGTTAGTGGCGCACCTTATCGTAGGGTGTGTGTCGGAATGACCTCTGAGCGTCGATACATATCCTATGGTATGGGGTGCTACATTAGGTGGTATCGAGCATGGTTTGGCATCTGTTGGGACTAGTACATAATTAGGCTTGAATTATTGAGAAATCGTAAACCGATCGAGTTCTTGTTTTGTTTTAGGTCATCCGTATTTGGTGATCGATTGATCAACCGGTGACGAGGATCTGTTGGAGCTAGTAGAGAGTCCTCGGTGCCTCGATCGAGGAGATACCTCCTAGAGTCCCGTGAGGCGGGAGAGGAGATCGATTCTTTGCGTGGCGAGTACATGAACTTATGGCGATCTGAGACCCCCGAGGTGAGGATGGTTGGAGAGGACGAGAGAGTCCTTGATCGGATGGATTCGAACGATGAGAGGTTCGATTATGCGATATCTCTTCTGCGGGCCCCGCTTATACATGGTGGAAGGCATTAAGGCGGTACCACGGACCTTGCTTCTTGACATGGGCAGATTTTACGAGGGCTTTAGAGACAATTATATGCCCAGGTGTATCTGGAAATGAAGATGAGGAGTTTTGGGTGAGATAGGGTAGGATGTGATGGCAGAGTCGAGGTGAGATTTAATGAGTTGATGGGGTATCTTGCTCTCGTGGTTTCTCTTGAGACAGAGATAGGTGCGGAGGTTTGAGATGGGGATGAATCTGGAGATCCGTGCGAGGATTGGCCCGATCGATATGGGCTCCTTTATAGAGTTGAGAGCTGCTGCTTGTGAGAGTGGAAGCGGTTGTGAGGCGAGACAGAGAGATGGGTCGAGGTTTAGAGGAAGAGAGTTAGTGATAGTCAGGCGCTCTGGTAGGAGTTTTAGCGGCGCCAGCGGGGCCTTCAGATCTTGGGAGGATCGAGACGGTCGGGTTTTAGACGAGAGGAGATTTATGCAATTTGGCGTGGCGATGGCGATGGCGATGGCGAGAGGTTTTGGCGCGATTCTCCCATTCTGTGAGCCTTGAGAAGAGGCACTTTGGAGAGTGTTGGCGATTATTGGAGCTTGCCTTAAATCTGGCTCCATGGATCATCGATTCAGGATTGCCCGCTACATTGGGAGCTCGGTCTGCTTGGTAGTGGCCGAGCCGGGAGTAGTACTCTGTGCTGTGAGTAGAGTGGGTGGATCCGGGTGTGGATCGATCTGAGGAGGGCGAGGTAGAGGCCGAGGTAGAGTGAGGATCCTTTAGGCGGATGAGGTGGTCGATCGACCACAGCCCGAACCATAATATATGCCATGACGAGGCGGAGGCCAGATTCCCGATGTCGTGGTGGTATGCTCCTTATTTACGATTTTGAGGCGTTTGCATTCTTTGGATCTGGATCCACATTCTTTATTGCACCTCATATGGCATGTAGATTGCATGGGGATCGAGAGATATTCTTGTATGGGCTAGAGGTGAGTACACCTTTAGGTACTACTACGCATTGGGAGAGGTGCTGCAGGGATGCTCGATCCAGATTGATCAGCGAGTGTTGAGGCGAGACCTTATAGTGTTGCCTCGAGAGAGATCGATGTGATTACGGGATGGATGGTGGACGCCCATAGGGCTATTATGGACTGCTATACCGAGGAGGTTGTTTTAGAGTCTCTGGTCGACTAGAGCGGTGTTTAGAGGAGTTAGTCGAGCGTACCGGCCGGATGATCTCTTTCCTTAGTACCGAGATTGATGCTGAGGGAGGCGTGAGGCATATCGGCTCATGTGGTTGACACGAGTTGAGCGAGAGGCTTGAGGATATTCCGTGGTTGGGAATTTCTAGATGTGTTTCTGATGAGTTCTGGGTTTGCTTGCGGATCGGGAGGCGAGTTCACTATTGACCTCGTTCAGTCTTGCTCTATATCTATACCTCCATATAGGATGGCTTTGGAACCGAGGGAGCTTAAAACTCGATTCGCAGGAGTTGTTGGAGAAGGGCTTTATCGGACCTAGTGTTTCACCATGGGGAGCTCAGTTTTGTTTGTGAAGAAAAGGATGGGACTTTGAGGCGTGCATCGATTACGAGCGGTTGAATCGGGTGTGATGAAGAATAAGTATCCTTGCCTAGGATCGATGACTTATTTGATCGATTGCAGGAGCTCGGTGTTCACTAAGTTGGATCTGAGGTCGTGGTACTATCGATTGAAGATTGCGAGGCGATGTGCTAAGAGTGCCTTGAGGAGCGCAGTGCGGGCATTTTGAGTTTTAGTGATGCCGTTTGGGTTAACTAATGCCGGCGCCTTCATGGCCTTGATGAATAAGGTATTTCAGCCTACGGATCGGTTTGTTATTGTGTTTATTGATGACATTTTAGTGTATTAGAGGCAGAGCGGGAGCATAGTGAGCATTTGAGGATTGTGTTGCAGACCATAAGGGAGAGAGCAGTTGTATGCCAAATTGATAAATGTAAATTTTGGCTGGATCGGTGATATTTTGGGACATATAGTGGTGGAGAGGTATTGGTGGATCCGGTAAGGTGGAGGCGATCTTTGAAGTGGGAAGCTCTAGGAATGTTTGAGATTGGAGTTTCCTCGGATTGGCGGTTATTACGGAGGTTTGTCGAGGGTTTTCATTGATCTGGCCCTCGACAAAACTTCCGAGGAAGAATGTGCCATTGGATGGACCGAGGAGTGTCGGAAGAGCTTTGAGGAGTGAAACATCGGTTGACTCACCGGTGTTGACTATTCCATCTGGGATTGGAGGATTTGAGGTATCTGATGATGCATCGCATCGAGGATTGGGTGTGTTACGATGCGGCCAAGTAGAGTCATTGCCTATGCCTCGAGGCGGTGAGGTCTCACGAGGTAAACTATCATTCATGATTTGGAGTTAGGCTGCGGTAGTGTTTGCTTTGAAGATTTGGAGGCATTACCGTATGGTGAGACTTTCCGGATCTTCACCGACCATAAGAGTTTGAAATATTCTTGAGCGAGAGAGTTGAATTTGAGGCAGAGGAGATGGCTTGAGTTGTTGAAGGACTATGGTGTACTATCGAGTATCACCACAGGAAAGCTAATGTGGTGGCGGATGCTCGAGTAGGAAGTCACATACTAATCTGCTCAGATTCGGGCAATGAGGTTGCCTAATTTGATTCGATTGAGGGCTTTGAATGTTGGGATGACTCTGGGCGGGATGGAGTCTTATTGGCTACTTTGACCTTGAGACCGATGCTCTTGGGCGGGATCGGGAGAGTTCGGGACAAGGATCTGTTATGGTGAGACTGATTGAGAAGGTAAAAGTTGATTGAGTTACGAGTTTGAGGTGAGAGATGAGACTTTGTGGTTGAGACAGAGGCTTTGTGTGCACGGTGTGGATGATCGAGGAGAGAGATATTGGAGGAGGCTCATATGGCCACATATGCTATGCATCTGGTACTACCAAGATGTATAACACTCTTAAGCAACATTTACGGTGGCTGGCATGAAAAAGCAAGTAGCGGAGTATGTATCTAAATGTTTGGCGTGCGGCGAGTTAAGGTGAGCACCGGGCTCCGAAAGGGAAGCTTCACTCGTTGCCCATTCGGAGTAGAAATGGGAGCAATTACCATGGATTTCATTATGGGTTTGCCTAGGGCCTTGAGGCGCATGATGCTATCTGGGTCATAGTGGATCGATTACTAAATCGGCCCATTTCTTGCCGATGAGGAGAACAATACCATGGATCGGTTGGCCCGAAGTATGTGGCGAGATAGTGAGGCTGCATGGGGTCCCGATGTCGATAGTGTCGCGGGGATCAGATTTACTTGAGTTGGCGAGTTTGCGATCTGCTATTGGTACTAAGTGAACTTGATCTGCGTTTCATCCTCGAACAGATGGGCGAGTGAGAGGGCGATTAAAACTGTTGAGGATATGCTTGAGCTTGTGTATTGGAGTTGAGAGGAGCATGGGATCGATTTAGCTCGATTGAGTTTGCATACAACAATCATTATCATAGTAGCATCGGGATGGCACCATATGAGGCCTTGTATGGGCGGCCGTGTAGATCGCCTTTGTATTGGGATGAAGAGGTGTGAGGATGATTGAGGTCTGGTGATTAGGATCTGTAGATAAGGTGAAAGCTGATTGGTCGCATCAAAGCGGCTTAGTATAAACGGAAGAGCTATGTGGATCGGCATAGGAGGGACATTGAGTACAATGTAGGCGATAGAGTGTTCTTACGGTGTCACCGTGGCGTGGTGTCTTGAGATTTGGGAAAAGGGTAAGTTAAGCCCTAGGTACATTGGTCCATATGAGATCACTTTGAGAGGATGGGACCTTTGGCCTCTGGCTAGCTTTGAGTGAGATGTCTCGGTTGCATGGCGTCTTCCATGTGAGTATGCTTCGTAGATGTCGGTCGGATCAACACATGTGATAACGGCTCGAGAGATTGAGGTGTCGAGTAATTTGAGTTATGTAGAGGAGCCGTCTGATTGCCGGGACACGGTGAAGCAGTTGAGGAATAAGAGTATTCCATTGGTGAAGGTTCTCTGGAGGAACCACTCATTGAGGAGGCTACACAGGAGACCGAGGAGCATATGAGGAGACAGTATCCTCATCTTTTCGATCGACGGTAAGAATTTGGGGACGAAATTTTTATTAGGAGGGAGAATTGTAACATCCATCTCCATAGAAAGGATTTATTAGTAATTTGAGGCGGGTTAGGAGACTTGAATTATAACTCGGCATGAACATACATTATATAGCCTCTATAAGCGATGATTGTTTTGCACATGCACATGGTATACATGCATTCATGACATTTAAGCATAAGTGTCTAATTGGGATCTTTGTGAAATTTATATGAAAGTTGTATTTGAAAAATTATTTAGAGTCGCCATAAATTGTTTTATATTTTTAGGGATTTATGGAAATTTTCTGGAATTTTTGGGTTCTTGCCCACCGGAAAATTTCAATGGTGATTGAGTGAGCCTTTTGTGACTGAAAAGGGTTGCCTAATGGCATTAGATTATTGGCTAAATGGTGTTAGGGAATTATTTTAGTGCCATGATTAGAGCTTAATTGGAATTAGCACTTAACTAAATAGGATTAGTTGATAAATTGCATTTTTCCCATTGAATGCCAAGTGTTCTTCTTGATTTATTGATTTTGTCTTCTTATAATCATCATCTACGACTTCCTCTTTAGCTTTTTTTAGTAAATGAATATCTTGGAAAGCCTTCTTCTTCATTCATCAAGTCATCTTCCTCCTCCTTGAATTTTCTTCTACTTATCGATACAAGACATTTCTCCTTGGTTCCTTGCTTGCTCATCATCACACACAAACCAAGTTGAAGCCTTGAATTGATGAGACTCTTTGTTATGCTTATGAAAACCGTGGGTGAAGTAAGTTAGGAAGTGTGGGAGAGTTGTAAAGTGTTGGAGAATTGAAGAGTTTGTAACTTGATTGGTAAGTATTGATGTTTGTTTTTATGTTTTTGGTAGTTAGAAGCCATTATGGGAAGCATTTATGCATTTATTTCATGATGATAAGGGTAGGCTTGAATGGGTTTAATGCATGCTTGTGTGAAGGAATTGGTTATGGTAGTTAAAGAATGGGAAAGTGATATTGTTAATGATGTTTGTGGTGCTTAATGAATGGAAATACAAGATGGAAGTTGGTTATGTGGGTGCTGCCAACTTTTGAATAATTATATAAGTATATGTTGTGATGAATTTGTGGTTTAATTAGAGGTAGGAATGGATGCTTAGTGATGTGTTATTGATGTTAGAAGTGATAAGAGTTAGGTTAATGTTGAAAGCTGGAAAATGAATCTTTGACCTATTGTAATACTTTGATCATAACTAATTTTGTAGGAGAGAAAATGAGGTGAGGTTTGTGGCCACTTAAACTTTGGGATGTTGGCTACAACTTTGTGTGAAATAGGTGTTGTTAAATTGTAATGCTAGAAGGGCGAAATTTTGCATGGAAAGTTACTGTTTTATTGCCTATGAACAGTAACCGCAAGTATGACTAATGTGTTTTGTTGATTTTTCTAAATTAATTGGTATGGAACTAGGAAAAATGGTCTTTATGAAAGTTGAGGCATATTGAGTTAGCTTTCCATTTCCACTGATCTTTCTAATTTTCGAGTTGTATAGTGGGAGATATGAACTGATTACTATTGATTGGTTTTATGCTTTTTGGAGAAACCTAGTTAAAGTGTTGATTTTGTGAGCTTTCTGCTTGGGAGCAATTTTAGCAATTGTTTTGGACTGAATTGGTGTGAGTGATCTTCTGAAAAGTTGTAGAGTAAGAAATTATCTTGAAAATTATTTATGGTGTGTAATTTTAGAGGTCAGAGTTGGGAGTTATGATTTTGCAAAAAGCTGACCTGCATTAGGTTGTGAATTGCTGAAAATGGCAGTAACTTGCATAATAGATTTGAAATTGTTAAAAATCGAATTGGAGTTTGTTTTCTTCATGAAAATTGAAGTTTGAGATCTTATCTTTTCAGGGATATAAGGTAATGATTTTGTGACATTTTGCTAAGAGAATTCTGTTTGAAACATCCTTGTCAGATTGGTTGATTTCAGAGGGCTGATGCTTTGGTGAATTGTTTGACCTAGTTAGTAAGTAAATTTGATTTTGATTTGTTCATGAAAGTTGGAGATAACATTGTGAACTCACTGAGAATATTTATTGTGTTATTTTGACTGAGGAAATGAGTAGTTACTGAATTTGCAAAGTATTGCACTGTTTGAGAGGTTTTGTGTAGCAGTAGCTTTGATGGGATATTTGACACCATTAGGGGTGAAATTGATTTTATGGTCTTCATGAGAATGGTAGAGCTTTTCATTATCTTTCCAACAAGCTATGGTTTGTATTTTTCTGATTTGTGTGCTAAAATTATTGTTGTTGGAAATTGGATGGGAAATAGGAAAAAAAGGGTAATGGAATTAAGGCGGTCACTAGGCGACGCGTCGCCCTAGTAATGAGTAAATATTAAACAGCGTCGCTAGAGAGGCGCGTCGCCCTATGACGAAGCCAATTTAGTCAGCCCGCTTAGGCGTCGCCCAATGAGGCTGAACTTTTATTTTTATTTTATTTTATTATTATTATGTTATTATTATTATTATTTAATTAGTAATTTGTGATTTCATTTTGTCAATTTCTTTTCCGTCCGACATCCGATTGACCTGATTCTTGAGGCATCGGATTAGTAGAATATTAATTTCATTTTGTGAGAAATTGGGAATTTTGACGGAAATTGGCGTGGTCGAATGTAGCAGAGCCTTTAATCCTTTGTTTTGTTTAATTGGGGACCTATAGAGGTCCGAATTGCACCGTCGTCGGCCAATAGGTTTCTAATTTTAGGCGGATTTTTTAATGGGAAAATTTTGGATTAGGGCGAGAATGCCATGAACATGCATTATACACGTTTACTTATTCCATGTGCATTGTTTGATATTTTAACTATTAGATTGGTAATGTTTACTTATTTTAATTGTTATAGAGGCTCGGTTGGAGCGTCATCCCACAGACGTTGCGAGACTTCCCGCATTAGCTCGAAAGTTATTAGGTGAGTAACCTAGATGATTCCTCGGTTAGTAAGTGTTTATAATTCTGCACGTAGAACCCTGTGGAGAATAATGGAGGGACAATTATATTTGTTTGTGCTGGATTGCGGACGAAGGTCCGATGAATGAGAATTACGACATAGAAGTGTCATATGTGATTTTCTTGCGATTACTTGTACAAGACTTATGTGTATATGTTGAATTGGGATCTGATATGATGTTGGTGTTGTTTTATTTGGACATATGCACTTCATGCATAATTGCATGATCGATAATTGGCGATTGTGACGGAAGCGATAGCGAGCTTAAAGCTCAACGTGATTGGGCCTTGAGCCCATAGTGATTCGAGCCTATGGCTCACCGTTTAATGCACCCTTAATGGGGACGGTTTGATTTCGATCAACAACGTAATAAATTGGAAAAGCGTCTCATACACATTCCATGTGCATTTGAATTGATTCTTTGAATTGGTATGAAAATTACTACTAAATGTGATTTGATGAGATAATTGTGCGTAGCTGTGTTATGTATGTGTATATGCATGAATTGGGTGAACCATCGATGATGGTTCCTCACTGAGTTCGTAAACTCACCCAAAATTTCAAATTATTTTTCAGGACCGAGAGAGTAGACTTATAGCTCCAGAGGGACTTTTCCTGCCGTGTAGATTGAGTTGGCAAGAGAAGTCATGGCACACAGGTCGGTCAGCTGGCACTTTTTGAGGGATGACCTAGTTAGCCTTTTTGTTTGATTTTCTTTTGGAGTAATGTACAGAACATACTAGTTGTGTAAATTTACTGCTTTGAGGTTATGAAATGAGAATTTATGGTTTCAAAAATTAGTGGATTTCATATTAATTCTTTATGATTTTGATGCCATGTGAAGTGTTAGTGGTTGTTCGTAGCGCACCCTTATCGTAGGGTGTGTGTCGGAATGACCTACGGGCGTCCCGATACATATCTTATGGTATGGGGGTGCTACAAATTTACTATTCTACCCTTCCAATTGAGGGTGGGATGTTACAAGTGTACTCGGATTTTGATAGTGCTATTGTAATGTGGCTTGGAATGCCATGAGAGCTTATAAAACTCTATTCTATTGTTGTTAAGAAATTATGCATTTGCGTATATGGATCTGGTTGAGTGGAAATTTGGTATACTCTAGAAAGTTATTGATTGGATATGAATCTTGTGATTGTGAATTGTTTTTTTATATATATTTATAGAAATGAGATGTGTTATGGAAAAAGGAACATAAGAATTGTATGAGATTTTAAGCTTCATGTTTCTTTGGATTACGCCAACATTTATGGTTCGATGGTTGGACTTCGAGAACGGGGCTCATCATGTTTCGTAGCAGAGCAAGAAAAGATTTCAACGAACCATGCTTCAGTATGACAATCTTTTGTGAAGAGTTGGGTTCCAGAAGCGGGATTCAACATTTTTGGTATCAAAGCAAGGAGATGAATCGATAAAGGTTAAGGAAACTTCATCGGAGCACAATCATGTCATAGGGTATTCGTTTTGAGGTTGGGTTCTGGGAACGGGACCCAACATTTGTGGTATCAGAGCCCAGTAATAGGATCTTACATGGGCGCTTAGGTTGTAAAGTGTTTGAATGGCTAGTGAGAATGTGATTTTGCTATGAAGGAATTTTCATGAATTATTTAAGGAACCAAGGTGATTGTTTGACTTAGATTGACAAGAATGTTGATTGATTTTAGTAATGTGTTAAAGATATTGAGATTTGAATTTCTTGATGCATTGGAATAAATTGATGTTGAATCTCCATGTGTGAGATGAAAGTTTGAAAAATGAGATAAAGAATAGAACTTATGTATGGAAGATCAATAGGTTGAATTTGAGTTGATGATTAGTCCTTATGGGGTTCCTTAAGAAATGGGACCATTGGCTAGTGAAAATGTGTTAAGGAATATTGATTTGTGGACATAGTGTTAAGAATTTGAGGTGAGAAAATGATGATACTCTATCATGATATGAGAAAAAGAAAGTTGCAGATAATTAGAAAGGAGAAATAGTGGATGGGTAAACGTAACAGATAATGATTTAATGCAATTGTATTGGAGGATGTATTATTGAACATGACAGCGATATTGTACTGTGGTGTTATGTTTTCGAAAGTGATATGGATACGAATGTATTGCCATGGATTGTTTGAGAAATGTAAGGATATAAGCATACATGATGAGATTAGAGTGTACAAGTAGAGTGCAATGGAAACATAACTTTGTTATGATCTTAAGACGAGGAAATTGGAACCGAAGTAGTTGTTCGATTAATACGACAGGAGTTATGATTCGCAGTAAGAAGCAATGAGTGGAATTGAGGTCAGAATTTCAGGATATGCATGTGGAAGATGAAATAAACGATAATTGGAAAATGAGATAGAAGTGAGGAAATAGAGAAAGGGAAATGAAATAGACATAAATGACCTCATATGAGATGAATGACATGATACGTAATATGGGAAAAATCGCAAATGCGTATAAAATCCAATCTTATGTATGAATGAGATTAAGAAAAAAAAATGAAGAACTCTACCTCGTAGAAGGACACAAGGAGTTCTGCAAGGATCCGTTGCACCCGACTCTCCGACAAGTGAGGAGAGTACTGATGAGTCGGTAGCCCCAGGAAATGATGAAGCTTCTATGGGGAAAGGAAGTGAGCCCTACGCACTCAATATGGTAATTGACTCATTATGCAATGATATAGCATTAGAAAAGGGTGAATTCTGGAAAAACTAGAATACAATTGGTGTTAGTATGTTTGATAAAGAGAGAATTGTTGTCTAAGATCAAGGTATCAATTGTGTAAGATATAAATTGGTGCTTTTAAAGAGTAAATATGTGGACAGAATGGCATGACTTTGACGATGCCCATTCAAGCATATGTGATAGCAAGTATGTTCATTACTCCATTGAGTTTTGGAGTGACTTGAACACTATCACCTTATGAGGATGAGAGAAATCGGTCTTCTCGAGGGATTAAAAGTAGCTGATGATGTGATGATGATAGTAGGTGATTGATAAAGATTTGTATGAATATATTTGTGATAGTAGCTAGAAATTCTCTTTTGACGAAGAATTTCACTAAGTTCGATTAAGGAGATCAGACAGTTTACATAAAGAATGATCAATGAAAGAACTGATCAGAAAGGAATATGTAATGATTCGAAAGTGAGTATTAGAGTCCTATTCCTAACGAAGACTCAAGCAAAAGAGGTAGAAGATACTATTGAGAATGTATGTATTTATGTTTGATGAAAAGAATCCAACTAGGCGAGTGGATTCCTAAATTTGAGGAAACATTAATTGCCAATATGAGGAGTATATCGGTTCACGTTAGGTTCTGGGTAAATATGTTCGAGAAATGTAAAGTTTATCCGATGAAAGTGTGACAAGTACAGGAAGCTAAGATTGCAAATAAACCAGAGTGTGTGGAGAAACGAGTATAAATGAGAAGACATTAGAATACATCAATGTGAAAAATGAGGAAATCTAAAAACTGGACAAAAGCAGTCAAGAAAGGTAAGAAAATTGGGAAATTGAAAATAACAAGAGGTAATATTATCTCATTGAGGAATCAGTTATTTGAGGAATTACTAGAACCAAGTGTGGACATATGGAGTTTTGAAAATTTCCCCATTAATATGATGGTATTGAAGATTAAAGTGATCCAAGCGAAGTTTGATGATATGTTAGGTGTATTCGACGAGTTGAGAAGGATAGTCTGAATATTTGAGGAAAAATGATTGAATCGTATGAGGGACGAAGGTAAAGAAAATTTTGAGGAATTATAACACCGATATTAATTATATCATCTGGATTTGGAGATTCATAGTATAAAATCATGTTTTCATAAGAGATTAGGATAAGATCCATGCAGTAAAATGAACTGAATTCATGTGTATGGAGACAATTGAAACCTCATAGGTTGATTGTTGATACATGAATTGAATTGGAGACATTATATGTACGAAAATATTTTGACGGTGTGTAAGATATACAGATCATGAGACTTAAGGTACTTATTGAGTTGCAAGAATTGAATACGAGACTGAGGCAATGGATAGCGTTACTGGAAGATTTTTTTGTACAAATGAGTACAAAATGGTAAAGCTAGTGTTGTAATCAGATGCATTAAATAGAGAATGCAATAGCAATGAAATATGAGTTCAAATATAGAGTTTATCAGATCTAGTGTAATGAAGAGGGCTGAATAGAGTTGAATTTCGGGCAAAATGAAGTACCATTAGTCACTAAAATTGTAAGATCAGTTTCACATGATTAAAACTCAAATTGAGGATTCAGAAATTGTGAACCTTACCAAGGAATCGAAAGTGAATGTGAAATTGAGTTCGAGTAGGAAAAATGGTACTGAGAGATTGAGATAAGAAGTATGCATTTCGGCAAAGATGATTGAGCAAAGAGACTGTCAGAAAAGTACAAGTGGTGATTTGAGCTTTACGTCCTAGAAGAAATATGTCAAGTGACTAAAGTTTGAATTGTCGATGGTCTTAACTGTCAGAGATATGCTTCAAGTCTATAGTTTGGATTTCATGGGAATATGAGACCAATGTATGGTTCTATTTGACTTTAAGCATCACAATCATTGTCATAGTGATTTCAATAGAATACTGTATGAGGAGTCTGATGATAGAAAGAGTCATCGCTTTTGTGTTATGATGAGTAAGGCCTACTGGTCGTTGAAGGCTAGAATTGGAGATGTTATGGACATGTGATATTAAGTGATTCAAGAAAGATGGATGAGTTAGATGGATCCGTGCCAAAGACATGGAATGCAGTGAGATAGACATAAGAGGTAAATGTACTGATACTAAATTGATGTGAATTATTAAGTGAAAGATGATTTTTCTCTAAGGGTATCACCTTACAAGATATGCAATATAGCATCCCACTCCCACAAGACCCGAACCGGACATCAACGGTGATGTCCGAGTCCATGTTCAATGAGGGTGGTATCTTAGAAGCGATCAATCTGATTTAAAACTTCGGTAATAAATTTTATTTTATTTTATTTTCTTTGAAAAACAATCGAGTCATGAGATATCGATAAATGATTTAGCCTGCTTTAATCAAATGTAGCACCCACTCCATGAGACCGAACCGACATCTGATGATATCAGAGCCCGTAACATGAGGTGGTATCTAGAAACAAATCAAATACACTTTAAAACTCGTTATGAAATTTTTCTTTCAAAAATGATTGAGCACTATTGAGTGCTAGTTAATGACTGAAATTGTTTTATATCTAAAAATGTTTTTGTTATAAATCGGGCCCCAATTATTTATTTTTCTTGCGCACTCAACCGTTTTTGAAAGAAAAATTTCATAACGAGTTTTAAAGTGTATTTGATTTGCTCTAGCATACCACCCTCGCGGGTCACGGGCTCGGATATCACTGTAGATGTCGGGTTCGGGTCTCGCGGGAGTGGGGTGCTACATGCAAGGTGTGTTTACATGGGATACAAGGTGTGCTCAAGTTAGGACAAAGGATTTGCCAAGCCCAATATGAATTGATCTATATGAAATTATTATGCGTTAGCACTACTGACAAAAGATGTCTTGGATTCGAAAGGTGATGTATTATTATGCGTTAGCGCTACTAACAAAAGATGTCTTGGATTCGAAAGGTGATGTACTTGAGTACATTAAGGAAATATTGATATGATATGATATTGGTGTTAGCGACACAGGAAGTGGGAAAATTGTAAGTGATCTGGAACATAATGAGGAAATAAGTAAGAAATTGAATGGCTAAATAACAAATTGAAGGACCGAGTGAGTCTACTGAATATGATCGTTGAAAGAAAGTATTC
This sequence comes from Erythroxylum novogranatense, assembly GCA_029891385.1. Taxonomy (NCBI): domain Eukaryota; kingdom Viridiplantae; phylum Streptophyta; class Magnoliopsida; order Malpighiales; family Erythroxylaceae; genus Erythroxylum; species Erythroxylum novogranatense. The sequence continues at coordinate 15,606,851 of CM057235.1, read as the reverse complement.
GAGTGATGAAGTTAAGTGAAAAATGCGGGAATATCCAGCACTCCCGATCAGTCAGATAAGAATTTCGAGGACGAAATTCTTTTTAAGAGGGGGAGAATTGTTGGCCCCCGAATTTTTCTTGTTAAATTAAGCATGATTTAAATTGAATTATGAGGTTTGATGGATAAAGTTTTGGATCTATTTTCTATGTAAATGTGAGAAGCATTTGTTATATGGTTTGGTTGTATTAAAAGTAGTAAGAATGTTTAAGGGCATTTTGGGCAAGTCACTTAAGATTATAAGACTTAAGGCTTTAATGGAAGGGAAAAATGGACATCTCACAATTATTAAGGGTATAAAAAGAAGGAGAATTGGTTGTTTTGTTTGGAACTGAAGGAGAAAACCGTGGAAGAAGAAGAGAGGAAGAGGAATTTAGGGTTTTGGAAATCTTGAAGAATTTGACGAATCTTAGAGCTAAACAAGTAAGTATAAGCATCATCCCTTCTTGATTTGTTGAATGAATTATGTTTTGTGATGGTTAGAAGTGAAAAATGGGGTTGAATGTATGAAGTGAGTTTTCGGTTGAAGGTGTCCTAGGGTTAATGATTTTGTTGTGTTTGTGAATGATTTTAGGTTGGAATGAGTTTAGAAATGAAGTAGGAATGATGATTTAGAGTTAAGATGAGTTATTCGTAAAATTTGGGAAGTATGAAGATGAAAAATGTCAAAAAATAGTGTTCGGAAGAAGTTTTCCGATCTGCGTCATGGCGCATGACGCGCGCCCACGTCGTGGCGCCTGAGTGCCCAGCGTCACGACAGCGTGAAGCGCCTGACGCGGTGCACGCATGCACCCTCACCGCGGTGTATACGAGCGCCCTCGCCACGGCGTATACGAGCGCCCTCGCCGTGGCGAGCTTCTGGGTTTTGCCGCGGCGAGCTTCTATTTTCGTCGCGGCGAGCTTCTACTTTCGTCGCGACGAGCTCCTGATTTTGCCCCGACGAGCTCAATTTTCCTGACAGACATGTTTTGGTAATTTGGACATAACTTTTTATGTAGATGTCCAAATGAAGTGATTTTTGATTCGTTGTAAAATAGAGACAAAGGTCTACAAGTTTCATGAAGAAAAGAAGGTTTGAATCAGTCTTTAAAGTTCTCAAACTTTGGTATGGAAGTTGAGTATAGATTCTTGTTTCAACATAAGGATAGCCCCAACATGTTTTAAGCATAACTTTCAGATTTCTGAACCAAATGGAATAATTTTGGATTCATTAGAAACTTAAGACAATGAGGAACATTTTATAGAAGAGAATATTACCAGATTTTTTCATTTACATGATCATAGTGATTATGGAAAAATTGATCCGAATGTTTGGACTTTTGGAAGAGTTTGAGTTCGTTTAGAATTTATCCTAGTGAATATGCAATATTTGGGTCTTTAAATTGTATTCCTATTGAATAGGAATTTTGTATTTGATAAACGGAAACAAAGAAGGCAAGAGGATCAAGAGGAGAGGCATTTGTTAAGAAAAGGAATTCAGGTGGGTTTCATGTTTATAATTTGGTAATGAGCCAATAAAGTTTTCTCCCAAATCAAGAATGATTTCAACTACTTCATAAATATCGTTTTGTTTCTTTGTATGATTTGCAAAATTGCTACACATTTTGGTATACGAACTTTATTGATGAATTTCAAAATAAAGATGAGAATGCATTGAAACATTTTATGTTATTCCTTGGAAAAATTTATGGCATTTTGTATCTTCGAAAAAGAAAGAAAATTGCATGAAAAGCATGAAAGCATTTGATAAAATGATTTGAGCATGAATATGTGCTTCTGTTTGGTCGAGAGAGGAACGTTTCGTTAGTCACGTGCACGTCGACATATAGCCTCCTCCCGGCTGCCCGCTTGTGGCCACGAGATCCTGAGAAATCGGACTCGTTTTGTTCACGGTATAAGCTTCGGTTTATCCCTTTTGTTCCACGAAACTCTTGAGCCATTTGCTTGTGCATTGCATCTTTGAATTGACAAGTATGTTGCATAAATTGAGTGTTTTGTATTGATGATTAAATGAATATATGTGTTGATGTGATGACATTTTCAACTATGAGTCTTGAATTCAAACTTCGAATTTGACCGAGATTTGGGAACAAAGCTTTTTATGAACTCATTATGGTTTTTATACAACAAATGAACGTTTCAACGGTTTTTCTTGTTCTTTGTTATAAACCTGTTACCCACGAGCTATAAGCTCACCCCCTTCATTCCCATCCATAGGTGATGAGAAGAAGATCGGGTAAAGGGAAGTGAAGGTTTTTGTTTGTGGGTATACATATTGTATTGTTTTTAGTTAGTTGTTGTTGAGAATTTTTTAGAGTTGTGTATTTTGTACACTCGGATTTCGATAGTGTTATTGTATTGTGGCTTGGAATGCCATGAGAGCTTGTAAAACTCTATTCTATTGTTGTTAAGAAATTATGCATTTGCGTATATGGATCAGGTTGAGTGAAAATTTGGTATACTCAAGAAAGTTATGGATTGGATATGAATCTTGTGATTGTGAATTGTTGTTTTATATATTTATAGAAATGAGATGTGTTATGGAAAAAGGAACATAGGAATTGTATGAGACTTTAAGCTTCATGTTTCTTTGGATTACGCCAACATTTATGGCTCGATGGTTGGACTCCGAGAATGGGGCCCATCTGAATGAATCACGAGTTAATACAATGCTTATAATATGATATATGAATACACGAGAAGGGGGGTTGAATTGTGTATTTCCCTTCTTAAAAAAATCTTAAACAAAATTTTTTGCTAAAACAAATTCCTTTTACAGAAACTTCGGTAAATTCGAATTAATCAAAACTTTGAAAAACTTGTTTCGAAATCTAAGTAATAACAAAACTTTGAACTTAAGAAAGATAGAGTAGGGAGTAGTCGACACAACGATTTTATATTGGTTCACCCCAAACCGTGGGCTACGTCCAGTCCTCAGAATTCTTTCAAGATTTCACTATCTCTTCAACGTTTACAAGTATTCTTTCTGAGCCTCTTCAGGTCTCTACACTCAGTATTCTTTCACTCTTAGCCTCTGCAGGCTATCTGTACTACTTTCTTACACAAGTGTTTGAACTCTATTACAGTAATACTCGCTCTCAGCTAATTCGTACAATAATCTCATAAACAAGCTTTTTCGATCGCGTATGCGTAAGTCAACTAACTTTGCAATCTTTGACTTCGACTCATATTTATAGCCTTCGTCTGCAACTGCTTCTTGAATCTTGCTTCTTGATTCTTGAAAGAAACGGTTAATCAGTTGAGTTCTGTAACTAACTCGAAATGACTCTTGCGTCTGCTTTTGAATTCTTCGTCTGCTTTTTATTCTACGTCTGCCTTTCATTTTGCGTCTGCTTTTCATTCTGCGTCTGCCTTTCATTTTGCGTCTGCTTTTCATTCTGCGTCTGCTTTTTCATTTTGCGTCTGCTTTTTATTCTGCATCTACTTTTCATTTTGCGTCTGCTTTTTATTCTGTCTGTTTTTCATTTTGCGTCTACTTTTCATTCTGTGTCTGCCTTTCATTCTGCGTCTGCTTTTCATTCTGCGTCTGCTTTTTATTCTACGTCTGCTTTTAATTTTCTATTTTGTGTTTGTTTTTACTTCTTCTTTGTTATTCATCAAAATCATATATATGTAAAGTCATTTTGACTCAACAATCTCCCCCTTTTTGATGATAACAAATCATATTCATAATAAGAAAAATACAATGCTTATAAAAAGAAAAAAAAACTTATCTTCAAAACATATCTTCTTGTGTGTTCTTCAACTTATCTTTAAAAATCTTCCTCTTCCTCCTTTCTTTTCTTCGACTCCTTCAATCACACCCTTTGAGACTCTTTGATTGTTGCCTTCCATTCTCTTCTCCCCCTATTTGTTATAATAAAAAATGATCAATGACGATAACTCTTCATCAGTCTTGTCATCATCTCCTTCATTTCATTCATCATCTCCTTTAGCTCTTTGACTTCACCGCGTAAGTGGCTGATTTTAGCTTGGGAGTCAAACGGTGAGGAGAGTTGATCATCATCTGCTGAGGGTTCTACGAACGCAATTGTTGTAGCATATGCATCCGAGGATGGAATGTAATCTTCAACAATCTCAAAATTTTGTGGATAAACGGATAGATTAGGCTCCGAAAGATCTAAATCATAAGGAGCAGGTAGCATGAGCACTTGTCTTCCTTGCAGGGGTATGGCTTCAGCTTGGATAGACAGTGTATCAGATAATGGCCTAATATGCAATACTGTTTGCACAAGGGATTCAATAAACATCCCTGTAATCAGTCTTCCCCCTACTGGACAATATTCATTCTTATCCGTAAAACTGCAACCAGCACCGTCAATTTTCTCTTTTGAAGCGCATGCTTCATCAATTCGTCGCACTTCATCTTCAATCTGATCTGCGGACAGATCATCACTGATTCCTTCAGGATATAGTTTCATCTTCCCCTTATTCACATCTAAAGGATATCTAGGCTGAATGTCTGGTACAACCTTTATCACCGTCTTCTTTGTGATTGGATAAATAGTATATGGTTGTCTGGATATTTTTGTAGGGTATGGCTTTGTAACAGCATCCCTCAAGGCATCATAGAAATTCTTTTCATCTTCATTCAGTAAATTTCATGTCTCACTATTTATCAAAATAGGTTGTAGGACAGCCTTTATCTTCCTCCTTGGTTGATCACAGATGGCAATTGCAGTCCTCCTCTTGGTCACAAACTCAACCAGTCTGATCTCCAACTTGTCTTTTCTCAAAAATTCAAAGTAGTTGTATATAATCAGACTAAGTTCATCATATTTCTCCTGTGGTACTTGTACCAAGCTTAAATTTGTTGTTGCCTCTTGTTGACCAGTGAAGGGAATAGATTGAACCAGGCAAAGCTCCGTTGGTTCCTACTGTTGGATAAAAATGGGAGCATCCATAGTATCCTTCTTTTGACTAACTTCCTCAGCAGTAGTCACACTCTTCTTTAGACTAATTATTTTGGTCTTTCCTTCTGCCTCAGTCAGTCTCGAAGTTTTCTGAACTTGAGATTTCTGCTTCTCAGACTCCGACTTCCTCTTCTTCTCAGTCTCCTTAGCTTGTTTGGCTGAGTCTTCTTGTAAGATTAAGACTAGAGATCTTGTTGCCTTTGGTATGCGAGATCCAGAACCTTCTGTCTGACTTTGCTCTCTGGTTCTCTTCTCTTCCTATTGTCTCAGAGTATGAATCCTAGGTGATCTCCTCGCCTTCTTAGAAATTTCACCCAAAAGATTCTCCCCTGTTCTTTTCAACGTACCTTCGTCTGTCCTCCGAACTAGGCTAACTTCTCTTTGAGAACTTGCCTGTTTTATCAAAGGTCTTCCAGATAATTTTCTTCTTTCTTCTATGGGCATTCTCATACTTGAGATTTAGAACTTGTAGCGGGAGACTTCTTCAATAACCGCTCCCCCTCAGTTCTAACTTTTATCGTAGACTCTGCTTCTTTTTTTACCACCACCTGTAAGCCCATTCTTCTTATAGTATCCCAGTTAATAAAACTCTTCATAGATATCATCCTTCTGATTCCTCTGTGAATAAGGACTCCAGATTCCCTAAAAATCCTCATGAGTAACATGCCGTAAGGATAACTGTTGGTATCCTTCATTCCCTTAACCATATAATGAAAAATTAGAAATGATAGATCTATGGGACGACGATTTAGCAAGTAGAACAAACATTGCTCATCCAAGGTAGTCACTAAATGCCTTGACCCTGCTCTCGGAAAGATGCAATTGAACAGAATCGCATGAAGAACTCTAGCCTTCGGGACCAGACTCGAGGTCTTCCTCTCCCAAGGGTCATTAACTCCATATAGCTGTTTTCTGACATCTTCTTCCTTCATACCAACCTTTTTCCTCCATTTGGCTTTGCTTGACAGGGTTTCTCCAACCGATGAACATTCAGTCACCTTCTCTACTATCTCCTTTGTTACAATAATAGATATCCCATCTACTGTGGAGACAATAGTTTCATCTACCAGTTGCGCATTCTTCCAAAAGTCATATACCTCATCAGTATACACCGGTTCCCGCACCTGGAAGAACTTTCTCCATCCAGCTTCTACAATTTATGGTTCAACATCCATATTATCTTTCCTCAGAGATTCGAAGTCCACATATCTTCCATAAATCATAGCTGACTCCATTGATTCTAAATAGAAACTGGCTCTGGTAAGCTGTTCTACAAGAGTAAAGTTGATTGCAAGGGTTTTAGAGAGAGATGAAATGTCTGTGTTTGAGAGTAATCGAAATGATTTTAGTTTCAGACTACTCAAAAGGTCTTATCTGGTGTGTTCTAGAATAGTTAGGATCCTCAAGACTAAGAGATTTTCCCTCCACAACTTCCTTGTGAGAGAAGTTACCAACTGTACACTACTGTTTCTGACGCCGTTAACTTTAACGATCTCTTTAGCCTGACTGCTCTTTTAACATAACCATGTTAAGGTTCCTTCTGATTTCCTTGAACCGTTATTCACTTAATGGTTTAGTGAAGATGTCTGCCCGTTGATACTCTATTTCAACGAACTGTAGTCTTACCACCTTCCTCTGAACGTAGTCTCTCAAGAAATGATGTCTAACTTCGATATGCTTTACCCTCGAATGCTGTATTGTGTTCTTTGATAAATTGATGGCACTGGTGTTGTCGCAATAGATTGGGATCTCCTCTTCTTCAACTGAATAATCTTTCAGTTGATATTTAATCCACAATGTTTGTGAACAACAGCTTGCGACAGACATGTACTCGGCTTCGGCAGTTGATAGAGCGATTTAGCTTTGTCTCTTGCTTGACCAGGAAACTAGGTTTGAGCCAAGAAAGTGACATCCTCCACTAGTGCTCTTCCTTTCAATTCTATCTCCGGCATAGTCCGCATCGCAATATCCGATTAACCTGAAATCTTTACCTTTCTCAAACATTAAGCAAAAATCAGTAGTACCTGCGAGATATCTCAAAATTCTTTTAATAGCAATATAATGAGACTCTCTAAGATCGGCCTGAAACCTTGCACACAAGCATACACTGAACAAAATATTAGGTCTGCTTGTTGTAAGATAAAGTAAAGAGCTGATCATCCCTCTATACAGGGTTTGATCCACCTTCTTACCAAGTTCATCTTTCGACAAAAGGTTCGAAGGATGCATCGGAGTCGCCATAGGCTTTACATTATTCATATCAAATTTACACAGCAATTCTTTTAGATATTTTTGTTGATGGATAAATATTTTCTCTTCGGTTTGTTTAACTTGCAACCCAAGAAAGAACATTAACTCACCCATCATACTCATCTCAAACTCATTTTTCATCAGACTCTCAAAACTCATACACAACTTCTTTGAAGTAGCACCAAATATAATATCATCAACATAGATTTGCACTAAAATAAACTCATTCTCATTATTCTTTCTAAAAAGCATCTTATCAACTTGACCTCTACTATAACCCACTTTTTAAGAGAAAAATACTTAGACGATCATACCAAGCTCTAGGAGCTTGCTTCAGGCCGTATAAAGCTTTATGAAGTCTATAGACATGATCTAGGTTCCTAACATCCTCAAAACTAGGAGGTTGCTTAGCATACACCTCTTCGTCTATAAAATCATTCAGAAAAGTGCTCTTCACATCCATTTGAAAAAGCTTTATATCATGACAAACAACATATGCCAGCAATATCCTAATAGCTTCAAGTCTTGCTACTGGAGCATATATCTCATTGTAGTCTATTCCTTCTTGCTGATTATAGCCTTGTGCTACTAATCTGGCTTTATTCCGACGCATTCTACCTTATTCGTCTAACATATTCTTAAAAATCCATCTGGTTCTTATAATGGATTTCTTCGGGGGTTTTGGAACTAAGAACCAAACATTATTCCTAGTAAACTGATTCAGCTCCTCTTGCATGGCTAAAACCCAAGCTTCGTCCTGAAGAGCTTCCCTAATCTTCTTAGGTTCTATCTCAGAGACGAAAGCTACATTAGCTTCTCTCCTAAATTTGGACCTTGTCCTAACTCCTTTTGAGGTCTCCCCAATAATTAGCTATTCTAGATGAGAACTCCTATATTTCCAATCTCTCTTTAATCCAATAGTTTTTGGAATATCCTCAACCTTGTCTACTTGAGTTTCTGATGATGGAGTTTTTGTTGTATCATCTAAGTTCTTTGAAGGACCTTCACTCTCCATGTCATCTTCCTTATGGGGTTGGGAACGATCATCAAACTTGACATGGATGATTTCCTCAACTGTCTTTGAGATAAGGCTATATACCCGGAATGCCTTAGATGATGATGAGTAGCCTAGAAAAATTCCTGAATAGGTCTTTGAATCGAACTTATCTAACAACTCCTTTGTATTCAGAATCGAGCACTTACAACCGAACGAATGAAAGTAAGATATGTTCGGTCTCCTTCCATTCCATAACTCATAGGGAGTCTTCTTCAACAGAGGTCGCAACAGTATTCTACCCAGAAGTACTTAGGAAGATTCATCTCACACAGCATAGTCCTTGCCATTTCTTGAATCGTCCTATTTTTCCTTTCAACAACTCCATTCTATTGTGGGGTCCTAGGAGCAGAGAAATTGTGGACAATTCCATTCTCCTCACAGAATAATCTAAACTTCTCATTCTCAAACTCTCCACCATGATCACTCCTGATACTAGCTATTAATACTCCTTTTTCAATTTGTAACTTTCTGGAAAGGGTCCTAAAACACTTAAAAGATTCATCTTTGTGTGACAAAAACAATATCTAACAAAACCTGGTAAAGTCATCAACAATAACAAGTCCATATTTCTTTCCACCAAGACTTATTGTCCTAGTTGGACTAAATAAATCCATATGTAACAACTCTAAAGGTCTAGAAGTTGTTACAAAATTTTTAAAAGAAAACGATGTTTTAACTTGTTTCCCTTTCAAACAACTATCACAGAAATTTTTTTTGTCAAAACTCATTTTTGGTAAACCTCTTACCAAATCATAATTTGCCAAATTTGAAATATTTTTAAAGGATACATGACCTAGCTTTTTATGCCAGATTAGTCTTTCTTCTTCAGAAGATAAGAAACATGAAACATTTTGATTTTGAAACTCTTCTAAATCAATTCTATAAAGATTATTTCTTCTCTTGGCAGAAAAGAATATAGACCCATATTTGTTTCTGACTTCACAAAGATTTTGATTGAACGTGACTAAGAAACCAGAATCACACAATTGACTAACACTAATCAAATTGTGTTTCAGACCATCAACAAGCAGTACATTATCTATGCATGCAAAGGAATCTTTACCTATTTTACCGATTCCAATTATCTTGCCCTACTGGTTGTCTCCAAAAGTCACCGATCCTCCCTTCCTATACTGAAGATCTAGGAACATAGACCTTCTTCCCGTCATATGTCGCGAGCAACCACTGTCTAAATACCAACGGTGCTTGTCGCATCTTCTAAGGAAGGATATCTGCAGGAGAAACTATTTTATTTTTTGGTACTCATATTTTCTTGGGTCCTTTCTGGTTAGTAATATGCACATTATTAGTACTTTGATGCCTTTTGCTAGATTGTTGATGAATACGTGTTTGGTAATACCATTTATTTTGAGAAAAAGGCTTTCTATCATAATGAGACTTTTTACCCGTAAACCCTAATCTGATTTTATCACTCGGATGTTTACATTTTCCTAGCATCTCATTCATTTTCTTTGTACTCTCAGTGAAGGTAGCTAAATTAGATGAAAGACTCTTAATTCTAAGCTTCAACTGATTAATCTCATCAGATTTATCTACAACTTTCTTTTTCTCCTCTATTTGTTTCTTTAAGCAGATATTTTCTCTCACTATTTCTTCTTTATGTTTAAGGTTTTCTACATACTTCTTCTTTAACAGTTTGTACTGTTTCAGAATAGCATGAGAATCCTCTAATAGTTCTGAATAAGCATCATGCAAGTTATCATATTCAGAAGTTACCTCCTCATCACTTTCTTCCTTGGCTACTAGGTAGATATTCGCATGTTCAGATGTCTCAGAACTTGTATCTGACTCTGATGAATGTAGATCTTCCCAAGTTTCCATCATGCTTTTCTTGCCTTCTCTACTCTTCTTTGGTTTCTTCTTTAGAGTAGGACATTCGGACTTGTAGTGTCCAGGTTGATTACACTCGTAGCATATGATAGATGTCTTTTCTACTTTACCATCATCTTTGCAATTCTTCTTGAAGAGCTGACTTCCTTTGGACTTCTTCTTCCACATCCGTCTTATCTTCCGGGAAATGAAAGATAATTCGTCATCTTCATCACTTGACTCTTGTTCTGATTCACTTGAGTCATCATTCTTTGATTCTTCGATCTTTAATGCTTTCGATGACTTTCTCCTTTTTTGATTCTTATGATTCTTCTGTCCGGCCTTCAGTGCTATTGACCTGTCCCATTTGGGCTTGTCTTCAGCATCGAGCTCTACTTCATGAATCTTCAGTGATCCAAGCAACTCGTCAAGCTTTAGCACGCTCAAATCCTTAGCTTCCTGCACCGCCGTAACTTTTGGTCTCCACCTATTCGAAAGACTTCTTAATATCTTTCGTGCGTGATCTTGATTATTGTACGTTCTTCTAAGGGCGTTCAATCCATTGACAATTGTTTGAAATCTTCCAAACATTTGATCAATAGATTCTTCTTCTTTCATCTTGAAAAGCTCGTACTGGTGCACAAGAATGCTTATCTTGGATTCTTTGACTTGGTTTGTGCCTTCATGAGCGATGTACAATGTGTCCCACATATCCTTTGTAGTGTCGCATCCGTGGACTTTGTCATACTCACTCCTGCTTAGAGCACAAATCAAGAAAAATTTTGCCTTAGAGTTCAACTGAATTCTTGCCTTTTGGTCAACCGTCCATCTGGTCCATGGAATAAGATTTCCATCTTCATCTACTGGTATATATGGTCCATTCTCTATCACATCCCAAAGGTCAACATGAGTAGATTCTATGAACAATCGCATTCTATCTTTCCAGTAATGATAGTCTTCTTCGTTGAATGCTGGAGGTCTAGTGACTGAGGCACCTTCTACAATGTATATATGTGATTATGCCATTATCTTTAATCCACACTTTGCTACAGTGATCCTTGGATACCAGGCTCTGATACCAATTGAAGTGAATCACGAGTTAATACAATGCTTATAATACGATATATGAATACACGAGAAAGGGGGTTGAATTGTGTATTTCCCTTCTTAAAAAAATCTTAAACAAAATGTTTTGCTAAAACAAATTCTTTTTACAGAAACTTCGGTAAATTCGAATTAATCAAAACTTTGAAAAACTTGTTTCGAAATCTAAGTACTAACAAAACTTTGAACGTAAGAAAGATAGAGTAGGGAGTAGTCGACACAGCGATTTTATACTGGTTCACCCCAAACCGTTGGCTACGTCCAGTCCTCAGAATTCTTTTTGAGATTTCACTATCTCTTCAACGTTTACAAGTATTCTTTCTGAGCCTCTTCAGGTCTCTACACTCACTATTCTTTCACTCTTAGCCTCTGCAGGCTATCTGTACTACTTTCTTACACAAGTGTTTAAACTCTGTTACAGTAATACTAGCTCTCAGCTAAATCGCACAATAATCTCACAAACAAGCTTTTTCGATCGCGTATGCTTAAGTCAACTAACTTTGCAATCTTTGACTTCGAATCATATTTATAGCCTTCGTCTGCAACTGCTTCTTGAATCTTGCTTCTTGAATCTTGCTTCTTAATTTTTGAAAGAAACGGTTAATCAGTTGAGTTTTGTAACTAACTCGAACTGACTCTTGCGTCTACTTTTGAATTCTTCATCTGCTTTTTATTCTGCGTCTGCTTTTCATTTTGCGTCTGCTTTTCATTCTGCGTCTGCTTTTTCATTCTGCGTCTGCTTTTTATTTTGCGTCTGCTTTTCATTCTGCATCTGCTTTTTATTCTACGTCTGCTTTTCATTTTGCATCTGCTTTTCATTTTGCGTCTGCCTTTCATTATGCATCTGCTTTTCATTCTGCGTCTGCTTTTTTATTCTGCGTCTGCTTTTTATTTTCTATTTTGCGTCTGCTTTTACTTCTTCTTTGTTATTCATCAAAATCATATATATGTAAAGTCATTTTGACTCAACATCATCATGTTTCATAGCAGAGCAAGAAAAGATTTCAAGGAACCACGCTTCAGTATGACGATCTTTTGTGAAGAGTTGGGTTCCGGAAGCGGGATCCAACATTTGTGGTATCAAAGCAAGGAGATGAATCGATGAAGGTTAAGGAAACTTCATCGGAGCACAATCATGTTATAGGGTATCCGTTTCGAGGTTGCGTTCCAAGAACAGGGCCCAACACATTAACACATTCCAACATCAATTCTACTCCAATTTTCCAGAATTTACCTCTTCTAGTATTACATCATGTCGTAATGATTCAACTACCATATTGGGTGCATTAACTCTTCTCATTTGATTCATCATCTTTTTCTCTATCTCATTTGTATCTTATGTTCCTATTGTCATTTATTTCGTCTCCCATATGTATATTCTCAATCAATTCAAAATTATAAATGTATAAACATCATGAAATTTTGATCTTAATTCCACTAATATATTCTTATGGTGGATCATAACTATTGTCACAGTAATCAAACAACCACTTCGGCTCCAATTTCATCTTCTTAATATCATAACAATTTTTGTTTCCATTACATTCTACTTATACACTTTAATCTCATCATTTCTACTTGTATCCCTATTTTCCTCAAACAATCCATGATAATACATTCATAACTTTATCACATTCGAGGATATAATACCACAGTACAATATTGGTGTCATATTCTGTAACATCCCATCTCCGATGGGAAGGGTATTTTAGTAAATAGGGATGGGGACGGGTTAGGAGTATTAAATTATAACTCGGCATGAACATATGTCATGCAGCCTCTATAAATGGTGAGTTTTGCACAGGCACATAGTCATACATGCATTCATGACATTTCTCGGCCTAAGTGTCTACTTATGATCTTTTGTGAAATTGGTGTGATAATGGGATTTAAAAAAATATTTGGAGTGTGCCATAGAGTGTTTTACATTTTAGGGATTTATGGAATTTTCTGGAATTATTGGAGAAGATTCCGGACCGGCAAAATCGCCGGTAAATGGCCTAAAAGTGTTTTTGTTGTAGAAAGTGTTATTTTCGTGTTTGAAAAATTATTTGGAGTGGACTATCTTATGTTTTACAATTTTAGGCAATTTAGGTAATTTTCAAAAAAATGATTCGAGGAAATTCGGATCGGAAAAAATCGCCAATTAGCGAACCGGTTGATTTTCAGTATCGAAAATTTTTATCCAATGGCACTATAATATTGGATACATTATTTTGGGATTGAAATTAGGGTCATTGGAGTTGATTGGGGTAAATTTTGATCTGAATTATAAAAATGAATATGTTGACTTTTCTTTGAAAATATGCACCAACCAAAACTTGCCAACATCTCCTTCATTTAATGCCTCCTTATCATGTTTCTTGGTATTGCCTATGCCCTCTCTCGGTGATGACTTAAAGAATGAAGGAATGAGATAAAAAGTGGCTTGTTTATGTCTCATCCACCGAAATCTTCTTCTCTTCCCCTTCATCGACTTTTTCTCCATTTTTCTTAGCTTAAATGGCTACTTTCCTCCAACCTTTCATGCTTACAAGCTTGTACTTTGCTATGATGATCACCATGCTTTGGATGGAAAAGAAGTAAAGAAGTAAAGTAGTTGGTAAATTAAAGACTTAATGAGGTGGAGTTGAAGCTTTGGGTAAGATGATTTTATTTATGGTTTTAGCTTGATTGTAATTGCATGTTGATGATGAATTGTGCATAGGAATTGAGGAATTATTGCTGCCAACTTTTGTGTAAGAATATAGATAAATATTGTGTTGAGTTTGTGGCTGAATTGGAGGTGTAAATGAATGTATATTAATGTAGGTAAAGTGATAGAATGGAAGAGGATGAGGTATAGGTGAAATCTGGAAATTTTGGTGTTAAGCCTATTGTACTGTTTTGATCATAACTAATGGTATAGGTGAGTAAATGAGGTGAACTTTGTGCCCAATGAAACTTTCATATGTTAGCTACATTTTGTGTGAAATAGGTGTTGTCAAATTGTAACTCTAATAGGTTGAAATTTGGCATGGAAAGTTACTGTTTTATTGCCTGTGAACAGTACCCGAAACCATAACCTATGCGCTTTACTGATTTTTATAAATAAATTGAGATGGAATTAGGGAGAATGGTCTTCATGGAAGTTGTAGAATATGTAGTTAGCTTTCCATTTCCACTGATCTTGCTAATTTTAGAGGTGTATATTGAGAGATATGAACTGTTTACTATGGACTGGTTTTGGGCATGTTGATGAAACCTAGTCAAAGTGTTGATTTTGTGAGCTTTCTGCTTGGGAGAAATTTTAGCACTTTTTGTGGACTGAATTGGTGTGAGTGATCTTCTGAAAAGTTGAAGAGGAAGAAATTATCTTGAAAATGAGATATGGCATATAATTTTTAGAGGTTAGAGTTGGGAGTTATGATTTTGCAAAAACTGATCCTGCATTAGGTTAGGAATTGCTGATCATGGCAGTAACTTGCATGACAGTTTTGAAATGGTTAGAAATTAAATTGGAAATTGAGTTCTTCATGAAAATTGAAGTTTGAGGATTTATCTTTTCAGGGATATAAAGTTCAGATTTTTCTGACTTGTGTACAGGGAGTTATGCTTGTTATAAGTTTACTGCTCAAATTGAATGATTTCAGGGACAGCAACATTGAGTGAATTAATTGACTTGTGTAGCAATGGAATTTGATTTTGGGTTGTTCATGAAAGTTGTAGATGACATTGTGAACTTATTGAGCATATTTATGTGGTAATTTTTGGCTGAAGAATTTGAGAGTTATGGAAATTTCAATGTACTGTTCTGTTTTAATGGGATTTGAGTAGGCAGTAGCTTTGAAGGATTTTGACACCCTTAGGGTGAAATTGATTTTATGGTCTTCTTGAGAATTGTCGAGGGTTTCATGATCTTTCCAACAAGCTATGGTTTGTAATTTTCTGAATTGTGTGCAATGCATTATGGGTGTTGAAAATTGGATTGAAATTGAAAAAAAAGGGGAAATGGGATCACGCCTTGGTCACTAGATGACGCGTCGCCTAGTGACGGCAGATTAACAAACGCGTCGCTAGGCGACGCGTCGCCCTAGCGACGAGGCTGAATGACTCAGCCCCGCTGGGGCGAGACGTCGCCTCAGCGAGGCTGAGTCTTTGTTTTTTTTATTATTTTATTATTTTATTTATTAATTGATAATTTGGGATTTCATGCTTCTTTTGTCAATTTCTTTTCCGTCCGACGTCCGATTGACCTGATTCTTGAGGCATCGGATTCGTTGAATATTTAATTTCATTTTGTGAAAAATTGGGAATTTTGGACGGAAATTGACGGGGCCCGGGTAGCGGAGCCTTTAATCCTTGCTTTTGTTTAATTGGGGACCTATAGAGGTCCGAATGCATGCCGTCGGCGCCAATAGGTTTCTAATTTTAGACGGATTTTATTATGGAGAAATTTGGATTTAGGGCGGAAAATTCATGAACATGCATATTTCACCTACATGTGCACAAATTGCATCTGTAGTGACTCGTTTTCTTTCTCTGTTTCTTATAGAGGCCTAAGTGGGCGTCGTCGACCGACGGGTGGAAACTTCCGGCATTAGCTCGAAGTAATAGGTGAGTAACCTAGTTGGTTTCTCAACCTTATGTGTTTATTAATGATATGCATTGATTGCCGTGAGGATGCTGAGGATGGATATATGTAATTGATTGTTTTGATTGATTTGGACCATGGGTGTTGAAATATTGGATTATGATATTGAAGTGCAAATGAAAATAAGTGCGTGAGAATGCATTAGTAAATTGGATTGTAAATGTGATACATTAGTAAATTGGATTGTAAATGTGATAGTGAAATGAAAGGTAAAAGCATGGGAATGAAATCTGGATTTGAAAGTCCGAGGACATTGGAAAATGATCGGAAATAGTAATTAATTGGAATTGGAAATAGAAATGCGATAATTGGATATTGGAAAATGACATGTGCATTCATGCATAGTAAATGATCAGATAATGGCAGTTGTGACCGGTGTCGCCACCGATTTTGAGCTTTAAGCTCAACGCACGAGGCCTCGTGCTCAACGTATTCGAGCCTCGGCTCGATGATCGAGCTATGCCCAACGTTTGGGCTTTAAGCCCAATGTTTCGAGCCAATGGCTCAACGTATATGAGCTCGGCACGGTCACAACAACGAAAGAAAATGAAAGAGTCACATGCACACCTTTGCATAAATGAATGTTTATTGTGAATTGTGTGAAAGGCTTATTGCCTTATAAAATGTGAAATTGAGTGCCTGTGATTTCTTGTTTATGATATATATACAATATAGTGTGATTGTGTGGATATGCATGAGTTGGGTGAACCATCGATGATGGTTTCTCACCGAGTTCGCAAACTCACCCAACATTGCATCTATTTTTCAGAAATGGAGAGTACCCGTTGGACACACGGAGTACGTCTCTTGCTAGCAAGGCAGTATCGGTCGGGATCGATTGTCGTCCAGTATTCCGCATTAGTGTATTAATTTGGTATTTAGTAGGCCCAATTGTTTACATGTAATTGTATAGCGTGATTGAGCACTAATGAGTGCTAATAATGATTGAAATTGTTTTATTAGTGAAATGGTATAATCTTTGAAAGTGTTTTGTTATAATTGGGCCAAGTCAATGATTGCTTTACACTCTACTGCTTTTGAAAGAAAAGATAATGTCATGCGACTCTAATGTTTTGAAAAAAAATGTCATACGATTTTTGTTAATAAGGTAAAGAATGTTCTAAGACGCCACCTCATGGTCACGGGCTCGGATATCACCATGGATATCGGGTTCGGGTCTCGTCGGGAGTAAGTGCTACATTTAGGTATCGAGCCCGAAGTACAATCTTACATGGGCTTTCGAAAAAAAATGGGTGTGTCTAGTTATGTGCATTTAAGTCAAGTCACGGCAGAGATAGTGACAACCGATCCCCATGTAGTATGTGAGGCGTATGTATAAATATGTCTCGATCGTTTAAGCGGTTAGAAAAGTGAGAAAAAGGATAATGTGTTAGAGTGTTATAAAAGGAAGAAATGGATATCGCAAAATAGGAAAAAGTGTATGGTTCGACCAGACAGACGAATATTTCGTGCTGGTATTGACGGGTATATTGTGAAGTACAATATTGGAGTTAGATTGGGTATATCCTTGAATATGAATTTGAATAAAGATTATAGTTGGGAATGAATTAAAAAAAAAAAAACAATAGAGTTAATGGGAAGATTTCCAGTGTAATAGGTGAATGAAAATCAAGTGTTCTATGATATAGCGAGGTCACAATTGGGAATGATTACCGTGATAAGAATTATATATAAGGATTGGTGATTTGGAGTCAAAATATATTAAGGGCAAAATCAAGAATGATTTCACATCTGTGATCTTGATTTGAGTGTGGAAATATATGGGTAGAATGCCATAATGAAAAGATTGAAATGTAAGACAATGAAATTGATAGATGAAAAGTTGTTGGGTTTAATTGATGCGCTTTAAGTAAATGCACACCGCTATGGGAGCCCTATGGTAAGTGAAAATGTTCAGTTACAATTGCTGAGTTAATGGATAATTGCTAGCCGAATTCTTGTAAAATAATAATAATTCTTTATGAGTTAGAATAAGAAAACGAAAGTGCTTATACTGATCAGTTGTATAGGAATAGAGATTGTATATGATCCTCACGAGCGAGGACGGGTGTAAACAGGAAGGTTGCTGAGTTCAGAATATATTGTACTGTAAGTGTATATTTGATAGTGGGATTACTATCACGGGTGAAATGATTAAGCGTAAATGAATAATTTGCGGGATTATGATATAGGACGTAATCGGTGGCCTATTACATAAGCTCCGATTATAATGCCGGTAGCTCAAGTTCAAAATGAGTGAGAGTAAGACATGAGAATGCTCAGAATGATAAATTGAGAAAGAAGTGATACAGTTAAAGATGTTAGCATCGGTAATGAGTTTGAGAGAATCAAATGAGGGACATGAATAAATTAAGGTCCCCATGATCGAGAATTGGTATCAAAAAGAAAATGGTTATCGAGAATTAAATGCAATTAAGGTATTCTTAGCAGTATGATCTATTAATGGGCAAATTGATGGGACTATGGAGATATATTGTCAGATAGGATGTGATGATTATGGTGATGTATGGCGAGATAGTAGAGGAAAAGAAATTGTTTAAGTGCTCTTCAGAGATTTATCTTCGTGATGTATCAAGAGTAACTAATTGGTATTACATCTGGCTGAGACTCTAGCGTAAGAGCTAAACTAAGTTACTAAAAAAAAAGTGTACAGTATGTTAATGAGATGGTTCCGATTATGTAAGAGAAGTACTGCATATGAAGGAAATATTTATTTGTGAATTTGAGGGGATTAAAAAAAAAATCGTGTATATTTTGTGTAATTATGTTTTGAAAGCACGAGATCGATAGAACGATTGTTTATTCAAGTCAATGAATGAAATTAAGTTATGTGTGGAGAAATAAAGGTAAGGAACACGTGGCAGAATATGTTATGATGAGACAAATTATACGAAAATTGTTCCTCATTGGAGACGTTCGATAATTAAAAAGTTACATGAATCAACTATGGGTACGGAAAAGGAACATGTCTCAATTGTGTTGCAGTGGTTGCAGTGGATAATGGATATAAGCATAAGAAATAAATACATTGGTATAGGTGAGGAGCTTGGTTATCATGCAAGTTTCATAAGAGTGAAATAAGGGATGAATTAGGATGCGAACATGGGATATTGGGAGAATTAAGTAAGATATAGGTATTGATAAAATGCCAAAGTTCAAAAGATATGTAGGCGGAATTTGGAATTAATGGGAACTAATGGAATCTTTGGATGGAACTAATGGAATCTTTGGATGCGTTCATAAATTGTTAAAGATTTTCTAGTTTTAGCAAATCGACAAGAATAATTGAGGAAAACATGTGATTGTTATGGTGATGATTTGAAGAATTTACTATCTATATTGAAGTGTTCTAGTAAAGGTTACGATGTGATCTATGGAACATGGATAAAGTGATTTTATGCACTTTGGGACAAATATGATTCCATGGCGGTATTATGATTGATGATTTGAAATTTGTTATATTGAGTGTGGCCTAAAAGCTTGGAGACATAAATAAATCGAAATAGTTTGGAGATGTCTATGAATATGCAAATCGATAACTATTGAGTTATGTCGCTTGATTGAATTATGTGAAAAGGATTCAGTGGTTGATTACTCCAAACTAAGCTAATGGTGCAATTCAAGGAATTGAACAAAAAAAATTCAATTGCAGAAAAAATCAAAGGTTGGGCAATAAAGTGATCAAATCGGTGTATTATTGCGTGGTAATAGTCGAGGCCCGACAAAAAGGGCAAAAGAAAGTATTATTAGCTATGGAATTTCAAAGGTGGTGTGCATCAAAGCGGATTGGCAAAACCCAAGTGAGG
Source organism: Erythroxylum novogranatense (assembly GCA_029891385.1). Taxonomy (NCBI): domain Eukaryota; kingdom Viridiplantae; phylum Streptophyta; class Magnoliopsida; order Malpighiales; family Erythroxylaceae; genus Erythroxylum; species Erythroxylum novogranatense. The sequence goes on along the minus strand of CM057235.1, from coordinate 15,587,178 downwards.
ATGTAGAAATTGTAAACCGTATCAAAGAACTGTTGAGGAAAGTGATAGGTATAGTTCAATTAAGAAATATGGGTGATATTCATTACGGGGCTGTTAGGAAAACGTAAGGAATGATCAAGCTTTATGTTTTAGCAAGAGCGTATTGAAAGAGTAATTGAAAGGTTAGAATGGGAAAATCAAATGATCATAAGTAAATGGTTCGAGAAAGCATAAGAAACAATCGAAGTGTTATGTTCTAGTAAAAGTATTGTGGAAAAGCAATTGATGGTTAAACGATGACATGTGTGATTAACCAATAGGTGTTTTTGGATTTCATAGGGATATGAGATTGATCTGTAGTGCAAAGTGATTGTGGTATGACAATCATTATATTGGTGTCACCATTCGAAAAGTGTACAAGGGGTCTTTATTATGTGATCAGGCCAATAAAGGGATAGGTTAAGTAATTTCGATGGTGACATTAAGTTGAATTGATTCACACCGAGGTTATAAATCTCATGCGATTTGTGTTTTGATAATAATGGAATCTGATAAGCGATAAAGGAAATATTTTGAAAGGTATGGCCTCGGCTAAAATGTACTTAGATGGAAATAAAGGTGTAGTTAAGAAAAATTGAATTTGTGAGAAGTGGCCTCCATGCGATTTTGGTGTGAATAGAATTATGGATTGGCAAGTTAGGCTAAAACTTAAAAGATGATTCGGATTCACAAAGTGTTTCATAGATATTGTTCGGAGTCGATATATATGTTATTGAGATTGAAAGTGGCGAATTGTGCGTAATCATGGAAAGAAGTTTGAGATTGTTTTGATCTCTGTTCATTGACCGAATGTGGTCGTGTAGTGAAATCAGTGGAAAACTGAGGGTATTAATCGAAAAGACTCCCGCCTTCGATAATCGTATATGAAATTTCGAGGACGAAATTTTTATTAGGAGGAGAGAATTGTAACATCCCATCTCCGATGGGAAGGGTATTTTAGTAAATAGGGATGGGGACGGGTTAGGAGTATTAAATTATAACTTGGCATGAACATATGTCATGCAGCCTCTATAAATGGTGAGTTTTGCAGCACATAGTCATACATGCATTCATGACATTTCCTACCTAAGTGTCTACTTATGATCTTTGTGAAATTGGTGTGATAATGGGATTTAAAAAAAATATTTGGAGTGTGCCATAGAGTGTTTTACATTTTTAGGGATTTATGGGAATTTTTCTGGAATTATTCGGAGAAGATTCCCGGACCGGCAAAATCGCCGGTAAATGGCCTAAAAGTGTTTTTGTTGTAGAAAGTGTGATTTTCGTGTTTGAAAAATTATTTGGAGTGGACTATCTTATGTTTTACAATTTTGGGCAATTTAGGTAATTTTCAAAAAAATGATTCGAGGGAAATTCCCGGACCGAAAAAAAATCGCCAATTGGCGAACCGGTTGATTTTTGGTATCGAAAATTTTTATCCAATGGCACTATAATATTGGATACATTATTTTGGGATTGAAATTAGGGTCATTGGAGTTGATTGGGGTAAATTTTTGATCTGAATTATAAAAAATGAATATGTTGACTTTTCTTTGAAAATATGCACCAACCAAAACTTGCCAACATCTCCTTCATTTAATGCCTCCTTATCATGTTTCTTGGTATTGCCTATGCCCTCTCGGTGATGACTTAAAGAATGAAGGAATGAGATAAAAGTGGCTTGTTTATGTCTCATCCACGAAATCTTCTTCTCTTCCCTTCATCGACTTTTCTCCATTTTCTTAGCTTAAATGGCTACTTTCCTCCAACCTTTCATGCTTACAAGCTTGTACTTTGCTATGATGATCACCATGCTTTGGATGGAAAAGAAGTAAAAAAGTAAAGTAGTTGGTAAATTAAAGACTTAATGAGGTGGAGTTGAAGCTTTGGGTAAGATGATTTTATTTATGGTTTTAGCTTGATTGTAATTGCATGTTGATGATGAATTGTGCATAGGAATTGAGGAATTATTGCTGCCAACTTTTGTGTAAGAATATAGATAAATATTGTGTTGAGTTTGTGGCTGAATTGGAGGTGTAAATGAATGTATATTAATGTAGGTAAAGTGATAGAATGGAAGAGGATGAGGTATAGGTGAAATCTGGAAATTTTGGTGTTGAGCCTATTGTACTGTTTTGATCATAACTAATGGTATAGGTGAGTAAATGAGGTGAACTTTGTGCCCAATGAAACTTTCATATGTTAGCTACATTTTTGTGTGAAATAGGTGTTGTCAAATTGTAACTCTAATAGGTTGAAATTTGGCATGGAAAGTTACTGTTTTATTGCCTGTGAACAGTACCCGAAACCATAACCTATGCGCTTTACTGATTTTTATAAATAAATTGAGATGGAATTAGGGAGAATGGTCTTCATGGAAGTTGTAGAATATGTAGTTAGCTTTCCATTGCCACTTATATTGCTAATTTTAAAGGTGTATATTGAGAGATATGAACTGTTTACTATGGACTGGTTTTGGGCATGTTGATGAAACCTAGTCAAAGTGTTGATTTTGTGAGCTTTCTTCTTGGGAGCAATTTTAGCACTTTTTGTGGACTGAATTGGTGTGAGTGATCTTCTGAAAAGTTGAAGAGGAAGAAATTATCTTGAAAATGAGATATGGCATATAATTTTTAGAGGTCAGAGTTGGGAGTTATGATTTTGCAAAAACTGATCCTGCATTAGGTTAGGAATTGCTGATCATGGCAGTAACTTGCATGACAGTTTTGAAATGGTTAGAAATTAAATTGGAAATTGAGTTCTTCATGAAAATTGAAGTTTGAGGATTTATCTTTTCAGGGATATAAAGTTCAGATTTTTCTGACTTGTGTACAGGGAGTTATGCTTGTTATAAGTTTACTGCTCAAATTGAATGATTTCAGGGACAGCAACATTGAGTGAATTAATTGACTTGTGTAGCAATGGAATTTGATTTTGGGTTGTTCATGAAAGTTGTAGATGACATTGTGAACTTATTGAGCATATTTATGTGGTAATTTTTGGCTGAAGAATTTGAGAGTTATGGAAATTTCAATGTACTGTTCTGTTTTAATGGGATTTGAGTAGGCAGTAGCTTTGAAGGGATTTTTGACACCCTTAGGGGTGAAATTGATTTTTATGGTATTCTTGAGAATTGTCGAGGGTTTCATGATCTTTCCAACAAGCTATGGTTTGTAATTTTCTGAATTGTGTGCAATGCATTATGGGTGTTGAAAATTGGATTGGAAATTGAAAAAAGGGGAAATGGGATCACGCCTTGGGTCACTAGATGACGCGTCGCCTAGTGATTTGGCGACAACAAGGCGTCGTCGCTAGGCGACAGCGCCCTAGCGATTGACGAGCTGATGACTCAGCCCGCTGGGCGAGACGTCGCCCAGCGAGGCTGAGTCTTTGTTTTTTTATTATTTTATTATTTTATTTATTAATTGATAATTTGGGATTTCATGCTTCTTTTGTCAATTTCTTTTCCGTCCGACGTCCGATTGACCTGATTCTTGAGGCATCGGATTCGTTGAATATTTAATTTCATTTTGTGAAAAATTGAGAATTTTGGACGGAATTGACGGGGCCCCGGTAGCGGAGCCTTTAATCCTTTATTTTGTTTAATCGGGGACCTATAGAGGTCCGAATTGCGCACCGTCGCCGCCAATAGGTTTCTAATTTTAGACGGATTTTATTATGGGAAATTTGGATTTAGGGCTGGAAAATTCATGAACATGCATATTTCACCTACATGTGCACAAATTGCATCTGTAGTGACTCGTTTTCTTTCTGTTTCTTATAGAGGCCTAAGTGGAGCGTCGTCGGACCGACGGGTGGAAACTTCCGGCATTAGTTTCGAAGTAATAGGTGAGTAACCTAGTTGGTTTCTCAACCTTATGTGTTTATTAATGATATGCATTGATTGCCATGAGGATGCAAGGATGGATATATGTAATTGATTGTTTTGATTGATTTCGGACCATGGGTGTTCGAAATATTGGATTATGATATTGAAATGCAAATGAAAATAAGTGCGTGAGAATGCATTAGTAAATTGGATTGTAAATGTGATACATTAGTAAATTGGATTGTAAATGTGATAGTGAAATGAAAGGTAAAAGCATGGGAATGAAATACCGGACTGAAAGTCCGAGGACATTGGAAAATGATCGGAAATAGTAATTAATTGGAATTGGAAATAGAAATGCGATAATTGGATATTGGAAAATGACATGTGCATTCATGCATAGTAAATGATCAGATAATGGCAGTTGTGACCGGTGTCGCCACCGATTTCAGAGCTTTAAGCTCAACGCACAGGGCCTCGTGCCCAACGTATTTCGAGCCTCGGCTCGATGATCAGGGCTATGCCCAACGTTTCGGGGCTTTAAGCCCAATGTTTCAGAGCCAATGGCTCAACGTATATGAGCTCAGGCGCACGGTCACAACAACGAAAGAAAATGAAAGAGTCACATGCACATTGCATAAATGAATGTTTACTGTGAATTGTGTGAAAGGCTTATTGCCTTATAAAATGTGAAATTGAGTGCCTGTGATTTCTTGTTTATGATATATATACAGTATTGTGTGATTGTGTGGATATGCATGAGTTGGGTGAACCATCGATGATGGTTTCTCACTGAGTTCGCAAACTCACCCAACATTGCATCTATTTTCAGAAATGGAGAGTACCCGTTGGACACACGGAGTACGTCTCATCGCTAGCAAGACAGCAGTGTCGGGTCGGGATCGATTGTCGTCCAGTATCTGCATTAGTGTATTAATTTGGTATTTAGTAGGCCCAATTGTTTACATGTAATTGTATAGCGTGATTGAGCACTAATGAGTGCTAATAATGATTGAAATTGTTTTATTAGTGAAATGGTATAATCTTTGAAAGTGTTTTGTTATAATTGGGCCAAGTCAATGATTGCTTTGCGCACTCTACTGTTTTTGAAAGAAAAAGATAATGTCATCGACTCTAATGTTTTGAAAAAAAAATGTCATACGATTTTGTTAATAAGGTAAAGAATGTTCTAATCGCCACCCTCATGGTCACGGGCTCGGATATCACCATGGATATCGGGTTCGGGTCTCGTCGGGAGTGGGGTGCTACATATTCAATAACACATCCATCAATACAAATACGTTGAATCATTATCTGTCATATTTATCCATATACTATTTCTCATTTCTAATTATCCACAAACTTTCATTTTTTTCATATTATGAAAAAACATCACTTTTCTAACTAATTCTATTAACTCAAACTCTTAACACATGCTCATGCATATGATTTATACTCATGCGACTCAGACTAGGGTTCAGTTGCTACTGTCTACTATGAAATGAAAAAATGCATGTAACTTGACATATATTTCAAAAAATGCCCATGTAAAATACTAAAACTGGGCTCTGATACCATAAGTGTTGAACACCATTTCTAGAGTCTAGCTCTGGAATCATAAAATATTAACGTATTTTCCTGTAGGGTTATTTCAATGAAATCTCCTTAACCATCATTGCTTCGTCTTCATGTTCTGATACCATAAGTGTTGGAACCCCTCCCCGGTGAGTCGCGTGCTCGACGTCCTACGTGACATCTGGACGCGCATCTCACGAGGGAGGGATTCCTCACCACTGAGGAAACCTCAAATCGGACTTAATTTAACATCATTCAAACAAATCTTGGTAATTTAACCCTAATTTTCCTCCATTAAAAATTGATCTGCTTAGGGCCCACAGTTAAATCCAATTCCTAAGCTAAAATGAAACTCCAAATCTCTAGGTTACATAGAATCAGAAATAGCCTCAATCAGATCTCTATAGATCACAAAATCACCCAAAAACGGATTTATATCCAAATCCGTCACATAATTGATTCGCTTTAATCTTATCCATAATTTCTGACTAAAACCCGACACTCTCATTTTACTAAAAAGGGGTATAAAAATTTTTTAGAAACCTAATGCCTCGAAAACTGTGAAAATCGGAGGTCAAACGGAGGAAAGACAAAGAAATTAAGAAAAAAGACTTAATTTATCATTTTTGAAAAAAAATCTGAAATATCCTTCTTACTTTGAATAGGTCTAACTTTTCACCCCGAAATCGAAATTTCGTAAATTTAGTGCCAATAGAAAGATAAAAGGAAGCACTACAACTTCCTAGAAGGATTCAAAAACTAATTTAGCCATTAAGAGGGTCATAAATTGCTTCAAAGTTTCAGCCCAAAACTCAATTTTCCTACACAATGTCAAAGTTTGAAAATTCATATCTTTTAGCACACAAGTCTAAAAATAACACATTTTACCTCATTGGAAAGATAAAAAGATGCTTTACAAGTTTCATGAAGGGTGTAAAAATTAATTCAATCATTAAAGAGGGTAAAAACACACTCAAAGTTTTAGCCTATAAATTCTCCAATGGAAATATTTTTCATGAAGAAAGCAAAAACCAGATCAGCCTCTAAGAGGGTTAAAACGCCTTCTAAAAGTGCTGCACAATTTCAGCCCTCATCAACAGTAGCTGAAACCTTTCAACTCTCATAACTTTTTCATCTTAAGTCCGAATGTGACAAACTTTATGTCATTGGAAAGATATAATCATGCACTACAATCTTCAAGAAGGCATCTCACTGCAAATCTCACTCTAAGATACTCTAAAACTCAAAACAAGTTGCTGTCCAATTTGGAAAAATTGGACAGCATTTTCCCTAAAAATGCTCTAACCAAAATCTTCAAGCCAACACATAACCTGCATAAAACTCATTCTTCCAATTTCCATAAAACACAACTCAAACCCAACACACTTCAAATCAAGGGCAGTAACACACTCCTAGGATTCTATTTGCTTCCAAAACATAACATAATCCAATTTACTCTTTCTTGTATCAAGTTAACCTACACAATTATACATTCTTTGAAAACGTATACAAGGTACATTTAAACTTCGAAACTGTTATATTTACATAAAAAAACAAGTCAATACAAAGCTTCAAAGGGCATTTAGCCCGATTACATCCCAAAACAACAAAAGTAAAATTTACAAAGAACAAGCTAATGCTTGATTTCTCAAAACATAACTTCAAAAGCAAAATGCATCGGAGTTGCTTCAATCGCGATGCGGTGACTCGGTTACTCGCTCGACACCTGTGGAGGGAAAATGGGGGGTGAGCTCGACGGCTCCGTGGGTAATAACTTAATAAACGAGAATATAAACCAAAAACCGTTATTCATTTTTTCAAGTTCAAAGCAACATCACATTTATAAAAACAAATTCACTTTACAAATCTTTCCACAGAATTTATCACTCCGAACAATTTATAAACTTAACATATCACAAAAGTAACCTAGCAAATCACAAATTCACAAACAAAGTGGTTCGGGTAGATCCGAAAAGGAACGTACTACACATTTCATGAAGCGATTATGTGTAGCATGAATCGATAAATCCTTGAAAGGAATTCCGGTGCCACTTCAGCAAAGTGAGAAGCCTATGTATAGACAGGTGCACCTGACTCAGACGGGATCACCCTAAACCCAAAGAAAGCACATAATTCACATAATTCGAAATTATTAGTGGTAACTGGCCATTTCAAAAATCATTTTCGCATGATTGGACCGAACTAGCAAATCTTTTCTGAAATCACACATTCAAGTCTTTTTCACATAACGAAACATTATACAAATGATTTCTAACATGATTTACAATCAAAGGAACATCTCATACAAATGAAAAACATAACAAAGAGTAATCTATACAAAGATTCAAAGTCATTGGAAAGCATTATTTTACATTTATTCTAAAACTTAAGTAGGCCTATTATCTCAAGTATTAAGAAATCACTCACCTTAAATTCCCTTAGCTTGTAGGATGGTCAATTTGCCTTGGCTCTTCCTCTAAATGCCTCACTTCACCTTCATTAAGCATAATTATCCCATAAAATATAGGATATCAAATTGGACAATTTTAAGGCTAGGAAAACTTGAATTAACATCCATCTAACCTTACTCATACCTTAACTAAGCTATTTAAACCTAAAATCCATCAAGAAACTTCAAAATTTCAAATTTTCCTTACCTATATGAAACCCACGAAATTCTCTTTTGCTTCCAAGGAAAGATTAAACTCTTCCTCTTCCTCTTTCTTCTTAAAATCACTCTAGTTCCTTTTCTAAAGCAAAATAAGACAAAGCTCTTACTTTTCTTCTTCTTCTTCTTCTTCTTCTTCTTATCTCCTCCCGAAAGTCTCCTCTTCTCTCTTTTCTATTGTGAATTTCAGAAGCTTCCTTGTAAATGACTTAGGAAATTTAGTTCTAACTTATACCTAAGCCTAAACTACGTAGTTTTAATAACCTGTACACTTTCCACTTATCCTCTCTTCTTTTCTTTACAAAATCCGTAAGTTTCCTCTGCACTCACACCAACTTTGGGTCTTTTCCTTCCTTCTTGATTTAATTGACACTAAAAAGACTATAATATCCTTCTTTAAAAAAAACCTTAAGCTTTAAAACCCCAAGCAACTTCCTAAATTAATCCTACACCAACTTATGCCTTTAATTTCTAAGAATTTCTTAAAATTCTAATTTTAACTAAATCCTTTCAATATTTAATCAGTAACTGAGCACTAAAATCTCAAATTATTCTAACTAAAAGGAATTTATCAATTTAAACCTCAAAATAAAGAAAACGAGCTTAATGCGAATCGGGGCCCAACAATAAGTGATGCGCACCCCACCCTTGTGAGACCATGCTCGATGTCCTAAGTAACATCTGAACACGCATCCCACAAAGAGGACGCCCACACCAATCAGACAGTAGAAATTAGAAAAGGCTTCTTCAGAATAACTGTAGCCCCATGTGAAGTAAATCACTTATTAATAGAGAAATCCGATATCATAAGTAAACTACACAAAAGGGGGGTTGAATTGTGTAATTTTTTTTAAAAAATATTAATCTTTTGAGACTTCATGAATTTCTTTACAAAAATTCAAATGATTACTAAAACACTTTACTAAAGTTGATAAGCAATGCAATCGCAAGTAATATTATCTACTCGTCTAACAACAAGAAAATTAAAAGATAAGGGTTAGAAAATATACACTACGATTTTTTATTGATTCACCCCAAACTTTGGGCTACGTCTAGTCCTCAGAGTTAATATGAGATTTCACTATACTCTTCCAACTTTGCAAGTATTTTTTCTACACTTGCAGAGCCTCTTCAAGTCTCTCTCACAAAGTATTCTTTATCAACTGTATTAGCCTCTCTAGGCTCTAGCCTTCCTTTCTCTCTCTAAGAAAAGTATTTTTGAGCTTTAGGTTATAGATGTACTTGTTCACTTCTTTTGCACTTTGAATACAAAATTTTTACTAATATAAAAGCATTCGTTATTTTAGTCTTCGACTAGAATTAGTATTTATAGCCTAAGTCTCTAACTCTATTCTTGAAAACTGCTTCTTGAATCTTTTAAAAATGGTCATTAGTTGAGTCTTATAACTAACTCCAACTAACTAACTATCTGACATTCTAGAATATCTTCCTTTTGTATCATCTGGAATAATACTTCTTCTTTTATCACATTTTTTATGTTATTCCACTTTGTCTTTTATATCGCTTCATTTATTGTTGCGCTTCATCTGGTGTTGCATTTCGTCTGGTGTAGCGCTTCGTTTAGTGTAGCGCTTCGTCTGGCATTAATCGCGTACCTTCTAAGTTGACTAAATGTTACTTACATTTTCTTACACACTTAACAAATTTATCAAAACAGTTCACACATTTCTAAGATTACTATTATTTGATTGTCATCAAAATTAATAGAAGTGAACTCCTCTTGACTCAACAATCTCCCCCTTTTTGATGATAACAAATAATCACAATTTTAAAAGATAAAATTATATTTATAGATGAATAGACGAATAGTATTCCGACGAATAATAAAGTAAAAACATAAAAAAAGAATTGCATACAAGATATATACAATATTTTTCTATCTCTATCTTCTCTTCTCGTTCTCCTCTTTTTCTCCTTCTCCTCCTATTTGTTATTAATCAAAAATATTGCTCATTGTAGATGCTTCAAAACTTCAGAAAACATACGTTACATGTCAGTATGGATCGTCTTAAGGTCTTGTTCAATAGTAACCCGTAGTAGTTCTACTACCTCATGAAGATCACCCATTGAGTCAACGAGTTCATCAACCTTAGTATGAACTTCATCAATTTCTTTTGTTAATGCTTCCTGAACTTCCTTTTGACTGTGAGTTACTTCCGTCCAATTTATGAAATGCTTCAAAAACTGCGGATTATCAGTAGGATCTTGTTGTATTTCACTAAGTGGATGAAGGTTTTCCACAGCAAATGGTTCTAAAGGTAAAACGTCTAACTCTATAATTTTAATAGAGGGTAGACTGAAGGTTTGTTTTCCTTCTGGGAGATCAAGATCATCAGGTCTAGGTAGTTTCAAAATTGGTTGCCTAGGAAGGTTTAACACATCTTTGACTGAAGGTATGAAACCTAAAGGTCTGCAATACATGACCAAATGCACAAACGTTTCTAAGTTGAAATTAATACCTTCAACCATGATACTTCTGTACTGTCCTTCTTTCACTTTGCCAACTACCTTGAAATTTTCATCAATGGTTGAAACTCCAAATTTACTTCCTGATGCTTTTGAAATGTGGTGTGAAACATATATACCTCCAGGTTGAGCTACAATTCATGCATCATCTATGTTCTTCACAGCTACTTAAATCTGCTCTTCTGTAAGATCATCTTTATTTCCCTTAGGAAACATCTTCTTTTTCCCTTTTTCTTCATTTCTCACAAGGGTTGAGCATCTTGGTTATATGTATGGCACAATTTTTATTAATGTTCTGCTCGCAATTGGATAGATTGTATACCGTTCCTTTGAAATCTTCATTGGATATGGTTCTGCCTTCTCATCTCGTAGAATACCATATAATCTTCATTCTTCATGACTTAAAAGATGTATTGTCTGATCATTAATCGGCATCGATTCGACTAGTACCTTGACTAACTTTTTCGAAGGTTCTCTGATAATAATTGAGCTTTTGTTTTAAACAGGTAATGATTCTTCTATAATCTTCATTCTCAAATCCTTTTTGTTGATTGGTTGAGAAGGATTGTAAGGTTCCAATTGGTGTTCAACTATTTTTTCCTTTTATTGAACATCAGATGAAGAAACCTTCTTCGAACTGGGCTTCACCTTCTTTTGTTCTTCTGTTGGTTTAGAAGAAAGTTGCGGTTAATGCTTCTTCCTCTCAAATACCAACTTCCTTTTAATTTCCGTCTCTCCAGATGATTTTGCTTATTGGCTTTGTAAAATAGAGATAATTGATCTGGTAGGCTGTTATCTTTTATCTTACTTTCCAAAATCTCCATCAAGAATCAGAGATTTCCTCTTCTTCTGTTCTTGTTGTCATAAGGCCAACAGTCTTGGTGACCTTCTTGACTATTTGGATTTTTCTAATTGAAGTGTCTCCGCCTTTCTCTTCAATGACACTTGTTGCGATGATTGTTGAACTCAGCTTTCCTCTTTTTGTAGAATCGTCTTAGGTTTTATTGGTGCATCAGACGATTTCTCAGTCTTTTCTTCTACAGATGTTCTTCCTGTTGATCGAGGTTTTGTTTTTCTTGCAAATGTACCATGTTCACTTCTACCCCGTCTTACTATAAGCTCCCCGTTAGACCTTTCTTTGGGTGTAGAACCTATATCCACCTCATCATCAAACTTTATCCCCATTTTGTCAATAGTTATGGCATTAATAATACTCTTCACATCCATCTTTACCTTATTACCTCTGTCGAGAAAGATTCCAAATTCTTTAAAAATCCTTGTCAACAGTATTCCATATGGTAAAGAGCTAGAATCCCCCTTTGACTTCATCATGTACTTCAAAATCAAGTACGAAAGATTAATGGGTTAGTGATTCAGTAGGTGATATAGACAATGTTCATCGTTCATTGTCACAAGGTCCTTCGAACCTAATATTGGTAGAACACAATGACGAAGTAGTGAATGTAGAACCTTAGCCTTCGGAACAAGGGTTGCCGCCTTCTTAACTTCAGGATCACTACTTCTATAATGTGTCGCGAGCATCCACTATTCAAGTACCATTAGTGTTGATTGCTTTTTCCAAGAAGGGAGATCTCATCGTCGCATTTTTTTTTAGCTACCAAGCATATATTTGCTTGTTTTGATGCTTCAAAATTGGAGTCAGATTTGGATGAGTCCAAATCTTCCTATGTTACCATCATGCTCTTTTTGTTTTTTTTACTTTTCTTCTATTTTCTTTTGAACAATGGACATTCAGACTTGTAATGTCCTGGTTTGTTGCACTCGTAGTAGATGTTAGACATTTTCTCATTCTTAGCTTCATCTTTGCTATTCTTCTTAAAAAAATCTTTATTTTCTTTTGCTTTATTTTTCCACATCCTCCTAATCTTTCTTTAAATGAAGGATAGTTCATCATCATCTTCACTTGAATCTTGATCAGATTCACTGGCATCATCATTCTTGATTTCTTCAATCTTTAATGCTTTTGAAGATGTGTTTCTATTTTTTTTAGTTCTTTTTATTCTTCTAACCAGCCTTTAATGCGATAGACTTATCTCTTCTAGGTTTATCTTCTGCATCAAGCTCTACTTCATGTATCTTTAGTGAACTAAGCGATTTATCTAGCTTCAGCTTGCTTAAGTCCTTGGCCTCTTATATTGCTGTAACCTTAGGTCTCCATCTTTTAGATAGACTTCTGAGAATCTTTCTGACATAATCTTGATTATCGTAGATTCTCCCAAGAGCTTTAAGTCCATTAACAATTGTTTGAAATAGTCCAAACATCTCATCAATAGTCTCCTCATCTTTTATCTTGAACAGCTTATATTGATGAACAAGAATACTGATCTTGGACTCTTTCACTTGATTTGTAACTTCATGTGCAATGGCTAATGTGTCTCACATCTCTTTTGTAGATACGCATCCCTGAACCTTATCATATTCACTTCTGCTTAGGGCACAACTTAGAAAGAACTTGGCCTTTGAATTCAACTGAAATCGAGTTTTCTGATCGGCTGACCATTTGTCACGAGAGATGATATTGCCTTCATCATCTATTCATGTATATGGACCAATCTCGATGATATCCCAAAGATCAATATGTGCGGATTCTATGAAGAGTCGTATGCTATCCTTCCAATAATGAAAATTCTCATCATTGAATGCAGGAGGTCTTGTGACCGAGGCACCTTTAGCTATAAAAGCATGTGATTCAGCCATAGATCTTTGTGCTTGCTTTGTGATAGTATTTCTTGGAAACCTCGCTCTGATACCAACTGAAGTAAATCACTTGTTAATAGAGAAATTCAATATGATATGTAAACTACACAAGAAGGGGGTTGAATTGTGTAATTTTTTTGAAAATATTAATCTTTTGAGACTTTTTGAATTTCTTTACAAAAATTCATATGATTACTAAAAGACTTTGCTAAAATTGATAAGCAATGCAATCGTAAGTAATATATTATCTACTCATCTAACAATAGGAAAATTAAAAAATAAGGGTTAGAGAATAGACGTTGTGATTTTATACTGATTCACCCCAAATCTTGGGCTACGTCTAATCCTCAGAATTAGTCTGAAATTTCACTATACTCTTCCAACTTTACAAGTATACTTTCTACACTTGCAGAGCCTCTTCATGTATCTCTCATAAAGTATTTTTTATTAGCTATATTAGCCTCTCTAGGCTCTAGCCTTCCTTTCTCTCTCTAAGAAAAGTATTTTTGAGCTTTAGGTTACAGATGTATTTGCTCACTTTTTTCGCACTTGTAATACAAAATTTTTCCTAATTTTAGTCTTCAACTAGAACTAGTATTTGTAGCCAAAGTCTCCAACTATCTTCTTGAAAACTACTTCTTGAATCTTCTAGAAACGGTCATTAGTTGAGTCCTGTAACTAACTTCAACTAACTAATTGTCTGACGTTCTAGAATATCTTCCTTTTGTATCGTCTAGGATAATATTTCTTCTTTTACTACTTTTCATCTATTAATTTGCTTCATCTATTATATCACTTCATCTGTTGTTACACTTCATCTAGTGTTGCGCTTCATCTGGTGCAACGCTTCATCTAGCATTGACCGCACACCTTCTGAGTTGACTAAGTGTTATTTACATTTTTCTGTAAACTTAACAAATTTATCAAAACATTTCATACATTTTTAAGATTATTATTATTTGATTGTCATCAAAATTAATAGAAGTGACATCCTCTTGACTCAACACTATGTCTCTAGTTTATTTTGAAATAAAAACCATCTCATTCGGGGCTTTATAGCTCAAGATATGATTAAAAAACCTAAGTATGTTCATAACTAAATCATGCTCTTCCAATCTATTCCCTCATTTTCTTTCCATCAATCTTTTCAATTCAACACCAAAGGATACTAATTTTTATGGAGAGATAGAGAAATGTGTTAGGAATCTATTGGTTTAAGAATCAAGTTATTTGGAGGTCAGATGACAAAGTTATGTCCAAAAATCCTAAGTGCGATCGCACAATTGTGATGTTCCTCCTTCAATCCATAACTTATATCGAGCTCGCACCATTGTTCCTTGCGATTGCATCAGATATATATTTAGGCATAACTTTCACAAGAGTGGTTAGATTAAGGTCATTCTTATATTATTTCGAAGAAGACTTCTACACCTACAACTTACATAGAGACCCCGTAGAAAGTTTCTACCTCTAAAAGGGTCAAATTTTCAAAGTAATATAGTTGTCCGGTATGTACATCCCATGCAGCATCAATAACTTATAATGATCATATCTCTCAGCTCCGGTATCCATCAATTTCATACTTTATATCATTGGAAAGCTAGAAAGATAAAATACAACTTCTAAGAAGACAACTTTGTCTAATTTAACCTAGATCAATACAGTTTTTCCCTTGAAGTCAGAACACAAATTTTTACCCTTATGAAAGACTTGAAAATGCAATGTACAACTTGGAAGGTCATGAGCAAAATGCAATCATATTTCATTAACATCAAAAGATAAAAGTTTTAAAAAGATTCAATGGGCATTCCAAGCCAGAATACAACATTTCACAAAATCCAAAAATACAAAAATTACTTGAACAAATAATACTTGAAATACAACTAAAGCCTATGTTTACAAGGTCTAGCTTAAAATATAAAAATATGCCTAATAGGAGTGATGCCTTGATTCTCTTTCACTTGATCTCTTGATCATCACCTAAATATGGGAAGGAGAATAGGGGTGAGTTTAAAATCTTGTAGGTAACAAATTTATATTCGGAAACAAGCAAAACCCTTGAAATACTCAATTTCATAATCACTTTGCATTAAAACACATAAAACACATAATTGCCAAATTCCCAACTTATCAATGCATATCATAAACACATAAATCACATATGAATAAAATTGTCATCTTATCATAAACACATAAGCAATTCAAAATGGTTTGGGTAGGTCCATAAATAGAATGCACTAACACATTCCTACATAATGGTCTTGTGTAGTCGTAAATAAAACGTACTATCGCAATCCCACATAATGGTTTTACGTAGTCGTAAACATGAGGGAGTCCATAAAGGAGTTCCATGCCACTAGCGGGTAGGTGGGAGAAGCCTTTAATAATTCAAAGTGCATTTTACATAACAGAACGGACCACCACAAACCCACATAATCATGCATTTCACATCTTGTAAACATGTTGCCCAAAATGGCAAATTTTCGAAACATGACCATAAACCATCAACACAATTCACATACCATAAATGTAGCAATTTTTCAATTATTCAAAGAAGCAATAAATGCTACATTTATAAAGTAGTTGAAATCATTTATTTGAAATAAAAAAATTTATGGCTTATTAACCCAATTATAAACTGAAATCCACCTTGAATTCCTTGCTTAAAATTTGCTTAAGAAAGCCTCTCCTTTTGCTACTCTTAACTTTCTTGTTCTCCTTCAACAATAGTATAAATCCCATTCAATATGAATTCAAATTGAAGACTTAGTGAATACATATTCACTAAAATTGATCCTAGAATACTTAAACGCATGCATTTCCTAATCTTCATGAATCAAAATCCTTCCAAAAATCCAAATGATTGAAAATTGAACATACCTTAAATATTGACCAAATAGCAAGATTTTGGCTCCCAAGAAAGCTCTTCTCTCCCCCTTTCTTTTTCTCTTTTTGAACAACCTCAAATTCCATCTTAAAAACTAAGAAATGATGAAACCCTACTTTGCTCTTCCTTCTTTCCTCTTAAGAACTAAAAGACTCACTTCTTTCTCTCTTATTTTTGTTTCTTCTCTTCTTTCTATCTTTAATTTATGATTTTCTTCTTTTTAAAAGCAAGACAACATTTTCCTCTTCCTATAATACCCTTAATGAGTATGCAAAGTCCACTTTGCCCTTCCTTTCGTACTTTATGTCTTTTAACCTTAATTGTTATGCCAAATTTGCCCTCATGTATTCTTACCTCTTTTAATTCAACAATCTAATGAAATAAATCCTACTAACTTGGATATAACAATTAAACTCCAAAAATAAATCTATCAAAACCTCACAATTTATTTAAATCATGCTTAACTAAAGAAAAAAATCTAGGGCCCAAGAGGTCAAGGTCCAACCCAAGAAAAAGACGGCCAAAATGAACACCAAGGGAAAGTGTTTCCGATGTGGTCAGTAGGGTCATCAAAAAATAAACTAAGCAATCTACCTTTGTAACAACTTATAGCACTTTGACCTTGTGTGCCCGATTATCGCAACAAAAATGACATGTAGGTATAAACTTTCGATTCTTCCTTGAGGTTTCTCCTTGGACAAATCTAGCATCATCGTTTTTCTCATCACTATACTTAAAACACCCACCTTTTGAATTGACACCACGAAAGTCCCCTTTATTTTTACCAATTTTTAGCAATTCATCTAACTTCTCAGAACCACCATTCTACATTCTTAATCCTTTTATTGTATTGACTAACTTTAGCTTTGTTTCATCAAATTCATTTGTTGTTGACAACAGCTTCATCTTTAGATCATGAATGACGTCCTTCCTGCCTGAATTTTCCCTCTTTAGCTTCTCATTCAGCTTACACATTTTCACCCACTTAGCATACATTAATTTATAGACCTTGAAAATGTCTTCCTTTTTCAACTATGAGTTGTTTTCATTATTATCATAATCTAAATTTGAGTTTAGAACTGAAACATCTTTATTTTCATCTTCAGTTTCTTCACTTGTTATGTTGGGCCCGGGTCCCGAATTCCCTATCCCAAGGAAGCCCCTCGGTCTCGCGCCATGGTGATCACCTAAAGGTTGCGCCCCGGCGAAGGATTGGCTTGCAGCGGCGAGCTCCCCGAAAATTGGACCCATTCCCAACATCTATACAAAATCATACAACACATACATTCTCATACATACACAATCATTTTAACTATTCAAACACACCCATAAACAAGGGAACTTCTTGTCATAACAATCTGAAGAAATTAAACAAGCATTCACAATATAACACAATACATAACAAATCTTAAATCCAAAATACATGAAAATGCCCAATGATGATATGCTTGGTGGGCTAACCAAAAATACTAACTTAAAATTAAAGCTCCTAACTATCTTCGAGTTTTCGATACCTTGCAAGGGTCAACGATCGTCTCGTTCTACACCTGAGGAGTGGGAGATAATAGGGTGAGCTGCGAAGCTCAGTGGCTTATACATTTATATCCATTGGCAACGAGCCACACAATCAAGCATATACACATATATATACAAAAGCATATAGCAAGTCATCACTCTAACAAATTTAATTACAATCTTATAGTCATCAAAATGTCACAAGATTATGTCATGTTATCTTTGAGTTCACAACATAGCAATTAATTATGCATTCTTCCTAACAGATCAATGATGAGATGCACAATAAATGGTTCGAGAGTTTCGTGGAACGATACGGATAAACCGAAGTTTATACCGTGAACTATACGAGTCCAATTTCTTAGGACCTCATGGCCTCAAGCGGGCAGCCGGGAGAAGGCTATACGTCTACGTACATGTGACTAACGATACGCTCCTCTCTCACCTAAACAAGGCATATAATCATTTGTTTCATGCTCAATTGACTATATCAAAAGCTTTCATACTATTCATGATCATCATGCTTCTTCATCTTTTCAATCATACAGGCATGCCATAATGCTTTTCAAGCAGTACATAATCACAATCCCAATTCATTGTTAATAATTCAAACCACACATACATACAAGCAAGCAAAGCATTTTGCCCATACACACAACAACCATAAATGTATTACCCACCTAATATCGCTCGAGAATCCGACTCACTGTTGTCCTTCCTCTTGCGATTGAATCAGGTCGGCTTGGTTTCCTATAGCAAATCAAGTTTCCATTCAAACATTATTCAAAAGAAATATTCAAAAAGCTTGAAAATCAAAAATAAAAGCACTAAAAATCTACATCCGACTTCCAACCCAATTTTTGAATCTTAGAGGCAAATTCCAAACTTCCTTTCTTCATAAAACTTGTAGCCCTATGGCTCTAGTCTACAACGAATCCAAAATCACCTCATTTAGACATCCACAACAAAAGATATGCCCAAAATACCAAAATTCACCTATGCCGAAAACTGGGGGCTTGTCGCGACGAACGGCCCGCTGCTCGCCATGACGAAGGCCACGCTCGTCGCGACGAATGGCCCGCTGCTCGCCGCAACGAAGGCCATGCTCGTCGCGACGAACAGCCTTCTGCTCATAGCGACGAACGGTCCGCTGCTCGTCGCGACGTGCACACCTTCCTCGCACGTCGCGGCATGCTCATGAGAACGTCGCGACGTGCGGGTCTGGAGAATGTCTTCGAACCTGATTTTTCCAGTATTTTCCCACTTCAATCCTTCCCTTTTGCAAATGCAACACATCTAAACCTTGATTCAAGTCCAATACTACATTTCTAACTCATTCAAACCTTAAAATCAGTCACAAAATCAACAACCCAAAGATTTCCCCTAGTTTTTTCGAAAATCCCTAAACAACCGATTCTAACACAATACCAAGCTATACTAGGGTTTAATCCAACCAAAACAAGATGAAATGCACTTAGACTTACCAAGAATTGCTTCAAATCAGTCGAAAATCTCTAGGATCACAAAGCCTTATTTTCTTCTCCTTCTTCCTCACCCACAACACTCTCCTCTCTTCTCTCCTTACTCTTTCCTGTCTAATTCCTTCTAATTCTTCCACTTAAGCCTAAAGGGATGGACAATGACCAAATTGCCCCTCCTAGCAAAGCCTTAACCTATCCAACTCAAGTGCTCTTCCTATTTTGTCCTCAAACATTTTTACCCCTTATCAATCTCACTTAAACACAATAAACTCAACTTAATCTAAATTTCTCCAATAATACATGCAATTTAATCAAACTAAACTATAAGTCGCACAATTAACGAATCCATGCTTAATAACATCAGTAAAGAAATTTTGGGGCCCAACATTTCTCCCCCTCTTAAAAAAAATTTCGTCCTCGAAATTATTACCTGAGTCATCGAAGAGATGCGGATACTTCTTCTTCATGGCTTCCAATGGCTCCCAAGTAGCCTCTTCCACCGAATGATTCCTCCACAGAACTTTGACTAGCTGAACCATCTTGTTCCTGAGAACCTTGTCTTTTGAATCCAAAATCTGCACTAGAAACTCCTCATAGCTCAAATCATCTCTCAATTGAACTTCACTAGTCTGAATGATATGAGAAGGATCCGATCTATACCTCCTCAACATAGAAACATGAAACATATAATGAATTTGAGACAATTCCGGAGGTAATGCCAACCTGTAGGCGAGTAGTCCAATCCTCTCAAGAATTTCATAAGGACCCACATACCTCGGACTCAACTTACCCTTCTTGCCAAATCTCATTACTCCTTTCCAAGGAGACGTCTTAAGGAACACTTTCTTACCGACTTCAAACTCCATCTCCTTTCGGTGTGCATCAATGTAACTCTTCATCCTATCTTGTGATGCCTTAAGTCGCTGCTTAACCAAATTGACTATATCAACTGTAGTCTGAATCAATTCTATTCCTACCAGTTTCTTCTCTCCTTCTTCATCCCAACAGATCGGAGTTCTACATCTTCTCCCATACAATGCCTCATATGGAGCCATCTGAATGCTCGAATGGTACGAATTATTATAAGCAAATTCGACCAATGGCAAATGCTCATCCCAAGCTCCTTTGAAATTCATCACACATGCCCTGACCATTCCCTCAAGTGTCTAAATGGTCCTCTCAGATTGACCATCCTTCTGAGGGTGAAAAATCGTACTAAAACTCAACTTAGTACCTAAAGCTTCCTGCAAACTTCCCCAAAACCTCGAAGTAAACCGAGGATCCCTATCAGACATAATCGAATCCGGGATCCCATGCAATCTCACTATCTCAACAATGTACTTCTTTGCTAGCACATGCAAAGAATCAATCTGCTTAATCACCAGAAAGTGAGCTGACTTCGTCAACCGATCCACAATAACCTAAATGGCATCATGCTTCCTACTAGTCTTGGGCAAACCCATCAGAAAATCCATGGTCACCCTCTGCCACTTCCACTCCGGAATAGGCAACGGCCTCAACTTGCCGGAAGGTGCCTGGTGTTCAGCTTTGACTTGCTGACACACTAAACATCTACTAACATACTCTGCAACATCCCTCTTCATGCCCTTCCACTAAAAATGCTCTCTCAAATCCCTGTACATCCTAGTACTACCTAGGTGCATGGCATAAGGCGCATTGTGTGCCTCATCCAAAATCTCATCCTTTACGTCCTTGACATCTGGGATACAAAGCCTATTCCCCACTGTCATAAGTCCATCATCCCTTACTACTACTTCAGAAATCTTACCATTTTGAATTTCCTCTCGGAGTTTGCTCAAATCGGCATCTTGTGCCTGTAAATCTCTAACTTTCTCCCTGAGAATCGGTCTCACTCGGAAGTTAGCTAGAAGGCAATCCGGCTCTTCCTGCTTCAAACTTATCTTAAGCTTGGCCATCTCTTCCAATAAAGGAAGATAAACTGTCCGAACATGGGTAATAGAAAACTTTCTACTCAAAACATCCGCCACTACATTGGCCTTGCCTGGATGATACTCAATCAGCAAGTCATAATCCTTAAGCAACTCAATCCACCTTCTTTGTCTCAGATTCAGTTCTTTCTGGCTCAGTAACTACTTGAGACTCTTATGATCGGTAAAGATCCTTGTCTGAACTCCATATAAATAATGCCTCTAAATTTTCAAGGCAAAAATCATGGCTGCCAACTCCAAATCATGTGTCGAATAATTCAACTCATATGGCTTCAATTGCCTTGAAGCATAAGCTATCACCTTGTCTCCCTGCATCAATACACAACCAATACCCTTCCTCGAAACATCACTATACACGGTATAGCCCTCATCTCCAGAAGGCATAATCAAAATAGGAGCACTTGTCAATCTGTGCTTGAGTTCCTCAAAACTCTTCTGGCATTCATCACTCCAAATAAACTTCTGATTCTTCCTTAATAACTTAGTTATCGGAGAAGATATCATAGAGAATCCCTCCACAAACCTCCTGTAATAACCTGCTAGACCCAGAAAACTCCTCACCTCTACTACATTCTTCGTCGCTTCCCAATTCACCACAGCTTCTATTTTCTTTGGATCCACATGCACTCCTTGTTCTGAGATTACATGTCCAAGAAATGCAACTTCCCTAAGCCAAAATTCGCATTTATCGAATTTGGCATACAACTCATTTCTCCTCAATGTCTCCAAAGAAATTCTCAAATGCTCTTCATGCTCCTTATCACTCTTGGAATAAACCAATATATCATCAATAAAGACAATGATAAATTGGTCCAAGAAAGGCTTAAAGACTTGATTCATCAAATCCATAAAGGCTGTAGGGGCATTTGTCAATCTAAAGGACATAACCAAAAACTCAAAATGCCCATAACGTGTTCTGAAAGTAGTCTTTGACACATCCGATTCCTTTATCCTCAACTGATGGTAACCCGACCTCAAGTCTATCTTGGAGAAGACTTTCGCCCCTTGTAATTGACTAAACAGATCATCTATGCGTGGGAGCGGATACTTGTTCTTCACAGTGACCTAATTAAGCTTCATGTAATCTACACACATCCTTAACGATCCATCTTTCTTCTTCACCAAAAGGATCGGAGCTCCCCAAGGTGAAGAGCTCAGCCTTATGTGTAACACCCCACTCCCGAGTGACCCGAACTTGATATCGTTGGTGATATCCGAGTCCGTGCCCCGCGAGGGTGGCGTACTACATCAGTCGATTAAAACTCAGTAACATTTTCACCTCTCTTTCTTTTTTTTTTTGAACCACTCATTAACGCGGCATAAACAGTAAGAAACTTGAGCCCATGTTCACAATTAAACATTTTCAGTTATTACAGTCGTCCAAAAATAATTTACAATCACCAATGTAAAACAATAAAACCACAATGGGCTCATTATAAATACAAAGCATTATTGCACAATGATTACGGACTACAATTCGATAAGACACTAATGCAGACACGAACTGATCCCGACCTCTATCCTTCACTTGCCTATGAGAGATATATTCCGTGTCAAGCGGGTACCCTTCAAGTCCTGAAAAAATAGATTACAATTTTGGATGAGTTTGCGAACTCAATGAGAAACCATCATCGATGGTTCTCCCAATTCATGCATCACATAATCAATTCACAGTAATAAGGCAGTTGCAGTAATTCTACGGTCTGATCACGATAATATCTGATACTGTCTACATAAAACCCATTTGGTATTGGTCCGATAATGATGCAATGCACATGTGACTCTTTTTCCGCTTTAATTACGATGTTGTGACCGAGAGCAGAAATGTATTGATGATCAAGAACGCGTCTGGGGAGAATTATCTCCCTTCGAGCTCTAGGCTCGTTTCTGTATTTTGAGTTCTAGGCTCGTTTCAGTATCAGTGGCGACTCGGTTCACAATTTCCCTTTATCAGTTTATGCATCTGTGTATGAATGCACATGCCTAATTGAACAGTCACTTAACAGCATATAATTCACAAATCACAGTCCATACTTTACAATCAATCACAGTAAATCTAGTAATGGCACCATAAATAGTTAATAATTCCAAGTCAATCACAGTCAATTAACAGTCAGTATCTCACACAATTAATCACAGTAAACACAGTAATGGCAAACCAGCAAACCAGTCACAAATAGCACATTCCTGGTCCCGCCATTATCCCCACAGTAGACATATAATAATTGAGAAACCCATCTAAGTTACTCACCTATTACTTCCGAGCTAATGCCGGGAAGTCTCTGCGATGTCGGTCGACCGACGCTCCAATTAGGCCTCTATAAGAATCAAAGAAGATAATAGTCACTACTTATCCCATCAGAACTAGTAAGATGCACATGTAGGTGAAAATGCATGTTCATGATATTCCTGTCCCTAATCCTATTTTTTTCATCAGAAAAATCCGTTTAAAAATTAGAAATCTAATGGCGCTAACGGCGCTCAATTTGGACTCCTATAGGTCCCCAATTAAATAAAACAGTGGCTAAAGAACCCTTACCTGGACATCCGTCAATTTTTCGTCCAAAAATTTCCAATTTCCCATGAAATGAAATTCAATGTTTCACGAATTCGATGCCTCAAGAATCAGGTCAATCGGATGTCAGACGGAGAAGTTATGAGCAAAAGAATGGAAAAAGGTCAGTACAAGTCGACTTATCCGAGAATACAAGTCGACTTACTCTACTGTGTATGAATAAGTCGACTTACTGAAGATACAAGTCGACTTACATTACTCCCATAACAGATCTGGAAAACTTTCTCCAACATGCCAACTATCACAGGGTATAATTCCTTACTCTGAACTCCAAATTGAGCAAACTTGGTGTCTATTTCATAGAGAAAAGAAAGATCTACAATGTTCATGAAGGACACAAAAACTAATTTCACCTCTATGGGTGTCAAAAATGCAATCAAAGTTACTGCCCAGTCAATGAGTTCTAAAACAGTACAGTATCTTGTAAATTCAATAACTTCTCATTTCCTTTGTCAAAAATTACACAATAAATATTTTCAGAAAGATCCCAATGTGATCTACAACTTTCATGAATAATATGAAACCAAATTCAATGGTTAACTAGGTCAAACAATTCAGTGAATGCTGCTGCCCCTGCAAGTACTCAATCTGGACAGTAATGTTCTAAACAGTATATCTCCTTGCAAAAATGTCAAATAAATGCATACTTTATACCTATGGAAAGATCAAACACAATGCTACACTTCCCATGAGGGCTTCAAAACCATTTCCATCTCTAAAAAGCTTAAAACTTTCATGCAAGTTTCTTGATTAGGCGTGATCAATAACCTCATGCAGTACTGATTTTGAAAATTCATTACTCCCACATCTGATCTCCAAATATTACATTCTATATACCATTTTCAAGATAATTGTTTCCGCTACAACTCTTCAGAAGATCACTCAAGCCAATTCAATTTACAGAAATTTCTAAAATTGCTTCTAATCAGAATGTGCACCAAATCCACTCTTAGTCTAGGTTTCACCATATTGTTCAAAATCAGTCAATATTCCACAGTGTATATCTCCCAATATACAGATCGAAAAATTGAAAAATCAGTGGGAATGTAAAGATAACTTAATAAGCTTCAACTTTTATTTAGACCATTTTCCCTAATTCCATCTCAATTAATTTAGAAAAATCATCAAAACTCTAGGTTATGTGGTTCGGTTAATGTTCATTCCAGCCATCAACAGTAACTTTCCATGCTAAAATTCAGCCTCTTAAGACTAAAATTAGACAACACCTATTTCACACAAAAATGTAGCCAACAAGCCAAAGTTTCATTTGGAACAAACCTCACCTCATTTTCATAACCACATAATTAGTTATGCTCAAATCAGTGTACTAGGTCAAACTCACATTTTCCAGCTTTACTTCTCAAATCAATTCCTAACACTTCCAATACCAATTCCACATGCATAAGCATCCTAATAACACAAGAATGGAGCCAATAGGTCATCAAGACCTTCACTTCAATATATATATCCATAAATTTCAGTACCTATCTTCAATCACTTTCAATCCATGTAATTAACTATGAATTCATGCATTAAAACCATAATGAAAACATAAACATCATCTTACCTAAAGCTTCCAACTCCACCTCTTCAAGCCTTTAATTTTCCAACTACCCTACTTCTTCTCCATCCCATGCATGGTTATCATCAAGATAAGAGGGTAGAAGGTGTAAGTTTGCAAGCTTGTAAGGAAGAAGAATGCTTAAGATGGGAGGAAGGAAACTTTGAGAAGGAGAAAACAATTTCAATGGAGATGACAAAGGAAGGAGATTTTCGGTGGATAAATGAGAAAATAGCCTCCAAGTCTTCTTTTTCTTCTTTTCCATAAGGCATAACCGAGAATGAGATAACTAGGCATTAATTGTGAGGGCTAGGTGGCAAAAGGAGAGGAAAGAAGAAAAGTCAACAAATCACTCAAAAGTTTTGAAAAAATAAAACAAATCCTAAGCTAAAAATCAAGCCAATTTCGGTTCCAACAAGATTTAAGGGTCCATTTATGGGTCCCACCAAGATATTTAATAGCTTAGTAACAAATAACATTAGAAAATCAACCGATTTGCCACTTGGCGATTTTTTTTCCGGTCAGGGAATTTTATCCAGAAAATTTCAGAAAATTTCCTGAAATTTCCTTAAAATATAAAACACTCAATGGCGCACTCAGAATAATTTTTCAAACCCAATAACCACGTTAATCACAATAAAATTACATTAGGCACGAAAACCGAGAATGTCATGTATGCATGTACAGTTATTTCATGTGCCTGATTTCCTTTGGTCACTAGTACCAGTATGCATGGACAATACGAATAAATCCCTATCAATCTCTTCCTATGCTAATTTACTATTTTACCCTTCTTGTCGGGGGTGGGATGTTACAACTCCCCCCTCCTTATAAAAATTTCATCCTCGAAATTCGCAGTCAACGATTCCAGATGACAGTGATCATATGTCCCTACAGTTCCCATATACTACGTCACTCAATATTTACATTACTAAAAGATCGCGATAAGACAAATCCGTTTCCTCGTGGCTTTCTCGCTATCTTACCTATCTCACTTGTCATTTCAGAGTAGCCACTACCTTTAGTTCGATGCTATGACTCGGTTTATTATTTCGAATCTATTCACTTATCCGTTTTATCAATCCAATACCTTTCTCTCTAGTAATATCTGATTAATCTTGGTCCATTGATACCCTCTTTGTCACTTTATTCGAGTACACCTTTTTAAGGTGATCGTATAATAAAATAATTTCTCTCGTCTGCGACACTTCATTTTCCTTTGATGCAGACACGTGGCACTTATCTCTATTTCACTATAACGGTGGTAATCCACCTAATGCATTTATCCTTCATATTTCATTGACTCTTAGCCCGTATTCAGTTTTCTTTTGACATTCAACATTCTTTATACATTTAATTCTATTTCATTTGTCCGATTATGATTCACCACACTAACCCATGCAACTTTCCTAGGTCACTTTCCTTTATTTCACTCATCACAAGTATCTCGACTCAATGATGCACTTTTACGTAATACTGGCGTGTACAATTCCATCTTGTGATCACCATTAGTTCTATAATCATTCATTCAAAACTATATAATGAGGTCATAATCCTCTGCAGTCCAAACACTTAAG
The DNA here is from genome assembly GCA_029891385.1 of Erythroxylum novogranatense. NCBI lineage: Eukaryota > Viridiplantae > Streptophyta > Magnoliopsida > Malpighiales > Erythroxylaceae > Erythroxylum > Erythroxylum novogranatense. The sequence continues at coordinate 15,560,317 of CM057235.1, read as the reverse complement.
CATTTTTCCTATTGAACATTCAAACCTCTACACACTTGAATCTATAACCACCTCGTTCTATACCCGTAGTTATTCAATTTCACTTTCGCATATACTTACTAGAATGTCTAGCTTCAACTGTTCACTTTCTTGTTCTAGCACTTTTTGTCGTGTACACATACTTTTTCTTTAAAGCATGCAATATTGTTTTTTTCCGATTTCACTCGCATATTCAGACTCATCATAGGACTCACCACTTTAACTCCTGCACTCTTAACCTTTCTTACCTTTATCCAGTATCACTAGATCTACAACTTCAATTTTCCAGTAACACTTCACAATTACCCATAATCTACTTAACATTCTTTGGAAATCCCAATATCTGTAATTGATCATTCATTCGACATTATCATTCATTGTCAGTATAGTAATCATTTATGCCCATCTTTTTCCTCGAATAAACACAATGTATCCTTATAGGAATCTAAGGTCTCCAAGTCTTTAAACAATTGCAATCATAACACCAATACCATTTATCAAAGTCAATTCAATTTATCTTATACCATTTTAACATATTGTCTCAGTTCATCACACACTACCCACTTTCCAAGGGTATGCTTATCCTCAGTATCGAATTCCTCAATTATTCATATAGTTCTTTTTACTTTTCACTGTTCAACACTTTTAAACACATTCCGTTTATAAATATAATCACTACCATTTGTTTACCTCACATAATTCCCTGTTAGGGTCTTGTTGACTTTACCATACATCATTCAACTTTTTCATTGAGTCCACAAGTAGTGTATTTGCAATCCCTTTATGAAGGTAACACCACATCACGTCATTGTCAGTTTCCCTTTAGGACTTCTTTTCTCTACTCATTTTCTCTTTTCAATTGATTTCCTGTCATTCACATCAACATATGCCAATACCTAGTCATCCGTACTTAGACTTCCATAAATTCCACTTCATTTGAGTATTTCACTTCGCAGTTCGGGACTATTTAATACTTAGTTTCAAATTAAGATTTCTCAACAGTTTTGCATCACATATGGAGATCTATTCACTTTACATTGCAATAAAATCATCTCAAATTAAAATTCCACTTACGTCATTGGATACTTTACATTTCCGTACACACAATACAGATATCCTCAGTCGTATATTTCACTTCTTATGTCTAAATCTCCTCTTGAGATATGACTCAATTTCACTTTTGATTTCATCCGTACTTCTTTTCGTTTGACCATTAGTCTTGCTACCGTCATTATACTGTTCACGAAAATCTCATCAGCCAATTAGTGTCCCTAATTGAAAGCAATCATTCTCAACTATACGCACTATCCCAATCAGAACAATTTTATGCCATAATTTAAAGATCAGAACAGTCCTTGCATTAAGGTTCCATGTGACAGTCACATAAACACTTTCTTTAACACTTATTCCGTAATCTACATCTCACCAAAACTTATTTCATCTTATCCGGAAGCCAGTTAGTAACCTATACAATTCAGATTTCCATAAAACTCCTTTCCATTTATGCTAATCCTCAAATAGAGGACTGATGCCATAATATTTTTTTTCATTTCCTCTCATAAAGGTACTTTCAGTCCTCTTATGTCTTACTTTAACCCATTATGAACTTTACACTTATAGCCACTCTAATCATTCACCGATCATCTCCTCTATGATTTCCATGTATCTTTCACATACGTTTCATTAATCATGATCAACTTTACTGTCCAATAGATACTCCCAACGGTAAATCGACTTAAATGCGACAACTCTTTTCATATATCACTATCATTTTTTCTTTTTTTTTCATTTCCCTAGTTTCATTCCCATATCATTCATGTGTCAACTTGACCTTTTAAGGTCATATCCACTTGGCTTATACAATGTCATCTCCTTATTGCTACATATCTCTTTATCTTCCTCAAACAATCTATAATAGGGTATTCGCAGTCCCCAAAACACAACAAAATCGGTGATACAACTCCACTGTATCTCTATCTATTTACCCATCCATTTACCATTTCTGTGTCCATATACATCTTTTCAACCAATCCAGAATTTCCCGATATACAATCAGTAGAAACTGTCAGTCTGTCTTTTTCCCTTACGATCTTATTATACTGATTTCCAAACTCTTAGCACAATATTCGCATACCCATTTCAGTCTCAAGCTTATGCGCTCAAGATCATACCGGTTTCACGAGTTCATTTCAGTTTATCTGTACACTTTTATCTCACCATTTCTACTTTTTCTTACTCTACTAGGCACTTTGCTCTTTCAGTTCTAGGTAGATCGTTACGGTACAATATTGACCTTATTACAATCTCGCTATCATCATCTACCTATGATATCTACTGACATCGAACACAAATGCAGTGAATCAATATCTGCCTGATCGAACCATCTACGTTTTACTCAGTTCTAATGTTTCCCATTTCATCGCATCTACAGTCAGAACTCTAATTCCCTAATCATCCCGGACTTTTCATCTCACTTAGTCCTACTATAACCAGTATGTTTCTCATATCTACAGAGGACCTCTCCAAGTTCTAGACATGTTCGTTTTTTTGTCGCCGTAATATTGCCATATTAATCAGGGGACTCAGTTTGATATCAATTCTTTCCTTAATCAGTCTAGGCCAACATAGTCATTCTAACCACAGTACATTTTAATACTCATTATCGATGTTTCCTTTTTCCCATTCCTCATTGCCCATACACATTCATGGGCTCACATTCTAATACGGTCTCACTTTTCTCTCACTTAGTCACGTAACACGTATGCACACATAGGATTTATCCTCGGGCGACTCAGACTAGGGATCAGTTACCACGGTCTGCAACGACACGACTCAAATGCATGCAACTTGACCTATGTTTCAGACTGTGCCCAGATACATTCGTATTGCTGGGCTCTGATACCACCTAAATGTAACACCCCACTCCCGAGTGACCCGAACCCGATATCGTTGGTGATATCCGAGTCCATGCCCCGCGAGGGTGGCGTACTACATCAGTCGATTAAAACTCAGTAACATTTTCACCTCTCTTTCTTTTTTTTTTGAACCACTCATTAACGCGGCATAAACAGTAAGAAACTTGAGCCCATGTGCACAATTAAACATTTTCAGTTATTACAGTCGTCCAAAAATAATTTACAATCAGTCAATGTGTAAAACAATAAAACCACAATGGGCTCATTATAAATACAAAGCATTATTGCACAATGATTACGGACTACAATTCGATAAGACACTAATGCAGACACGAACTGATCCCGACCTCTATCCTTCACTTGCCTACAGTAGACATATTCCCGTGTCAAACGGGGTACCCTTCAAGTCCTGAAAAAATAGATTGCAATTTTGGATGAGTTTGCGAACTCAATGAGAAACCATCATCGATGGTTCTCCCAATTCATGCATCACATAATCAATTCACAGTAATAAGGCAGTTGCAGTAATTCTACGGTCTCTGATCCACGATATATCTGATCCTAATCTGAGAAACCCATTTCGGGTATTCGGTCGATAATGATGCAATGCACATGTGACTCTTTTCCGGTTTAATTACGGTGTTGTGACCGAGCGCGTAAGCGATATTCGATGATCGATGAGCGATCCGGGAGAATTATCTCCCTTCGAGCTCTAGGCTCGTTTCAGTATTTCGAGCTCTAGGCTCATTCAGTATCAGTGGCGACTCGGTTCACAATTTTCCTTTATCAGTTTATGCATCTGTGTATGAATGCACATGCCCAATTGAACAGTCACTTAACAGTATATAATTCACAAATCACAGTCCATACTTTACAATCAATCACAGTCAATTACAGTAAATCTAGTAATGGCACCATAAACAGTTAATAATTCCAAGTCAATCACAGTCAATTAACAGTCAGTATCTCACACAATTAATCACAGTAAACACAGTAATGGCAAACCAGCAAACCAGTCACAAATAGCACATTCCTAGTCCCGCCATTATCCCCACAGTAAACATATAATAATTGAGAAACCCATCTAGGTTACTCACCTATTACTTCCGAGCTAATGCAGGGAAGTCTCTGCGATGTCGGTCGAACGACGCTCCAATTGGGCCTCTATAAGAATCAAAGAAGATAATAGTCACTACTTATCCCATCAGAACTAGTAATGATGCACATGTAGGTGAAAATGCATGTTCATGATATTCCCGGCTCTAATCCCATTTTTTTCATCAGAAAAATTCGTTTAAAAATTAGAAATCTAATGGCGCTGACGGCGCTCAATTTGGACCCCTATAGGTCCCCAATTAAATAAAACAGTGGCTAAAGAATCCTTACCCGGACACCAGTCAATTTTCCATCCAAAAATTCCCAATTTCCCATGAAATGAAATTCAATGTTTCACGAATCCGATGCCTCAAGAATCAAGTCAATCGGATGTCGGACGGAGAAGTTATGAGCAAAATTGTAACATCCCATCTCCCATAGGAAGGGTTTATTGGTAATTTGGGACGGGTTAGGAGAATTGGATTATAACTCGGCATGAACATACATCATATAGCCTCTATAACTGATGATTGTTTTGCACATGCACATGGTATACATGCATTCATGACATTTCCGGCATAAGTGTCTAATTGGGATCTTTTATGAAATTTATGTGAAAGTTGTATTTTAAAAATTATTTGGAGTGCGCCATAAATTGTTTTACAGTTTTAGGGATTTATGGAAATTTTTCTGGAATTTTTCGGGGTTCTTGCCCGGATCGGAAAATTCCAACTGACTGGCTGAGTGAGCCTTTTTGTACTGAAAAGGGGCTGCATAATGGCATAGGATTATGGAATAAATTAATTGTGGGAATTATGTGAGAGTTATGATTAGTGTTTAAGTGGGAGTAAATGAGATTAGATTATGATTAAATTATGTTACTTAAGTTATTTTATCTTTTCTTCATTATAATGCCATGTGTTCTCCTCATTAATGAGTTTTGTCCCATCTCCTTCAGCATCTACGACCTTCCCCTTTGCAAAATATAAGATAAATAGCTTTAGAAAGCCATTCTTCCACCTCCCATCCGAAACTTGGTTTCTCCTTCCTTGGTGTGCTTTCCTTTCTCCTTCTTTGGTGATTGTTCTTTCTTCTTATAGGAAGCTTGCTTGTCTACTTCTTTGTTCCTTCTTCCTTCACTTGCTAGCTTAAGCCTTGTCAAGAAGATAATATGTATGGGTGGAGGAGTGGTAGGTTGTTCTAAGTGTTATAAGTTGAAAGTGTTAAAGACTTGAAGATTTGAAGCAATTGGAACTTGCAACTTGATTGGTGAGTAATTGATGTTTGTTTTTATGCTTTTGGTAGTTAGAAGCCATTATGGGAAGCATTTATGCATTTCTTTCATGATGATAAGGGTAGGCTTGAATGGGTGTAAATGTATACTTAGTTATGGATGAATGAATGACTATACTTTTTATTGATTTTAGCTTGGTTTTGGATTGAGTTTGTAAGGTTAGATGAATGGAAAACTTAGGAAGATCATTTGTGTAGGTGCTGCCAATTTTTGTGTCATTATAGAAGTGTATGTTGTGATGAATTTGTGGTTGAATTAGAGGTAGGAATGGATGCTTAGTGATGTGTTATTGATGTTAGAAGTGATAGGAGTTAGGGTAATGTTGAAATCTGGAAAATTGGTGTTTGACCTGTTGGAATGTTTTGATCATAACTTATTGTGTAGGTGTGCAAATGAGGTGAAGTTTGTGCCCAATTAAACTTTGGGATGTTGGCTACAATTTTATGTGAAATAGGTGTTGTTAAATTGTAATGCTAGAAGGGCGAAATTGTGCATGGAAAGTTACTATTTTATTGCCTGTGAACAGTAACCGCAAGTATGACTAATGTGTTTTGTTGATTTTTCTAAATTAATTGGTATGGAACTAGGAAAAATGGTCTTTATGAAAGTTGAGGCATATTGAGTTAGCTTTCCATTTCCACTGATCTTGTTAATTTTCGAGTTGTATATTGGGAGATATGAACTGATTACTATTGATTGGTTTTATGCTTTTTGGAGAAACCTAGTCAAAGTGTTGATTTTGTGAGCTTTCTGCTTGGGAGCAATTTTAGCAATTTTTGTGGACTGAATTGGTGTGAGTGATCTTCTGAAAAGTTGTAGAGTAAGAAATTATCTTGAAAATGATTTATGGTGTGTAATTTTTAGAGGTCAGAGTTGGGAGTTATGATTTTGCAAAAAACTGACCCTGCATTAGGTTGTGAATTGCTGATAATGGTAGTAACTTGCATAATAGATTTGAACTTGTTAGAAATCGAATTGGAGTTTTAGTTCTTCATGAAACTTGAAGTTGGTGATCTTATCTTTTCAGGGGTATAAGGTAGTGAATTTGGTGACATTTGTGCTAAGAGATATGTTGTTTGGGAAATTACTGTCCAGATTAGTTGATTTCAGTAGACTGATTCTTGTTGAATTGTTTGACCTAGTTAGTTATGGAATTTGATTTTGGGTTGTTCATGAAAGTTGTAGATGACATTGTGAACTTATTGAGCATATTTATGTGGTAATTTTTGGCTGAAGAATCAGAGAGGAATGGAATTTGTAATGTACTGTTCTGTTTTAATGAGATTTGAGTAGGCAGTAGCTTTGAAGGGATTTTTTACACCCTTAAGGGTGAAATTGATTTTTATGGTCTTCTTGAGAATTGTAGAGGGTTTCATGATCTTTCCAACGAGATATAGTTGGAAATTTTCTGAATTGTGTGCAATGAATTATTGGTGTTGAAAATTGGATTGGAAATTAGGAAAAAAAAATTGAATTGGAAATGGAATCACGCTTGGGTCACTAGTATGACGCGTCGCCTCTAGTGACGAAGCGTAGCGGGTCAAGCGTCGCTAGGCTGCGCGTCGCCCTAGCGAAGCCGATTAAGTCAGCCCGGCTGGCGAGACGTCGCCCCCAGCGAGGCTGGACTTTTTTTTTTCTTTTATTATTATTTTATTTTTATTTGTTAATTGATAATTTGTGATTTCATTTTGTCAATTTCTTTTCCGTCCGACTTCCGATTGACCTGATTCTTGAGGCATCGGATTCGTAAAATATTTAATTTCATTTTGTGAGAAATTGAGAATTTTTGGACGGAATTGGCGTGGCCCCTGTAACTGAGCCTTTAATCACTATTTTGTTTAATTGGGGACTATAGAGGTCCGAATTGCATGCCGTCGGCCGCCAATAGGTTTCTAATTTTAGGCGGATTTTTTATGGGAAAATTTTGGATTAGGGCGGAATGCCATGAACATGCATTATACACGTTTACTTATTCCATGTGCATTGTTTGATATTTTAACTATTCAGTTGGTAATGTTTACTTATTTTAATTATTATAGAGGCTCGGTTGGAGCGTCATCCCACGGACGTTGCGAGACTTCCGACATGCTTCGGAAGTTATTAGGTGAGTAACCTAGATGGTTCCTCGGTTAGTAAGTGTTTATAATTCTGCACTTAGAACCCTGTGGAGAATAATGGTGGGAAAATTGTGTTTGTTTGTGCCTGTATTGCGGACCGAAGGTCCGATGGATTGGGGAATTCTGACATAGAAGTGTCATATGTGATTTTCTTGTGATTACCTGTACAAGATTTATGTGTACATGTTGAATTGGGATCTGATATGATGTTGGTGTTGTTTTATTTGGACATATGCACATCATGCATAATTGCATGATCAGTAATTGGCAGTTGTGACCAGAGCAGCCAACGAGAGCTTAAAGCTCAACGTGATTGGGCCTTGAGCCCATAGTGACTCAGAGCCTATGGCTCACCGTTTAATGCGCCCTTAATGGGACAGTTTCAGGCGCTCAGTCACAACAACGTAATAAATTGGAAAAGCGTCTCATACACATTCCATGTGCATTTGAATTGATTCTTTGGATTGGTATGAAAATTATGTGGTACTACTAAATGTGATTTGATGAGATAATTGTGCGTAGCTGTGTTATGTATGTGTATATGCATGAATTGGGTGAACCATCGATGATGGTTCCTCACTGAGTTCGCAAACTCACCCAAAATTGTAAATTATTTTTCAGGACCGAGAGTGTAGACTTATAGCTCCAGAGGGACTTTTCCTGCCGTGTAGATTGAGTTGGCAAGAGAAGTCATGGCACACAGGTCGGTCAGCTGGCACTTTTTGAGGGATGACCTAGCTAGCCTTTTTGTTTAATTTTCTTTTGGAGTGTTGTACAGAACACACCAGTTGTGTAAATTTACTGCTTTGAGGTTATGAAATGAGAATTTATGGTTTCAAAAATTAGTGGATTTCATATTAATTCTTTATGATTTTGATGCCATGTGGAGTGTTAGTGGTTGTTCGTAGCGCACCCTTATCGTAGGGTTTGTGTCGGAATGACCTACGGGCGTCCCGATACATATCCTATGGTATGGGGGTGCTACAAAAAGAATGGAAAAAGGTCAGTACAAGTCGACTTATCTGAGAATACAAGTCGACTTACTCTACTGTGTATGAATAAGTCGACTTACTGAAGATACAAGTCGACTTACATTATTCCCATAACAGATCTGGAAAACTTTCTCCAACATGCCAACTTTCACAGGGCATAATTCCTTACTCTGAACTCCAAATTGAGCAAACTTGGTGTCTATTTCATAGAGAAAAGAAAGATCTACAATGTTTATACAGGACACAAAAACTAATTTCACCTCTATGGGTGTCAAAAATGCAATCAAAGTTACTTCCCAGTCAATGAGTTCTAAAACAGTACAGTATCTTGTAAATCCAATAACTTCTCATTTCCTTTGTCAAAAATTACACAATATATATGTTCAGAAAGATCCCAATGTGATCTACAACTTTCATGAATAATATGAAACCAAATTTAATGGTTAACTAGGTCAAACAATTCAGTGAATGCTGCTGCCCCTGCAAGTACTCAATCTGGACAGTAATGTTCTAAATAGTATATCTCCTTGCAAAAATGTCAAATAAATGCATACTTTATACCTATGGAAAGATCAAACACAATGCTACACTTCCCATGAAGGGCTTCAAAACCATTTCCATTTCTAGCAAGCTTAAAACTTTCATGCAAGTTACTGATCAGGGCAGCAGTCAATAACCTCATGCAGGTACAAATTTTGAAAATTCATTACTCCCACATCTGATCTCCAAATATTACATTCTATATACCATTTTCAAGATAATTGTTTCCGCTACAACTCTTCAGAAGATCACTCAAGCCAATTCAATTCACAGAAATTGCTAAAATTGCTTCTAATCAGAATGTGCACCAAATCCACTCTTAGTCTAGGTTTCACCATATTGTTCAAAATCAGTCAATATTCCACAGTGCATATCTCCCAATATACAGATCGAAAAATTACAAAATCAGTGAGAATGAAAAGATAACTTAATAAGCTTCAACTTTTATTTAGAACATTTTCCCTAATTCCATCTCAATTAATTTAAAAAAAATCATCAAAACTCTAGGTTATGTGGTTCGGTTACTGTTCATTCCAGCCATCAGCAGTAACTTTCCATGCTAAAATTCAGCCTCTTAAGACTAAAATTAGACAACACCTATTTCACACAAAAATGTAGCCAACAAGCCAAAGTTTCATTTGGAACAAACCTCACCTCATTTTCATAACCACATAATTAGTTATGCTCAAATCAGTGTACTAGGTCAAACTCACATTTTCCAGCTTTACTTCTCAAATCAATTCCTAACACTTCCAATACCAATTCCACATGCATAAGCATCCTAATAACACAAGAATGGAGCCAATAGGTCATCAAGACCTTCACTTCAATATATATATCCATAAATTTCAGTACCTATCTTCAATCACTTTCAATCCATGTAATTAACTATGAATTCATGCATTAAAACCATAATGAAAACATAAACATCATCTTACCTAAAGCTCCCAACTCCACCTCTTCAAGCCTTTAATTTTCCAACTACCCTACTTCTTCTCCATCCCATGCATGGTTATCATCAAGATAAGAGGGTAGAAGGTGTAAGTTTGCAAGCTTGTAAGGAAGAAGAATGCTTAAGATGGGAGGAAGGAAACTTTGAGAAGGAGAAAACAATTTCAATGGAGATGACAAAGGAAGGAGATTTTCGGTGGATAAATGAGAAAATAGCCTCCAAGTCTTCTTTTTCTTCTTTTCCATAAGGCATAACCGAGAATGAGATAACTAGGCATTAATTGTGAGGGCTAGGTGGCAAAAGGAGAGGAAAGAAGAAAAGTCAACAAATCACTCAAAAGTTTTGAAGAAATAAAACAAATCCTAAGCTAAAAATCAAGCCAATTTCCGTTCCAATAAGATTTAAGGGTCCATTTATGGGTCCCACCAAGATATTTAATAGCTTAGTACCAAATAACAGTAGAAAATCAACCGGTTCGCCACTTGGCGATTTTTTTTCCGGTCCAGGAATTTTCTTCGGAAAATTTCAGAAAAATTTCTGAAAATTCTTTAAAATATAAAACACTCAATGGCGCACTCAGAATAATTTTTCAAATCCAATAACCACGTTAATCACAATAAAATTACATTAGGCACGAAAACCGGGAATGTCATGTATGCATGTATAGTTATTTCATGTGCACAGATTTTACTGGTCACTAGTACCAGTATGCATGGACAATACGAATAAATCCCTATCAATCTCTTCCTATGCCAATTTACTATTTTACCCTTCCTGTTGGGGGTGGGATGTTACATTATGTACCCTTTCTCTAACAACTCCTCCAACTGCTCCTTAAGCTCCTTCAATTCTGCCGGAGCCATTCGGTAAGGCAAAATTGAAATCGGCAAAGATGCTCGCAGAAGGTCAATGGAAACTCAATTTCCTATCTGTGATAGTCCCGGCAATTCTTGACAAAGACATCCAAGAATTCACGACTCTTGGAATATCCTCGACTTCCTCTATCGCCTCAGGTTACCACATGGGCCAAAAATGCCTCACATCCCTTCCTCATCATCTTTTCTGTTGTCAAAGCTGAAACAATTCTGGGCGGACTTGCTTTTCTGTCCCCAGTAAACACCACTCTTCTGTCGTCATCCAATTCAAATTCTACTGTCTTTTGCTTACAATCCAGCCGGGCATTGTACTTCTCTAAGGTATCCATACCCAAAATCACATCCAATCCTCCCATCTTCAGTGGCATTAAATCCACCACTAGAAATTCCCCACCAATACATATCTCACACTCTCTATACACTTGAATGATAATAATATACTGGCCGATTGGAGTACTCACCATCAGCGGAGTATCCAACAGGCTCAAATTGCTACCACACACAGTTCTTCTTGAAGAAACAAACGAATGAGTAGAACCCGGATCAATCAAAGCAATCACATCATCTGCAAATAATCTAATCATACCAGTAACAATATCTGGAGCGGTCTCTGCATCTTCCCGAGTCATTGCAAACAACCTAGTTGGTGCCTGCCCCCTGGGTCTCTCTGGAATGTTCACCCTCTTGGCTGCATCAGAATTGCCCACTTCTGCAGAAGTCTTGTGGCCCACAGTCTCAGATCTCTTGGAAGCTTGCATCTGGCTTCTCTCTTGTCTTGGAGGCTAAGGACACTCTCTAGCCATGTGCCCCTTCTCCCCACAGTTGAAGCAAGCTGCTGTCAATTTACGGCATTCTCCTCTATGGAGTCTCCCGCAGTGCTCACACTTAGGAAAAGATGGCCTATCCCCATCTCCCCTTCTACTGCCGCCCACCGTTGAGGCTTGGTGAGAAATAGTAGAAGTCTTCATAGGTCGAAATCGGCTAGCATCGATACTCCTCTCCTCAGACCGCACAGGGAAGGTTCTGGCACTCCCCTCAGGCATAGAAATACCACCTCCCCTCTTGAACTGCTCTCTCCCCTTTCTTTTCCTGTTCACTGCACTCTTAATGTTCTCACTGTTCTCCACCCTCAACGCTGCCTCAACCAACTGTTGGAAGTCACCAAAATTCTGCACTACCACTTTCTCTCTGATGGCTAGGTGAAGACCCGACTCAAACCGACGACATCTAGCAACCTCACTCAACATCAGTTCTGAAGCATACCTTGCTAACTGAGTGAACCGACGCTCGTATTCACTAACTGTTATCTCCCTCTGGGTGAGACTGACGAACTCCCTCTGCTTCTACTGAATGTACACCTTAGACAGATATTTCTTCCTGTAAGCAGCAAGGAAGTCCTACTATGACAACCCTACTGGTCTCATCTGACTCCCTGGCACAGTCTCCCACCAATGCAGAGCATCCCCATGAAGCAGACTTGCAACATATATAACCCTCTCATCATCCTCACACTACATTTGATCCAAAACTCTCTCGGTCTTTCTCAACCAGGTCTCAGCTTCCTCAGGATCAGTGGTCCCATAGAAGTCCACTGCTCCATACTTTCTCAACTTGTCAAACCGTCTCCCCTTCTTAGCTGGGGTTGAAGTAGAAGGTTGTGGCATCTGACTCATAGCCTGGACAAATGCCTGAGTAAACGCCTGAAACAACCTCGGATCCAGTAGAGGCACTTGCTCCTGCAAAACCGGCGACTCCTGAGTCTGCGATGGAAAGGGATCACTACCTAGCCCTATAGAAGCCTAGCCCTATAGAAGCCTCAGCATTTCCTAGGGCTACCGACTCATCAGTCCTCTCCTCTCTAGTCGGAGAGTCAGTTGCAACAGATCCTTGTAGAACTCCTCGTGTCCTTCTACGAGGTGGCATAGTACTCCTTCAATTATAAACACTAAGGATTATCTACATGGCAATCTAAATTCCTACATGTATGCATGATATGCATGTCACTTAATGCAATCAATCAATGCAATAAATAATCATATACCAAACAATTCATCCTACTATGCATTCTAAGCCGAGGACACAAAACCTAAAGCTCTGATACCAAACATGTTAGGCCCGGGTCCCGAATTCCCTATCCCGAGGAAGCCCCTCAGTCTCGCGCCACAGTGATCATCTAAGGGCTGAGCAGCGGTGAAGGATTGGCGAGCTCCCTGAAAATTGGACTCGTTCCCAACATCTATACAAAATAATACAACACATACATTCTCATACATACACAATCATTTTAACTATTCAAACACACCCATAAACAAGGGAACTTCTTGTCATAACAATCCGAAGAAATTAAACAAGCATTCATAATATAACACAATACATAACAAATATTAAATCCAAAATACATGAGAATGCCCAATGATGATATGCTTGGTGGGCTAACCAAAAATACTAACTTAAAACAAAAGCTCCTAACTATCTTGGAGTTTCCGATGCCTTGCAAGGGTCAACGATCGTCTTGTTCTACACCTAAGGAGTGGGAGATAATAGGGTGAACTGCGAAACTCAGTGGCTTATACATTTAGCCATTGGCAACGAGCTACACAATCAACCATATACACATATATATACAAAAGCATATAGCAAGTCATCACTCTAACATATTTAATTACAATCTTATAGCCATCAAAATGTCACAAGATTATGTCATGTTATCTTTGAGTTCACAATATAGCAATTAATTATGCATTCTTCCTAACAGATCAATGATGAGATGCACAACAAATGGTTCGAGAGTTCCGTGAAACGATACGGATAAACCGAAGTTTATACCGTGAACTATACGAGTCCGATTTCTCAAGACCTCGTGGCCACAAGAGGGCAGCCGAGAGAAGGCTATACGTGGACGTGCACGTGACTAACGATACGTTCCTCTCTCACCCAAACAAGGCATATAATCATTTGTTTCATGCTCAATTGACTGTATCAAAAGCTTTCATACTATTCATGATCATCATGCTTCTTCATCTTTTCAATCATACAGGAATGCCATAATGCTTTTCAAGTAGTACATAATCACAATCATAATTCATTGTTAATAATTCAAACCACACATACATACAAGCAAGCAAAGCATTTTGCCCATACACACAACAACCATAAATGTATTACCCACCTAATATCGCTCGAGAATCCAACTCACTGTTGTCCTTCCTCTTGCGATTGAATCAGGTCGGCTTGGTTTCCTATAGCAAACCAAGTTTTCATTCAAACAATATTCAAAATAAATATTCAAAAAGGTTGAAAATCAAAAGTAAAAGCACTAAAAATCTACATCCGACTTCCAACCCAATTTTCGAATCTTAGAGTAAATTCCAAACTTCCTTTCTTCATAAAACTTGTAGCCCTATGGCTCTAGTCCACAACGAATTTGAAATCACCTCATTTGGACATCCACAACAAAATATATGCCCAAAATACCAAAATTCATCTATGCTGGAAACTGGGGGCTCGTCGCGACGAAGGTCACGCTCGTCTCGACGAACGGCCCGCTGCTCACCCCGACGAAGGCCACGCTCGTCGCGACGCATGGTCCGCTGCTCGTCTCGACGAAGGCCACGCTCGTCGTGATGAACGGCCCTCTACTCGTCGCGACGAACGGCCCACTGCTCGCCACGACGTGCACACCTTCCTTGCACATCGCAGCGTGCTCATGAGCACGTCGCGACTTGCGGGTCTGAAGAACGTCTCCAAACCCGATTTTTCCAGCATTTTCCCACTTCAATCCTTCCCTTTTGCAAATGCAACACATCTAAACCTTGATTCAAGTCCAATTCTACATTTCTAACTCATTCAAACCTTAAAATCAGTCACAAAATCAACAACCCAAAGATTTCACCTAGTTTTTTCGAAAATCCCTAAACAACCGATTCTAACACAATACCAAGCTATACTAGGGTTTAATCCAACCAAAACAAGATGAAATGCACTTAGACTTACCAAGAATTGTTTCAAATCAGTCAAAAATCTCTGGGATCACAAAGCCTTATTTTCTTCTCCTTCTTCCTCACCCACGACACTCTCCTCTCTTCTCTCCTTACTCTTTCTTTTCTAATTCCTTCTAATTCTTCCACTTAAGCCTAAATGGATGGACAATGACCAAATTGCCCCTCCTAGCAAAGCCTTAACCTATCCAACTCAAGTGCTCTTCCTATTTTGCCCTCAAACATTTTTACCCCTTATCAATCTCACTTAAACACAATAAACTCAACTTAATCTAAATTTCTCCAATAATACATGCAATTTAATCAAACTAAACCATAAATCACATAATTAACGCAATCCATGCTTAATAACATCAGTAAAGAAATTTTGGGGCCCAACAGGTTATTACTAAAAAAATAACTAAATTTTTGTTGTTTAAAACAACCAACATAGCATTATTACTCACAATTTCTTCTTCGCTACCATATTCACTTTCATATTCTTTTTCACTTGAAGTGTTAATGTAAGACTTTCCTTTTCTCTTCTTAAGAGTATTAGTACATTCCATTTGCAAATGACAAAAACCTTGGCATCATGAGATTTGCATCGGATCTAGATTGATTCCTGTTGTTGCATGTTAAGATAACATTACATCTCAATCAAACTTTTATATATATTTTTTAATTTATAATTAAATATCTAACTATTCTAAATTGTTGTAATTGAATTCAAAACATGATTTCTTCTTATCACTTAAAAAGTTGATTAACCAAATGTACTTTCAATAACTATCTTAGCCTTTTCAAACTTGACTATAAACCTTTAAAATAAAGTTTTAAATGACTATATATAATAAAGTTAATGGCATGAACTCAAGTTTAAATTAGTTCAAACGTATAATTTTCAACTAAAATTATATTTATACTAAAAATAACCTAATTTCTTTTTAAAATTTATTGTTATCTATGTCCTAATCTAAATATGAAAATTTAAAATATGATTTCTCTCTAACCACATAAAACTCAGTATAGAAAATATTAATAATTAGTTCTATAAAATGTAAAATTTTAACTTGACCAAATAAATATAAATAAATAAATATTGTAATTAAATTATCTAATTTGATAGTTGATCTTAATATCCAATATAAAATAAGAGTCTTAGATACTCTTTATCATCTGAATCTCTATTTTTAGATGCCTATATGTAAATATAGAAAATAACAATATTACAAAATTGAATTTAAAGAAAATCAATGATAGAGCATGGATTTCGTCATGTAATTCAATCAATAGTTCTAATACGAATTTATAGGAAGATATTACCTACCTAACCTTTTTTAAAGGTTATATTCCACTAAAAGGCTGGGTTGTTATAGTTATCCAAAACTTTGGAGCTTTGAAATGTTTGATAGATTTGGGTTGTCCTGATTATTTCTATCCTCAATGTAGCAAGATTTCAGATTGCAATCAATTATCCAATTCTCTAAAAATTACTAAATTCATATAACCTCTTTTATTTATATGTTTGGGGTCGTTAAAATTATTACATGATTTCTTCTAGTTAAAGAAATTTTTTAATTTATAAAACCATATGCTTCTTAAATTTAAAATTTAAAGGCTTGATTTGTTGGACTATTACATTTATGTATTATTCCTAAATATTTCTAATTATTATTTTATTAAGACTGAACATTAATAGAATGTAAAAAAAACTAGTGCACATTCCCTACATTTGAATCTTTGAGATAGAAACTGTTGCCTTAAGATTATATCATAGTAGTCGAAATATGATTGAGTCACATACTTGAAGATTGAATTAGGCCACTTGGATAGAAGGTGAATCATGCAGATTGGCTTAAGTAGTTGGTCACATAGGCTTACTCAGAAATTGATTTTTGAGTGATTAGGTGATGTGTAAAAACATGATGGATTTTCAGTTGAGCCTAAGTGAGGAGTTGAGCCTATATGACTCTATTCCATAGTCATATCATTTCCTTGATTGTGTGACACTCCCATAGGTAGTACCCCTAGAACTTGCCCTAAACCAATTTGAATATACTAAATGCATGCTAAAAAGAAGTGATTAAGGCCCTCGTTCTTTTAGCCCTTGACTTAAATAAACAACCTATGTCATTGTTCCTTGCAAACCCCTCTGAGCTTTTGATCTTTTTTTCTAGAAAACACCTCATTTTAAACGTTAAACCCCATTAGCCTACCATATCACAAGTTTAATAGAGTGTTAAGATTGCATTAGTTTGGGATTCTTGACTAAAATTGTTTTCCTTTTTTTGACATGCTTTGAGCGGCTTTCTTTATACCTCTATTTTTAGAGCACGTTACATCTAGTTGCTAATGTTTTTTTTTAATTTTAAAAGGAATTATATTACTTAAAAACTATAAAACTACACTGTACAAGCCAAAAGAGGAATGAAACGAGATACAATCAACGAAGAGAGGCTTTTTCAAAAGACCTCTGTCAAACCACCCAAAAGCAACCCCCTACCTACAGATGCCAACGCCTACGCATATCCAAACTCAAACTATCCTGTTTTCCAGAAGCAATAAGAACTTGTCGAATAACATTAATTATAGTATCAGCCAATTCATATTTCGGCCTCTCCAAATGCTTATAGATTCGTTGATTCCGCTCCCGCCAGATATAAAATATTACCAGCTGAAAGGAAGTCCGGACAATAAGGCCCTCAAATTGCCCTGCTCGAGCTACCCCAATTAAGAGATGTAAAATGTCACTCCAACCATAAGAGGGTGGAAACAGACCAAGCAAATGCACAATGTGGCTCCAAATCGGTTTTGAATATTCACAATCAAAAAACAGATGGTCCTGACACTCCGCCAAATGGTTACACAGCACACAAATAGGGTCAAAGTCTCTAAATCATCTGTCCTTAGTACGCAACCTGTTTTTAATCGCCAACCATACTACAAACGCCGCTTGTGGGCTAACTACCTAGTGTCAAACCACATCTGCCCAGCTGATTGCCACCTGCCTTCCTAGACCAACAACATGAGTTGATTTAGTAGAGAAAACACCACAGTGATTAATAGACCACAACACTTTATCCTGCTCCGATCCAATCACAATACCATTAATATATTGATCTATGGTATGACCGAATCGACAGTTTGGCCTTTGGGCTCGCCACCGGACCACCCATGCCACAGATGCCTATGACCTCTTATTGACTTCATTTTTAAAGCGTTAGAATCCTAATCTATTTTTCTACCTCTCCATAAAATTTTGTAGGTTTTGACATTAATTTGAAAAATATGGATTGAATCAAATTGAGAGGATCGATTAAAAGAGTATGAGTTGGATAATATTTTGAACATGCTTCAGTATTTTGGTGATATCTCGACCTGTAGGTATCCATTTAAGTTGATTTTTATTTCAAAATAAATTAGAGACATGGATCTACAAATGTTCTGAAGGAATTGAATTTCAATTCAACCCCTAAGATTTTCAATTTCTGAAGTGGAGTTGGATATAGTGTTCAATCTCATATTAGTATTATCCCGAAAGTGTTTTGACCATAACTTCTTTATTTCTGAACCAAATTGAGTTTTTTTGGTGTCTTTAGAAACTTAAGACACTGGAGAACAAATGTTATGAAGGAGTTGGACTGAAATTCCAATTGGAAGTTCCACAAATATTTTCTGTAAGTTATGAGAAGTGAGCCCTCCATGTTGTTTATGATTTCCGAATGTTGGGCTTCGAAAACGGGGCCCAACATTGGTAGCATTCGAAACGGGTTAATACCGACTGATATTTAAACCCGGTATAATTGACCCTTTGTACCATACCAATTTTGTTCTGGTATGGTAAGTACCTGCCAGTTCGAACTAATATTCATAACCATGGGTTAATTGTATTTTTAAGTATTTTCTTATATGATTGATCGACTAAGATTAGGTCAATATTTAAATTTACAGCAAGTGCATAGCTAGTTGTAACTAGCACAAGTAAGTAAGAGTCGATTCCATAAAGACCATAAATACAAGTAATTACCCTTTTTCTATTATCTAGCCTATGAATCTGATTTTTTTTATTTAAATTTAAATTTAAACAAATAGACTAAATTAAGATTAAATAATTATGAACTCAGGAAAAGTAAAATATAAAGAAAATTCAATATCAAATATTAGTGTCTAATTGATGAATCCCCCTAAGAATCTTTGAGTTATTAACCTTTTGTCATGCAATCATATTATTAATTATTGGACCATGGAAATTCCTAGCTTATAATAATAACTCTCTCGAAACTACTAATAGTTTATCCATTAGTTGATTAATAGAAATATTTTTAGTTAAAATCCTTGGATTGCTTTATCGATTTATGAATTCTAGAATTAGGTTTGACCATAATCTAGAGGATTTATGTTGGCTATTCTATAGGTTTGCATGCAACTCCTTCCAATTATGGTAGATCTATTCATACAAAATGATTTCTCAATCTTAATCATATGAAATCAAATTATGCACTAATATTTTGGATATATTAGAACAATATTAAAACACATAATTGAGTTGCAATAAATCAATCAATACAATTTCCTTGAATAAAAGATTAAAACATATTATTAACCCAAACTAAAGTTCATCCACCTAGACCTAAAACATTTAGTTACGAATCATAGAAAAAGAAATCAAAGATAATCATGAACAAAAACTAATAGAAAACCAAGGAATCATAATTCTAAATCTCCCTTTTTCTTTTATTGAATATCCTTACAAGTTTAGACTTGATGTAGCTATCTACTTGATCTCTTGATGTTAACTTTGTGTTTTCCTTATGCTTTGATCAGAATTGTCGCCTCTCTGGGTATCTTACATCTCAAAACTACAACAAAACTCCCATCTCTCTAATTTGCATCCACTCACATCCTTTTATAGTAAAATTTAGGTTTTTTAGAATATAGATGATCATTTACACATGCGTGTGAGAGACTATATATAATCAAAAACACCTTAATTCATAATTTCACATAGGCATAGAGACTTACATGGGCAACATTCATGATCATGTATATAAAGACACATAGGAGTGTAACTCCACATGACTAGAATTAAATTTCTTCAGTCTTCACTCGTTTATAGAGACTTACACGTGTAGGTCCTTAATTACTTCAAATCTTCATCCTCTGCTATGATTTCATCCAGATTCTTCTCCTTTATGTCCATGAAGGCAATTATAACCTATAAATGCACTCAAAGTGAATTAATTACAAAATATACAACAAAACTATAAAATATCAAGAAAAACATGTTAAATATGGGTGTTGATTATAGTAAAATATGCAATTATGAACGATAACCATATGTTTAGGACTTGGAATTGTTAAAAAGGTATTTAACAAAAAGATAAACACCAAAAAGGGGGATGCAGATCAGATTCAAAGAAGATTATAGAGACATTAAGAGCAACTCCAAAATTTTCCAGATTTCCAAATCATCATATCAATTGTTTTTCTTTCTTCTCTTCATCTATTTCATTATGTTGGAAGTTGATTTGGATTAATTGGATTTTGAACATGATTATGAGTTTCTTAATTCATATTAGGCATTATTCTTGATATGTTTTGTTAAACTTTATTCTTGTTGAATTTAATACATCTATGAATGCTTTGCGATATTTGTTATGCGTATACTAGTTAATAAATTGAGAGAGTGAATCAAGTTAATTATGTTAAGGTGTGCAATAAGAGTTAGTAGCTTAGTAGATCTGTAGATATCATATTAATAAATAATTGAAGAGAGATCTTAATTGTGAATTAATTATTCTTAGGATCTCTTCAAATCCAATTGAATAGCTAAGATTAGTTTTGTGAATTGAAAGGTTGCAATTATATTATTATTAATTTCAGTTGGGATTACTTGATTAGATCTTTGGAGAGGAAAATCAAAAATTTAGAATATCTAGGATCAAGCATAAATTGAATCGACAAGATAATGAGAAGGCAAAATCAGGATAGAATAATTCCCAAGTTTTCATCATTTGTTAACTTTAATCTTATTACTAGTCTCAATTATTCACTTATTCAATTATTTAGTTTTAATAGTTTATTTTATTTTCATTAAATTTATTTTAATTTGATAAATTTTTAGTACCTTAAACAAAGTTCATTCAAGTTGTTAGGTGTCTAATTAGCCCTTATAGGAACAATATCTTTTGTACTACAAGTTACGATCTGTATACTTGCAATATTGAAATTTATATATAAAAAAAACTAATCAATAAGTTTTTGGTGTCCTTGCTGAGGATTAATTATCATCTTGTATGATTTGAATTCCTTCCCTTTAAAGATTTGATACCTTTCTTATGTGACTGTAGGTGCATGAACATAAGGATCACTTAGAGTTAAAGCAACGTAGAACAGACATCAACTCTAGACATCATAAAGTATGAAAAAGGGATTCGAAAAGCTAAACGCCAAGAAGTAATAGAAAGAATGATGATCGAGGAAAGAAATCAAGGAGATAATTATTGGATATAACCTAAACTATATGAAGATAATTGAGTAGTCAATATAGGATTCATCATCCTAAAGTGATTAGAGGGAATATTTTACTATTCTGGATTAGTATTGATTTAGAAAATTATTTGCTAAGGTAGAATAAAACTTTGAAAATAATTTTCAAATGTTACTAATTGAATCAATTGTCTATAGTGGATAAATAACATAATTGAACTCAAATAAAGTAGAAATTAATTCAATGCTATATGACCTCAAAATATTAAGTGATGAAAGGTGAGCCAAAATTACTTTAACATTTCAAAATATTTGAGTGGTCATGATGTTTGATCAGGTTCTTTCGATGTGTGTAAATTTTAATTGATTAAGCTCGATAATCCACAAGCACATGGGTCATTTGCATAGTATCTAAGGTATCGATCCCACGAGGAGGGATAATATAATCCTAAAATCTAAGGCCAAAACAAATCACAGAAATTCAAATGTAACGAACCTAAAGCAAGAATGCAATTCAATCAAACAAATTAATCCAAGAATCAATCATAAAAATATTAACAAATTAGGAATTGCAACGTACACCCAAGAATCGACCTAAGGAACTACCAATTGAGAGAAAGGGAATTTCATTAATCTTTAACATTAACCTAATCGATTATGAATTACTGGATTATTGATTCTAGACGATCCGAGGGTTGATTACTCTCTCTCGAGTTATAACCATTAACCGTAATTTATATACCCTAATTAGATTATGAAAGTTGCAATTTCTCAATTAACAACCTATCCAAAACCCTAATTAAATCTGAAGTTTTCTAATAAACTATCGGAAACTATGGCAAGATCTCAATTCCCACAATTTACTGATTTGATTTAATTCTTGTTCTAATAAATCATCTAACTCTCGTTAACGCAATTTAATTATTTTTACTCAATTAACCCTCTCAGTTTATCACCAAATTATGCAATTATAGAAATTAAATCACTATAAATCCAGTAAAACACAAACAATCAAATTTCATTAAATCAAAATTAAAATCTCGAAGGTGAGTTTAGAAACAACATCAACATCCAAAAATCATATCATCAACTATTATGCCAATTCTATACAATAATAAAATTAAAAATAAGAGGAAATGAGAATTTAAATGGACAACGAGAGGCGGCAACATCGAGAAACTCCTAATATGGGAAGTACATCGAGTCGGCTTCTTCACCACTTCTCTCTTCCTTTTTCTCTTTCTCTATCTCTCGACAATTCTCTCCAAGATTTCTCTAAAAAATGGTTGATGCAAAAGCTTTTTCCTCCTTTTCTTATTCTTTAAATACCTTTTGTATTCTGAACAATCTTAAGGTTTTTTGGGGGTCAAATGTAATGTCTCATATTAGGGGTTAGGATATTAAGAAAATTCAGTACATTTTATGCTTTGTATATTTGAATATTAGCTTATTTGTGCATAAGCATTTTGGACACCTACAATAATTGTACATGCATTCATGACAATTTTCGGATAAATCGATTTATAAATAGAAATTGTGGATTTATTTGGATTGTATTAAATATGATTTGACAAATTTTTGTACATTTTGGATATTTTGAAATTTTTGGTGAATTATTTTTTAGTTGAAAATTTATTTGGAGACTATTAATATTATTTGAAATTTTGGTGAATTTTAGGAAAATTTCCAAAATTTTGGGTTATTTTAGACTAAGAAAATTATTAAAATAATGAACCAAATATAAGAGGACATGTGGCAGCCTATAGAGGAGAAAATGGCTCACATGCAAGAGAGCAACGTGTCTCTAAGTTAGTAAAGTAAAACAAGAAATAAACAGGAGCTTTCATTGCTCTCTCTTCGGAAAACAACTTGTTCTTCACCGAGGTTTTGATCTTCTTCTCAAGCTGTGATTTTTTGAAAATAGGGTAAGTAAATGGCTAAGTTTCTGAGTTCCATAACTGATTGTTGTTGTGTGATGTTTTGCTTGTTGGAATGAAACACATGCATGAGATAGATGAGTGTCGTAACTATGCATGAAACCGTATGTGGGTTTTGATTTTTGGTGTTTGGTTTGAATATTGAGTTTTGAATTGTGTAAGAGTACGATGAGCTAGAATGGGAGTTAAATGAGGTTAAAGAGTGGATTCAGAAAAGAAAAAAAAAAGAATATGTAGTGGAGAAAGTTTACAGTAGAGAGAGATGATATTTATGGAACTTTGGATGAAAAATGTTTAAAGTGTAATTTGAGTCTAACGTATTGCCAAGATTTTTCTAGATATGGAAATGTAGAATGGATGGTTTAGAAGTAAGAAATTTAAACAAGAAACGGAAAAATAAGAGAGAGAAGAAGTAGTTCGGTGAAGAAGATGATGAATAGTATAAAACAAATTCTGGTTTTGGCAATTTTAGATAATGTTGCACTTTGAGTTGTTTAGCATAAGATAAGTTGCAAATGAAGGAGCAAATGTAAGGTATAACTTTATGATGAGGAATTAAGTAGAGGAGAGGAAGAAGATGGAAGAGAGTTTCTGCAAAAAAAGAGGAGAGTTACATGCAAAAAACGTTATTCTACAGTAACATGGTGATAGTTGCATGTATTTGGTTCTGAACAGAGTATTTCATTGAGCATCCCTTAGTATTTTGCCTATAACTTTTTCATCTGAACTCCAAATGACTTGAAACTTGGACCAATGGATTCCTAAGATATTTTTATTTTTCTCGCCATAGAATTGAGAATTTTCTGAATTTAATTGAAGGTGATTGATAGGATGGAAGTGGAAGTCTGCTGGAATATTTTGAACTGGAACTTTTCATGATCATGCTTCGGTTTTCTAATTATAAATTGAGCTATAGATTTCTGAATGAGATCGCTTTTGATTAATATTAAACCAGAGACATATTTCTACAAATTTTGTGAAGAGGTCGAAATTTAATTCTGTCTCTTTGATTTTCAAAATTGGCATGTAAGTGAGTTGTAGATTAAGCTGAAGCACTGTCAGGGACAGAAATCATAGCCTGTGGTTTTTGATTAAACTGTATTGTTGTGAGAAGAATTAGGCTGCGGTATCTTTACCAAAGTTGTAGCTTATTCTGTTATCTTTAAAATGGTATAAAGTTTGTAATTTTTGGATATTCGAGCTGAGAGTTATGAGTTGTGCAATTAGAGGGAATGATCATGTTCTAGCCAAAAATTCAAATGTGCACAGTCTGAGGTAATTTGTGCATAACTCATAGAATACTGAATCAAATTGGGTGATCTTGGAGGTGTTAGAAACTTAAGACACCTTAGAACAACTTTTCAGAAGGAAGTATTGCTTAATTTTGTCATTTACCCTATCAAATTAATTATGTAAAGTTGACCCGAAATCAGGTGAGTAGAAAATCTGAAGTGGTCAATTAGGTTATGAAATTGATTCTACATTGTTTTATTTTGGTCCAAATTATAAGTACCAAGTGTTATTAATGAGGGCTTTGATATCTGATTGATTTGATGATAAAATTACAATAAGATACCGAAATTGTCATGAACATGCATCATACATATTCACACATAAATGAATTAATGTCTGATAGTGATTTGTATATATGTTAAATGTTATAGAGGAACGATAGAACGACCACTTCAGATATTCTTTGGGACTTGAGGCAGAAAGCGAAGCGCTTTTGGTAAGTAATATAGGTAAGTAATTTCAGTAAGTAATTTAGGTAAGTAATTTAAATGGTAAATTTTGTAAGTCAACCTAGATGATTTCCTAGGAGTGATTTAATTTGATTTGTTTCCGCTTCCAATATTTTTATGCGGCTTGCGATTTGTTTATGAATTCAGGACTTTAATTGTTCGAGGAGATCAATATTCGGGAATGTATTGCAAGTGTTATTTGCTTGCACATGAAATGTCTGAAATGACCTTGTGTTATTTTAAAACTGTTAAGTCTTAGTTGTGGGTAAATAGGCATGCCTAGAAGGGTCTGCAGTTGCTCCTGTTATTTGACACTTTGGTGTCTCCTGATATCGAGACATATGTCTCTCCTGCTGATACTAATTATGGTATCTCCTATATAAGTCCCGTTACCCACTTCTGTTCATGGATTTATAATTTGATTTGTTCTATATTCTAATATCTGTTTGATTCTGACATGAGCTAACTTATGTTCTGATTCTGATGGATTTAAAACCTCCTGTGTTATGCAGTTCTGTTAATTATACAAATCTGTTCTAAAAAGCATTATTTTTGTTTTATTGGTAAAGAAATCAATTAATGTAGATTAGTTATTACTCACTAAGCTATATGCTTAGCACGGTGGATTTGCCCCGTGTAGGTTCAGAGCGAAGAGTATAAAAACTGGGACAAGTCTACTGCATTGGCCAAAGGAGTCTTTTTTATATATATATACTACTCGAAAATGTATTTTGTTTCATTTGTTTGGGCCTGTAAATATTCTTTGGATTTTTTTTTTTGAAATTACGATATGTATTATATGTGTGTTTGAGATTCTAAAAATGTAAGTGTGATGTTTGGTTTTGTTTGTCCTGCCTTAGGTGGCATACATGTATCCTCCCAGGGGGTATGTGAGTGTTACATCTTTTGGTATCAGAGAGTGGTTTAGGTGATTCTGGTTTAACCAACCCTTAACCATTGCATATGTTGAGTGTACAAGTTATATTTTGGCCTAATGCGGTGTCCCATATTTTGTCTTTAGAAATTGCGATGTAAGGATCTCACGAATTTGTTGATGAAGTTGTTGAGAGTAATCAGCCGGAGCAAACTCGTTAAGAACTACCTGGACCGTCAAGGGTCAATCGAGGTGAAGCTGAGGTTCCACCTCCTCCTCTAGCTCAAGGAGAAGCTTTGATTAAGTTGTCCCAAGATATGATGACATTGCTGCATCGGATGACAACACCTAAGACTCTGATTGATCAGTTGGAGAAGTATGGGGCTGAAGAATTTATTGGGACATCTCTGGAGGAATCTGAGAGAGCTGAACATTGGATAGAGAAGGTTAAGCGGGTGTTGGATGAGATTAGTTGTCCAACATAGTAGATGTTACACTGTGTTGTCTCCCTTCTACAAAGAGCAACTTATGAATGGTGGAAGTTTGTTCTGAGGAGTCCTCAACTACCGGTGTCTTTGACTTAGGAATTCTTTGCCCAAGAATTTAAAACTAAGTATGTGACAGAGGCTTATAAAAAGGAGAGGTGGAAGCAATTTCTGAATCTAAAACAGAGGAGTTTGTCAGTTGCTGAGTATGATCGAGAATTTAATCGGTTCAGTAAGTATGCCCCTGAATCTGTACTTACTGAAGAGTTCCGATGCCATCAATTCGAGGAGGGATTGCATGATTCTATTAAGGAGCATCTAGCAGCATCTACTCTGTTACAACAAGTTACTTACCATCAGTTAGTACAAGCTGCAATGAAAATAGAAAGATAAGAGACGATCAGGAAAGAAAGAAGTTAGAGAAGAGGCTTTAATAGAGGAGGCCAGTCCTCGGGGAAACGAAGTCGGGAAGGTACTTCCTCTGCATCAAAAGTTGCTCAGAGATCTGTGATTAGGGGGGACAAAACTTTCTCACATCAACTGTCTCTAGTAGGGGTTCCTCTAGGGACCGAGGTTCTGGTGCCCCAGAGTGCCCACACTGTTCTAATCATCATTGGGGTGTCTGTTGGAGAGCTACAGGTGCATGCTTTCGTTGTGGCAGTACAGAACATATGATTGCAAATTGTCCCCTGAGACAGTTTGGGATAGCATAAGCTAGTAGAGAGGTTTCTCATGCATCAGCTAGGAACAGAGGCCGAGGAAGAGGTCGAGGAGGATATAATCAGAACAGAGCTAATCCGAAGTTCCCCTTTCGAAGCGTGAATCGACCGGTATGCCTTTGCTTGGTCGAGCTTATGACCTTTGGCTTCGTGAGGATCGGGATGCACCGGATGTCATTGCTAGTATGGTTTCTCTCTTTGATTATGAAAAGTATGCATTAATTGATCCTGGATCTTCACATTCATATATTTGTGCTGGAGAAATGTTTGATAAGGAGATGCTTATAGATCAGTTAGAATATGACATGCATGTAACCGGTCCTCTAGGTAGTAGTGTGATGGTGAATCAAGTGGTTAGGAATTGTCCTGTTATGATTCAAGGATGTGAGTATGTAGCAGACCTGATTAAATTGTCATTCCACGAATTTGATCTGATTCTAGGTATGGATTGGTTATCCAAGCATCAGGCAGTAATTGACTGTAAGGCTAAGATAGTCATATTTAGGAGGTCCGATCAGCCTGAGATTGTATTTCATGGTGTTTGCACTAGTTCTTTAACTAATGTAGTATCTACTATGCAAGCTCAAAAGCTTCTCAGGAAGGGGTGTGAAGCTTATCTAGCTTTTGTGCTTGATTTCCAGAAGGAGGGTGGTAAGGATAAACTGCTTGAAATTCCTGTAATGAATGAGTTCCTAGATGTTTTTCCAGAGGGGCTGCCTGGACTCCCTCCTGAAAAAGAAGTGGAGTTATCTATTGAAGTCATGCCTGGTACTGCTCCTATATCCAGAGCACCGTACAAAATGGCTCCTACTGAGTTAAAAGAGTTGAAGGTGTAGTTATAAGAACTTTTGAATAAAGGGTTTATTAGACCCAGTGTATCACCGTGGGGCAGACCGGTGTTGTTTGTTAAGAAGAAGGATGGTACACTGCGAATGTGCATCGATTACAGGCAGTTAAATAGAGTCACAGTGAAGAATAGGTATCCACTGCCAAAGATTGACGATCTATTGATCAATTGAGAGACGCAGGAGTATTTTCGAAGATACATCTGCGATCGGGGTATTATCAGCTTCGGGTAAAGGATGTGGATGTACCAAAGACTGCATTTAGGACCCGTTATGGACATTATGAATTCCTAGTAATGCCATTCGGGTTAACTAATGCTCCAAAGAACATTCATGGATCGATGAATAGAGTATTCAGCCTTATTTGGACCGATTTGTTGTGGTGTTTATTGATGATATCCCGTCTATTCTAGGAATGAACATGATCATAGTGAGCATCTCCAATTTGTATTACAGACTCTGAAGGAAAGACAGTTGTATGCGAAGCTGAGTAAATGTGATTTCTGACTTCAGGAGATATCATTTCTAGGGCATGTTGTCTCTTCTGAAGGAATTAGAGTTGATCCTAGTAAGATAGAGGCTATTGTTAATTGGAAGCCGCCACGGAATGTGACAGAAGTGAGAAGTTTTCTAGGTCTGGCTGGTTATTACCGTCGGTTTGTTAAGGGGTTTTCAGTGATAGCATCCCCTTTAACTAAACTATTACGGAAGGGAGTGAAGTATGAATGGTCTGATAAATGTCAGAGTAGTTTCGACCAGTTGAAAAGTATGCTTACTGAAGCTCCTGTATTAGTTCAACCTACTTCTGGTAAGGAGTATGTTATGTATACCGATGCATCTAGAATTGGTTTAGGTTGTGTTTTGATGCAGGAAGGAAAGGTAGTTGCTTATGCCTCTAGGCAACTAAAGACTCATGAATGTAATTACCTACATGATGGAACTTGCAGCAAGTAGTGTTTGCCTTAAAATTTGGTGACACTATCTGTATGGTGAAAGGTGTAGAATTTTCACAGATCATAAGAGTCTGAAGTATCTTCTTACCTAGAAGGAACTCAATCTGAGACAACAGCGTTGGTTGGAATTATTTAAAGACTATGATTGTATTGTGGACTACCATCCGGGTAAGGCTAATGTTGTAGCTGATGCCTTAAGTTGAAAGACCATCTCAGCATTATCACTGAAGCAGATTGGATGGAAATTGGGATCTGATGGAGCTTTGATGGCTCAATTGAGAGCAAGGCCTACGTTACGACAGGAGATTTGTGACGCTCAAAACGTTGATGATAAGTTACAACAACTTATCTTGGCTACTCAGGAAGGTAAACAGTCTGATTTTTCTGTGCAAGGTGATGGTGAATTGTATTATAAGGATCGGTTGTGTGTGCCAGCAAATGATGAATTGAAGAAGAAGCTAATGTTTGAGGCTCATAATACAGTATTTACTATGCATCTAGGTGGAAACAAGATGTATCAGGATTTGAAGCAGTATTACTGGTGGTCAGGTATGAAACGAGATGTTGTGGATTATGTAGCAAAATGTCTGACATGCCAGCAGGTTAAGGATGAGCACCAGGTTCTATCTGGTTTGTTAAATCCTATTCCTATTCCTCAATGGAAATGGGATAACATTACCATGGACTTTGTCATTGGACTTCCTCTTACTCAAAGGAAGCATGATGCGGTATGGGTAATTGTGGATAAGTTTACCAAATCTGCTCATTTTCTGCCTGTTCGTCCTGACTATTCTTTGGATAGGCTTGCAGATTTGTATGTAAATGAAATAGTGAGATTGCATGGAGTACCATTGTCTATCATTTCAGATCGTGATCCTCGATTTACTTCGAGATTCTGGAAAAATTTACAGAAAGCATTGGGTACTCAGGTTAAGTTTAGTACTGCTTTCCATCCCTAGACAGATGGACAATCTGAACGAGTTATATAGATTTTGGAAGATATGTTACGGGGTTGTGTGTTAGAGTTTCCCGGGAGTTGGGATAATTATCTGACTTTAATGGAGTTTGCTTACAATAATAGTTATCAGACGAGCATTGGCATGGCACCTTATGAAGCATTGTATGGTAGGAAATGTAGAACTCCAGTATGTTGGACGGAGTTGAGTGAAAAGAAGATGATCGGACCAAAAATTGTGAAAGATACTGAAGAAAAGATTCAGATTATTCAACAAAGATTGAAAGCTGCCAGTGATAGGCAGAAGTCTTATGCTGATTTAAAAAGGAAAGATATTGAGTATCAAGTGGGTGATAAGGTGTTTTTAAAAGTGTCACCATGGAAACATATACTTCGATTTGGAAAGAAGGGTAAGCTTAGTCCGCGATTCATTGGTCCTTCTGAAATTCTGAAGAGAGTTGGACCCGTAGCTTATCAATTAGCTCTTCCTGGAGAATTGGCCAAATTACATTATGTGTTTCATGTTTCTATGTTGAGAAGATATCGATCTGATGACACACATAAGATTCTTGTGCAAGAAATTCAAGTGCAACCAGATTTGTCGTATGAAGAAGGTCCAATTTCCATATTAGCCAGAGAAGTTAAACAACTATGAAACAAGTCAATACCTTTGGTAAAAGTCCACTGGCAACACCATGGACTTGAGGAAGCAACTTGGGAACCAGAGGAAAGCATGAAGGCTCAGTATCCACAATTATTCGGATTAGGAATGAATTTCGATGACGAAATTTCTTAAGAAGGGAAGAATTGTAACGTCCCATATTAGGGGTTAGGATATTAAGAAAATTCAGTACATTTTATGCTTTGTATATTTGAATATTAGCTTATTTGGGCATAAGCATTTTGGACACATACAATAACTGTACATGCATTCATGACAATTTTCGGGTAAATCGGTTTATAAATAGAAATTGTGGATTTATTTGGATTGTATTAAATATGATTTGACAAATTTTTGTACATTTTGGATATTTTGAAATTTTTGGTGAATTATTTTTTAGTTGAAAATTTATTTGGAGACTAATTGTATTATTTCAAAATTTTGGTGAATTTTAGGAAATTTTCCAAAATTTTGGGTTATTTTAGACTAAGAAAATTATTAAAATAATGAACCAAATATAAGAGGACATGTGGCAGCCTATAGAGGAGAAAATGGCTCACATGCAAGAGAGCAACGTGTCTCTAAGTTAGTAAAGTAAAACTAGAAATAAACAGGAGCTTTCATTGCTCTCTCTTCGGAAAACAACTTGTTCTTCATCGAGGTTTTGATCTTCTTCTCAAGCTGTGGTTTTCTGAAAATAAGGTAAGTAAATGGCTAAGTTTCTGAGTTCCATAACTGATTGTTGTTGTGTGATGTTTTGCTTGTTGGAATGAAACACATGCATGAGATAGATGAGTGTCGTAACTATGCTTGAAACCGTAGGTGGGTTTTGATTTTTGGTGTTTGGTTGAATATTGAGTTTTGAATTGTGTAAGAGTACGATGAGCTAGAATGGGAGTTAAATGAGGTTAAAGAGTGGATTCAGAAGAAAAAAATATAATAAAAGAATATGTAGTGGAGAAAGTTTACAGTAGAGAGAGATGATATTTATGGAACTTTGGATGAAAAATGTTTAAAGTGTAATTTGAGTCTAACGTATTGCCAAGATTTTTCTAGATATGGAAATGTAGAATGGATGGTTTAGAAGTAAGAAATTTAAACAAGAAACGGAAAAAAAAAGAGAGAGAGAGAGAAGAAGCAGTTCAGTGAAGAAGATGATGAATAGTATAAAACAAATTTTGGTTTTGGCAATTTTAGATAATGTTTCACTTTGAGTTGTTTAGCATAAGATAAGTTGCAAATGAAGGAGCAAATGTAAGGTATAACTTTATGATGAGGAATTAAGTAGAGGAGAGGAAGAAGATGGAAGAGAGTTGCTGCAAAAAAGAGGAGAGTTACGTGCAAAAAACGTTATTCTACAGTAACATGGTGATAGTTGCATGTATTAGGTTCTGAACAAAGTATTTCATTGAGCATCCCTTAGTATTTTGCCTATAACTTTTTCATCTGAACTCCAAATGACTTGAAAATCGGACCAATGGATTCCTAAGACATTTTTCTTTTTCTCTCCATAGAATTGAGAATTTTCTGAATTGAATTTAAGGTGATTGATAGGATCGAAGTGGAAGTATGCTGGAATATTTTGAACTGGAACTTTTTATGATCATGCTTCGGTTTTATAATTATAACTTGAGCTATAGATTTCTGAATGAGGTCGCTTTTGATTCATATTAAACTAGAGACATATTTCTACAAATTTTGTGAAGAGGTCGAAATTTAATTCTGTCTCTTTGATTTTCAAAATTGGCATGTAAGTGAGTTGTAGATTAAGCTGAAGCACTGTCAGGGACAGAAATCATAGCCTGTGGTTTTTGATTAAACTGTATTGATGTGAGCAGAATTCGGGTGAGGTATCTTCACCAAAGTTGTAGCTTATTCTTTTATCTTTAAATTGGTATAAAGATTGTAATTTTTGGATATTCGAGCTGAGAGTTATGAGCTGTGCAATTAGAGGGAATGATCATGTTCTAGCCAAAAATTCAAATGTGCACAGTCTGAGGTAATTTGTGCATATCTCATAGAATACTGAATCCAATTGGGTGATCTTGGAGGTGTTAGAAACTTAAGACAATTTAGAACAACTTTTCAGAAGGAAGTATTGCTTAATTTTGTCATTTACCCTATCAAATTAATTATGCAAAGTTGACCCGAAATCAGGTGAGTAGAAAATCTGAAGTGGTCAATTAGGTTATGAAATTGATTCTACATTGTTTTATTTTGGTCCAAATTATAAGTACCAAGTGTTATTAATGAGGGCTTTGATATCTGATTGATTTGATGATAAAAATTAAAAAAAGATACCCAGAATTGTCATGAACATGCATCATACATATTCACACATAAATGAATTAATGTATAATAGTGATTTGTATATATGTTAAATGTTATAGAGGAACGCATAGAACGACCACTTCCAGATATTGCTGGGACTTCGAGGCAGTAAACAGTAAGCGCGCTTTTGGTAAGTAATATATGTAAGTAATTTCAGTAAGTAATTTAGGTAAGTAATTTAAATGGTATATTTTGTAAGTCAACCTAGATGATTTCCTAGGAGTGATTTAATTTGATTTGTTTCCGCTTCCAATATTTTTATGCGGCTTGCTATTTGTTTATGAATTCCGGACTTTAATTGTCCGAGGAGATCAATATTCAGGAATATATTGGAAGTGTTATTTTCTTGCACATGAAATGTCTGAAATGACCTTGTGTTATTTTAAAACTGTTAAGTCTTAGTTGTGGGTAAATAGGCATGCCTAGAAGGGTCTGCAGCTGCTCCTATTATTTGACACTTTGGTGTCTCCTGATATCGAGACATATGTCTCTCCTGCTGATACTAATTATGGTATCTCCTATATAAGTCCCGTTACCCACTTCTGTTCATGGATTTATAATTTGATTTGTTCTGTATTCTAATATATGTTTGATTCTGACATGAGCTAACTTATGTTCTGATTCTGAAGGATTTAAAACCTCCTGTGTTATGCAGTTCTGTTAATTATACAAATATGTTCTGAAAAGCATTATTTCTGTTTTATTGGTAAAGAAATCAATTAATGTAGATTAGTTATTACTCACTAAGCTATATGCTTGGCACGGTGGATTTGCCCCGTGTAGGTTCAGAGCGAAGAGTATAAAGACTGGGACAAGTCTACTGCATTGGCCAAAGGAGTCCGTTTTTTATATATATATACTACTCGAAAATGTATTTTGTTTCCTTTGTTTGGGCCTGTAAATATTCTTTGGGTTTTTGTTTTTGAAATTATGATATGTACTATATGTGTGTTTGAGATTCTAAAAATGTAAGTGCGATGTTTGGTTTTGTTTGTCCTACCTTGGGTGGCATCCATGTATCCTCCCAGGGGGTATGTGGGTGTTACATCAAAAAGGTCTAAATATTTCTCAAAACTTGACATTTTTTAGTGTCTACCCATTTGGCCAATGCAGGTCATGATCATGGCCTTACATGCCATGATCGTGGGTCACATCCGAGCCTTCTATCATGATCGTGGCAAGCAAGCCACGATCGTGGGCCATGTCTTGGGCTTCTGTCATGATCATGGCCTACGGGCCACAATTGTGGGCTAACTCCAATGCTTCTGTCACGATCATGACATGTTGTGCTACAATCATGGGCTGTTGTTTCGCCCTAAATGTCTTCGAAACTTCTCCGTTCTTTGTTGTTGACCCTGAAACACTAACAAACACATCAAGGTACCTTAAAAACATAATAATTAAGCTCAAAAGCTTGTACTAACCTATAAAACACTTAAAACACAAATAATTAACAAACTAACACAATTCTAACTTAAACACGTACTAAATGATCGAATTAATGACTAAACACACATCAAACTATGCCCTAAAATATGATGTAATTTACACTTATAACATCCCTATACTTAAACGTTTGCTTATGCTCAAGTAAACAAAAACAATCAAACAAATTAATAAAACACAAAACACACATATGCAATAATGAGACAATGGCTTCAACTTAGCGAAACAAATTTAACTATAAACACTATCCTTTAAGTCGTTCTAACTTATTAACAAGCAAAATCCATGTCTAAGCACCTTGGACTAAATATACAAACTAGTCAAAATTTTAACGTTGAGTCTATTCACCTCTATTACTTGCACACACACATATTGATAATCATTCAATCAAACACAAAAGTGTAGCTATTCCTCATTAGGTTTTTGTGAAAAATCAAGCTACTAACAAGTTTGGTAGGTTTTTATTTGAAAATATTCTTTTTGTTGATTTTTTGTTTAAGGACACGAATCTAATCTTTTTTACACAGAGGCAAACATTTGTAATGAATGTCGATTCGGTTACTTAACTAAGTCATGTTATTATTAAGCTGCTTGGTTGGATTGACATTATAACCTTTTACACAAAGGCATATATTTGTGACGCGTGTCAATCCGGTTACTCAGCTACATGACATTCTCAACTGACTACTAGCTTTATTCATAATTGAAGGCCAGCAAAATAGTTATTTTAGTTAAAAATTTTACAATTTTTTTACACAAAAGTTTTTCTACCTTATTGCTTTAGCTAATCATTCTTATGAAAATGTAATAATTATGTCACTTATTTGATTGGCCTAAAATTATAAACGAGTATGACAAATTCCTAGGGTGAATAGACTAACATCATATCCTAATTAACTGGCATAGTTAGCCCTAAGTAACTTAGGACACTAATTTTACAAGCTAATAAATCTTCGTAACCTAAAAGACTATGTTTAAGGCTATATCAATTCCATTAAGTCCTAGCCATTAATGCATTCACACAATTCACATCATGCAACCTAAACACTCTAATATAATAATATGCAAAATTCACACTCAAAACAAAACACACAACCCTCCTCACACTTGAACAACACATTGTCCTTAATGTGAGAAGGGTGCATGCAAGCACATAAGGGAGAATGAAATATTATAAGGAAGTTAAAAGAACAAAATACTAACAAAAATGAAAATAAAAGGGTTAGAACATGAAACTGTTTCTGGTGATAGAGGTGATGATGGTGATAATATTAAGACCAAATCCACTTGACATTGAGAATGTTTCCCTATCTTATAAGTGATTCAAAGGAGTAAAAGAATTAGCAATCTCAACCATTCCAAATCATTCAAACCTTATTTTAGAATTTAAAACAAACCTAACTACACAACAATTTAAACCTCACTACTAAATATGCTAATTTATGGTCATTATCTTGACCTTATATCATTGAAACCTCAACGGGGATCAATTATGAGCAGCTTACTTCCACCTTTTTCATTCAACATCAATTTTGTAGCTTGTAAGTAAGCTATAAATTGCAAAATGATCAGAAGGACAATATTGATAAAGTAGAGAAAACCAATTAATTTCAATAATCTCCTTTTCACTACCAAACTGTCAATAAAATAAGGAATAACAAAACTATCTAAATCTACCATCGAATCCAACAATTTATCTTGTAAGACGATGAGTTGCTCTCTTTCTTCCATAATCACCTTCGTCTCCTCTACTTCTTCTACTTCATGAACAAAGACTTTCATAGCTTCTTCAAACTTGATGTCTGTTGTCATCTGTTCTTCATCCTTTTGTTCTTTAGAAGATTCGAACACTTCAATTATCTTGAATGAGATAGTATCCTTTGGAT
Organism: Erythroxylum novogranatense; assembly: GCA_029891385.1. Taxonomy (NCBI): domain Eukaryota; kingdom Viridiplantae; phylum Streptophyta; class Magnoliopsida; order Malpighiales; family Erythroxylaceae; genus Erythroxylum; species Erythroxylum novogranatense. Next base: position 15,524,216 of record CM057235.1, on the reverse strand, counting down.
TCTTTAATACATCATTCATGTTAAATGTCACTTAGTCATCATTAATCTAAAGGATAAAGTTCCTTTCATGGACATCTACTTAATATTTTTTGATGTTCACACATATTATATCAAGAACTGGTGAATAATAAGGAGGGTTCACATTCTTTTCTTCATCCTCTTTCTTCGTCTTTTAGTCTTCAATAAGGTAGGGTTCAGTTTGGTTTTCCACTGATTCTTCTATTTCTCCCCCATTCTTAGGTGTGATAACCCCATATTGCTCTCTTTAATGTATTTCCATATTACTTATAGAGTCTTCCAAACTTCTCTTACAAATTTCACAAAAAATTGTCTCACTCAAATCTCTAGGTTGTGAATATATAAGGCATGATTTCCCATTACTTGCTCAATTTGCTCTTCTAGTCTCTTTTGACCCTCTTCCATGTCCATAAGCTTATCCAGATCTTGTCCAATTTAGAATCCTGTTAACTGAACTCATCTTGTTGAAGTCCTAATAGGTCTTGACATCCTAAATGAGTCCCTACATTTTTGGACCAATAGTGTACATGTTCTAATAAAGACATTACTTCCCCAACCATACTGTACCTTATTGTAATTGGCAAAAGCTCCTTGCTTCCTATAATATCTATCTCCCATCATTGATCCTTCGATTTCTTCTTGGCATCTAGCTCTTTGGATGTCTCATTTCTCAAAGAACTAAACTAATCACCTCCCCGACAATGGCACTTAAAACTTGATCTTGTTCTTTTGATGTGTGTAAGTTTTAATTGATTAACCTCGATAATCTACAACCGCACGGGTCGTTCGCATAATACCTAAGGTTTCGATCCTATAAGAAGGGATAATATAATCCTAAAATCTAAAGCCAAAACAAAACAAAAAAATTCAAATGTAAATATGTTGGAACCCCGGCCTGGTAAGACACGTGTCCCACGTCCTACATGACGTTTGGACGTGCAACCCACGAGGAAGGGATTCCTCACCACGAAAGAAAACTGTTTTCGGAATTTAACCTGCAAAATCGTGAACCTTGTGCTTATTACCTTGCAGGGTCATTAGCTGTAACTCCACATTCGTGGTGAGCGCACACTAATTAACCACCAAAATCATAAGTTGACTTATTCTTACAAATTGTACCTTTAAGTCTCGAGTTTGTTTTGAAGCAAGAATCACCTCAAACGGAGTTATACACCTGAGTAAATCATGTTTACACCTGATTAAATCATTTTTACACCTGAAATCAATTTAAACCTCTCTTGGCATGATCGCTATAACTTTCAATATAGAAGTTGGATTGAGTTCCTTTTTGCACCATTAGAAAGAAGCAATTTAGACCTACAACTATCATGAAGACAAAAAAATGAGATTCGGCCTCTAAAAGCATCAAAAAACATCATCGTTCCTGTGGGTGTCCGTTTAACGGACAACATCAAGTGAAGGAGGCCAAAATGACCCGAGAATGTCCGTTAAACGGACATTGACTGGTCAAGGGTGTTTCGACACCCGAGAATGTCCATTAAATGGACATTGGGGCTTCCCAAAGCCTCCAATGCCTCTCCAAAGCTTCCAATCTTCAAACTAACATCATAGACACTTGCACACTTCCCAAATTCACTCATTATAAAGCCTAAACACTTTATAATAACTCAAACACCAAGTTCATCTCACCAAATTCTCAAGTTTGAACTTTATTAGTTCATCAAAACCACAAATTTCAAACATTCATCAAAGCTATCACAAACACAAACCATATAAACAGTAACTGAAATCTTCCAATCCCCATAACTTCTTACTCCAACTTCCAAAAACTGTATTTTATACATCAATGGAAAGAGTAAAAGATAATCTACAAATTTTATGAAGAAGGAAAAAATCAATGAAGGCTCTAAAGGGGTGAAAAAAACCCTTCCAAAGATACTGTCCATAAGATGACACTTCAAGCAGTAACTGCAATCTTTTATACCTTATAACTCCTTCATCCTAAGTCCAAAAGCGAAAAATTACATACCATTGGAAAGCTCTAAACATGTGTTACAATCTTCAAGAAGACCTCCCAATCCAATTCAAGCTCTAAGATGGTCAAATACGCAAACAAGGTTTCTGCCCATTTTTATACAAATTTGACATCTCCCCTAAAAATCAACTAGCCAAAACTTCAATCTTCAACCCAAACTTAAGCACCTGCACAAAACTCAATCTCCACAAAACACAAACCAATCCAGATATATATACCCAGACACAACTCAAATGGCAACAACCTCAACCTACTCTTTTGTCAATTCAAATCATACAATATTACATTGTTATAAAACCTATACAAATGGCACAAAAGACATTAAAACTTAAAACTCTTGCATTTACATGAACGATATAAGTTATTACAAAGCTTTAGAGGGCATTTTAGCCTGATTACATCCAAAATATCAAAAGTTAAAGTACAAAGCAAGTCAATTCTCCAAAATGCAATCTAAAGCTTTGTTTCCAAAAGATGACTTCAAAAGCAAAAATGGATAGGAGTATGCCTCAATCCTGGAGCGGATACTCGTTGTCTCGCTCGTCGCCTTTGGAGGGGAAATGGGGGTGTGAGCTTGACGACTCAGTGGGTAATAGCTTAATAATTAAAAAAATAAACAAAAGAATTCTTTATTTATTCATTTTCAAAGCAAACTTCATATTGATAAAAACATTTTCAATTTATCAATTCTCTTCACAAATTCATTACATCAAACCATTTGCACATCAAACTGTCACATAAACACAGAGAAAATGGTTCAGGTGGATCCGAAACGAAACGTACTACACATTCCTGCGCAGCGGTCATGTGTAGTCGTGAACTTATGGGAGTCCGTGAGGAGCTCCAATGTCACTAGCGGGCAGGCGGGAGAAGCCTATAATTGACAGGTGCACCTGACTCTTAAGGGACCACCACAAACCCAAAGAAAGCATGCATATCACATAATTTACACAATTCATAAATATTAGCCACAAATGACCCTTACAAAATTCATTGCCACATAATTGCTGAAATCATATATTCAAATCTTTTTCCCTTGCCAAACCATTGTACACACATTTTCACAAGGTCTTTACATACAAAAAACATTTCATACTAGTTTAAACCATCACAAATAGCAATTCATTCAAAATTGGGAAGTCATAGGAAAGCATTAAATGACATTTATTTCAAAACAATTATGTAGCTTATTCACTCAATTATTAAAATATCACCCACCTTAATTCCTTTAGCTTTGAGTTGGGTCAATTGGCCTTTCCTCTAACTCCAATTGTCTCTCTTGACCTTCATCAAACACAAATCATCCCATATAACATGAGATATCAAAATTGGAAATTCTAAGGAAAGGAAAGCATGAATTTAAACCTATATCACCTTACCCATAAATTTCCTAATCTATTAAAACCTAGACCATCAAAGATTTCCAAGAATTTCAAAATTTCCCTACCTTAAAGAGACACCCACGAATTTCTCTCTCTTATTGGCTTTAATGGAAGCTTAATCCTTCCCTTTCCTATTTCCTTCTTAATGAACTCTTACAATCACCTCTCTAGGGTAAGAAAATCATAAGGCCTATCCTCTTTTCTTCTTCTTCTTCTTCTTCTTCTTCTTCTTCTTCTTCTTCTTTCCACCAACGACTCCTTCTTTCCTTTCTCCTTGAAATTTTCATAAGCCACTTTCTTAAAGGACTTAACTCATTTGCTTCTTACTTAAAACCTAGCCTAAAACTACGTAGTTTTACTAAGCTCTCTTTAAACAAGCAATTTTTGTCTCTACCTTCCCACACATACGGCTACAAGCTTGGTCTTCCATTCCTTTTTGATTTAATTAAGCTCAAAGGACCAAAATAGCCCTCCTTAAAAGCCTTAGACTTTAAAAACATAAGTAAACTTCCCAATTTACCCTCAATTCATCTTATTCTTTTAATTTATAACAACATAAACAACTCTAATTTAAACTAATCCCACCATTCAATCTTTCATGAATTTAAGCACTATAAACCTCAAATTATTTCAACATGCTTAATTTCTAAGGAGGAGGAATCAGGACCCAACATTTCTCCCCCCTTAAAAGAATTTCGTCCTCAAAATTCTTACCTAAATCAATGAAGAGATAAGGATACTTCTCCTTCATAACTTCCAAAGGCTCCCACGTGGCCTCTTCCACCGAATGGTTCCTCCATAAGACTTTTACGAGCTGCACTGTCTTGTTCCTGAGAACCTTTTATTTTGTGTCCAAGATCTGCACTGGAAGCTCTTCATAACTCAAGTCATCACTCAACTGAACTTCATCAACTTGAATGACATGAGAAGGATCTGATCGATATCTCCTCAACATAGAAACATGGAAGACATCATGAATCTGTGATAGCTCAGAAGGCAATGCTAACTTGTATGCTAACGGACCAATCCTCTCCAAAATCTCATAAGGCCCCACATACCTTGGACTTAGCTTACCCTTCTTTCCAAATCTCAGAATCCCTTTCCAAGAAGAAGTCTTGAAAAAAACTTTCTCGCCGACCTCATACTCCATCTCCTTCCGGTGAGCATCTTCATAACTTTTCATCCTGTCCTGAGCTGCTTTTAGCTTATGCTTAATCAAATTAACCTTATCAACTGTCTTATGAATCAACTCCGAACCCAAAAGTTTCCTATCCCCTTCTTCATCCCAACACACTGGACTCCTACATCTCCTCCCATACAAAGCTTCAAACGGAGCCATTTGAATGCTCAAATGATACGAATTATTGTAAGTAAATTCGATCAAAGGCAAGTGTTCATCCCATGCTCCTCTAAAGTCCATCACACATGTCCTGAGCATTCCCTTAAGGGTCCGAATGGCCCTCTCAGATTGACCATCGGTCTAAGGATGGAAAGCAGTGCTAAAACTCAACTTACTGCCCAAAGCTTCCTGCAAACTACCCCAAAACATCGAAGTAAAGAGAGGATCCCTATCAGACACTATCGAATCTGGGATCCCATGCTATCGCACAATCTCATCAATATACTTCTTAGCTAGCACATGCAGAGGATCAGTCTGTTTGATTGTCAGAAAATGGGCTGATTTCGTCAATCTATCCACAATCACCCATATGGCATCATTCCTCCTACTAGTCTTGGGCAACCCCATCAGAAAGTCCATATTCACACTCTACCACTTCCACTCAGGAATGGATAATGGCCTTAACTGACCTGAAGATGCCTGGTGCTCAGCCTTGACTTGCTGACACACTAGACACTTACTTGCATACTCAGCCACATCCTTCTTCATACCTCTCCACCAGAAATGCTCCTTGAGATCCCTGTACATCCTGGTGCTACCTGGATGCATAGTATAAGGTACATTGTGCGCCTCATTCAGAATTTCATCCTTCTCTTCCTTGACATCTGGAATACAAAGCCTATTTCTAACTGTCAGGAGTCCACCTTCACTCACCATCATATCGACCTTCTTATCCTTCTGAATCTCTTCCCGCAGCTTACTCAATTCTGCATCTTGAACCTGTAACTCTCTCACTTTTTCTCTGAGAGTAGCAACCATGCAATCAGACTCCTCCTGCTTTAAACTGATTCTGAGCTTAGCCATCGCTTCCAATAGCAGTAGATAAACTGTCTGAACATGTGCTATGGAAGACTTCCTACTTAAGGTATTTGCTACTACATTAGCCTTGCCTAGATGATACTCAATCAACAGGTCATAGTCTTTAAGCAGTTCAATCCACCTCCTCTGTCTCAAATTTAGCTCCTTCTGACTCAACAAGTATTTGAGACTTTTGTGATCTGTGAAGATCCTAGTTTGCACCCCATATAAATAATGCCTCCAGATCTTCAAGGCAAAGATCACAGCTACTAACTCCAGATCGTGGGTCGGATAATTCACTTCATAAGGCTTTAGCTGCCATGAGGCATATGCTATCACCTTATCTCCCTGCATAGGTACACAACCTAACCCTTTCCTAGAAGCATCACTATACACTGTATAACTTCCCTCTCCTGTAGGCAAAGCTAAAACTGGAGCACTAGTCAATCTGTGCTTGAGCTCCTCAAAGCTCTGCTGGCACTCATCACTCCAGACAAACTTCTAGCTCTTTCTCAATAACTTGGTCAAAGGAGCAGCAATCATAAAGAATCCCTCCACAAATCTCCTATAATAGCCTGCTAAACCCAGAAAGCTCCTCACTTCCGTCACTGTCGTCGGGGCATGCCAATTCATTGCTGTTTTAATCTTCTTTGGATCTACATGCACCCCATTCTTAGAAATAATGTAACCAAGGAAAACTACTTCATGTAGCCAAAATTCACATTTGGTGAATTTGGCATAAAGCTCTCTCTCTCTCTCAATCTCTGCAACACAATCCTTAAGTGTTGTTCATACTCCCTTACACTCCTTGAATACATCAAAATGTCATCAATGAACACTATCACAAACTGGTCCAAAAACTCCTTAAAGACCCTGTTCATAAGATCCATGAAAGCAGCAGGAGCATTAGTCAGTCTAAAAGGCATAACCAAAAATTCATAATGCCCATACCGTGTCCTGAACGCTGTCTTGCTCACATCAGACTCCTTAATCCTGAGTTGATGGTAGCCAGACCTGAAATCAATCTTAGAGAAGATCGTTGCTCCCTACAACTGATCAAACAAGTCATCTATTCGAGGTAAAGGATACTTGTTTTTAACTATCACCTTATTGATCCTCCTGTAGTCAATGCACATTCTCCAGGTCTCATCTTTCTTCTTAACAAACAAGACCGGTGCTCCCCAAGGTGAAGAACTCGGTCTAATAAACCCCTTGTCTAATAATTCTTCCAACTGCTCTTTAAGCTCCTTCAACTCAGCTGGAGCCATCCTGTAAGGTGGAATAGAAATAGGGGTCGTCCCGGGAGTCAAGTCAGTAGCAAACTCGATCTCCTTCTCCGGTGGCAAACCGGGCAACTCCTCTGGAAACACATCAGGAAATTCCCTCACAATAGGAATTTCGTCCACCCTACCCTCCTTCACATTGGTATCCACTACACATGCCAAAAAAGCTTCACACCCTCTCCCCATCAATTTATCAGCTAACAAAGCTGATACAAGCCTTGGCGGTGATATCTTTCTGTCCCCTTTGAAAATTACTTTCTGGCCATCCCCCATATCAAACTCCACTTCTTTCAGGCCACAATCAAGCTTTGCCCGATACTTCTCCATGACATCCATTCCGAAAATAACATCCAACCCCTTCAGGTCTAGATGTAGCAGATCCACTACCAAACTAGATCCCTCGATAATAAGCTCACAATCTCTAAAGATTCGACTTATAATTACATTCCTCCCTGACGGAGTGCTAACAAGAAAAAAGTTATCCAAAAGAACTGAATGCATACTTGGTAAGACAATACTGGAAGAAATAAAGGAATGAGTGGAACCAGAATCGAATAGAACATACACATTAGAATGAAAAAGTTGTGTCATACTAGTAACAACTTCCAGTGCGGCTACAGCCTCCTTCCGTGTCATAGCAAACACCCTAGCCTGTGCTTGCCCTCTCGGTCTCCCTGAAGGAATAGGCTTCCTAACTGACCCAGAACTGCCCACCCCAGCAGCTGATCTGGTCCCTACTGTCTCTACTCTCCTCTGAGCCTGAGGCAGAGATCCTTCCCCTCTAATCATCAGAGGGCAATCCTTGATCCTATGCCCTATCTCTCCATATCAGAAATAGGCTCCCAACAGCTTGTAACACTCACCCCGATGTAGATTCTCACAATGCTCACATTGAGGGTTTTGGTTTTTGCTCCTCTCTGCTCTGCTATTTCCTCCCACTGAGGAGGCCTGCACTGACACTGCCTTGGACTGCTTGCCCAGATTAGTGACACTACTGTCACCCTGACTCTGAGTGCGGGCGCTCTTTTCACCCCTGACAGTTGTCTGAGCACTAACCCCTCTCCTGAATGACTGCTCTCTGCTCTTTCTCTTCCTGCTCACCTCCTGTTTAATATTCTCCAACTTTTCAGTCTGGAGTGCAACGCTGCTGATACTCAGAGAAGTTGTGAATAATCACCTTTTCTTTGATTCCCAGGTGGAGGCCTCCCTCAAACTTGCGGCACTTGTCTTCCTCATTGGCCACAATATGAGGTGCATATCTAGATAACTGGGTGAATCTCAACTCATACTCACTCACAGACATCTCCTTCAGAGTCAGATTCAAGAACTTTCGAGCCTTCTCCTAGATGTAGACCCGGGAAAGATATTTCTTCCTGAACAGCTCCCCAAAATCCCTCCATGTAAGCACTGGTAGCACAGCCTGAATCTGTGGCACTGACTCCCACCAGTGATGAGCATCCCCCTGCAACAAGCTCACTGCATACTCTAACTTCTCCACATCTGAGCACTTCATCTGCACAAGGACCCTCTCTGTCCTTTTCAACCAAGACTTTGCTTCCTCTAGATTGGTGATATCATAAAAGTCCACCACTCCATACTTCCGCAGCTTGTCATACTGCCCTGCCCTAACTACTGGAATTGGCACCTGAGCCTGAGACCCTTAGCCCATGGCATAGGTGAAAGCCTGGGCAAAGGCTTGGAAGAACTGCGGATCCATCGCAGGCATAGGAGGAGGAGGAGGAGGCGATGGCTCCGCAGGTTGCATAATAGGTGCCTCTGAGCCAGGAGCAGAGTTTGTCCCCGTATCTTGTGGGACATGGGACTCATCTATGCTCCCCTGGAAAGAGCGAGAACGAAGCTGAACTCCTTGAGTTCTACTTCGAGGTGGCATATTTACTCTTTCAAAATAAATCCAGTGAAAATCTTTAGTTCATGCAAAAACAATTTTCAAAGTGTATAGAACGATTTTAAATCATGCAAAATCAACATTTCGTTATTTAAAACAATGTAAATAATGCAAATAATACAATTTTAAAAGAATGCATAAAAACCCTAAATATCGCCCTAAACCCGGACCTAAATCGAAAGCCTTTGATACCATAAGTGTTGGAACCCCAACCTGGTGAGACACATGACCGACATCATACGTGATGTCTGGACGTGCAACCCACGAGGGAGGGATTTCCTCACCACGAAAGAAAACTGTTTCCGAAATTTAACCTGCAAAATCATGAACCTTGTGCTTATTACCTTGCAGGGTCATTAGCTGTAACTCCAAATTCGTGGTGAGCGTACACTAATTAACCACCAAAATCATAAGTTGACTTATTCTTACAAATTTTACCTTTAAGTCTCGAGTTTGTTTTGAAGCAAGAATCACCTCAAACGGAGTTATACAACTCAAGATATGCTTAAAAAGCCTAAAAGGGCTCATACCCCAAACATGATCTCCTAACCGACCTCTCACTTACTTTCATGCAAACTCTCTCAAATCAACTCCAAATGGTACCAATTTTTATGGAGACAAATATATATGTCTTAGGAGGTCGTATGAGGGAGTTATGCTCAAAAGAGTAAACCATTTTTACACCCGAAATCAATTTAAACCTCTCTTGGCGCGATCGCCATAACTTTCAATATAGAAGTCGGATTGAGTTCGTTTTTAGACCATTAGAAATAAGACATTTAGACATACAACTCTCATGAAGACCACAAAATGAGATTCGACCTCTAAAAGCATACAAAAAACATCATCTTTCCTGTGGGTGTCTGTTAAACTGACATTCATGTCCGTTTAACGGACAACATCGGGTGAAGGAGGCCAAAATGACCCGAGAATGTCCGTTAAATGGAAATGCATATCCGTTTAACGGAAATTGACTGACCAAGGGGTGTTTTGACACCCGATAATGTCCGTTTCTGTTAAACAGACACCCATATCTGTTTAACGGACATTGGGGCTTCCCAAAGCCTCTAATATTCAAACTAACATCATAGACACTTGCACACTTCCCAAATTCACTCATTATAAAGCCTAAACACTTCATAATAACTCAAACACCAAGTTCATCTCACCAAATTCTCAAGTTTGAACTTAATTGGTTCATCAAAACTACAAATTTCAAACATTCATCAAAGCTATCACAAACACAAACCATATAAACAGTAACTGAAATCTTCCAATCCCCATAACTTCTTCCTCCAACTTCCAAAAACTGCATTTTATACATCAATGGAAAGAGTAAAAGATAATATACAAATTTTATGAAGAAGGCAAAAATCAATGAAGGCTCTAAAGGGGTGAAAAAAACCCTTCCAAAGATACTATCCATAAGATGACACTTCAAGCAGTAACTGCAATCTTTTAAACCTTATAACTCCTTCATCCTAAGTCCAAAAGTGACAAATTACATACCATTGGAAAGCTCTAACATGTGTTACAATCTTCAAGAAGACCTCCCAATCCAATTCAAGCTCTAAGATGGTCAAATACACAAACAAGGTTTCTGCCCATTTTTATAAAAATTTGACAGCACCTCCCCTAAAAATCAACTAGCCAAAACTTCAATCTTCAACCCAAACTTAAGCACCTGCATAAAACTCAATCTCCACAAAACACAAATCAATCCAGATATATATACCCAGACACAACTCAAATGGAAGCAACCTCAACCTACTCTTTTGTCAATTCAAACCATACAATATTACATTGTTATAAAACCTATACAAATGGCACAAAAGACATTAAAACTTAAAACTCTTGCATTTACATGAACGATATAAGTTATTACAAAGCTTTAGAGGGCATTTTAGCCCAATTACATCCAAAATATCAAAAATTAAAGTACAAAGCAAGTCAATTCTCCAAAATGCAATCTAAAGCTTTGTTTCCAAAAGATGACTTCAAAAGCAAAAATGGATAGGAGTATGCCTCAATCCTGGAGCGGATACTCGTTGTCTCGCTCGTCGCCTGTGGAGGGAAAATGGGGGTGTGAGCTCGACGAATCAGTGGGTAATAGCTTAATAATTAAGAAAATAAGCAAAAACATTCTTTATTCATTCATTTTCAAAGCAAACTTCATATTGATAAAAACATTTCCAATTTATCAAAACTCTTCACAAATTTATTACATCAAACCATTTGCACATCAAACTGTCACATAAACATAGAGAAAGTGGTTCGGGTGGATTCGAAACGGAACGTACTACACATTCCCGCGCAGCGGTCATGTGTAGTCCTGAACTTATGGGTGTCCGTAAGGAGCTCCAATGCTACTAGCGGACAGGCAGGAGAAGCCTATAATTAGACAGGTGCACCTGACTCTTAAGGGACCACCACAAACTCAAAGAAAGCATGCATATCACATAATTTACACAATTCATAAATATTAGCCACAAATGGCCCCTACAAAATTCATTGCCACATAATTGTTGAAATCATATATTCAAATCTTTTTCCCTTGCCAAACCATTATACACACATTTTCACAAGGTCTTTACATACAAAAAACATTTCATACTAGTTTAAACCATCACAAATAGCAATTCATTCAAAATTGGGAAGTCATAGGAAAGCATTAAATGACATTTATTTCAAAACAATTAAGTAGCTTATTCACTCAATTATTAAAATATCACTCACATTAATTCCTTTAGCTTTGAGTTAGGTCAATTGGCCTTTCATCTAACTCCAATTGCCTCTCTTGACCTTCATCAAACACAAACCATCCCATATAACATGAGATATCAAAATTGAAAATTCTAAGGAAAGGAAAGCATGAATTTAAACCTATATCACCTTACCTATAAATTTCCTAATCTATTAAAACCTAGACCATCAAAGATTTCCAAGAATTTCGAAATTTCCCTACCTTAAAGAGACACCCACGAATTTCTCTCTCTTCTTGGCTTTAATGGAAGCTTAATCCTTCCCTTTCCTATTTCCTTCTTAATGAACTCTTACAATCACCTCTCTAGGGTAAGAAAATCATAAGGCCTAACCTCTTTTCTTCTTCTTCTTCTTCTTTCCACCAACGACTCCTTCTTTCCTTTCTCCTTGAAATTTTCGTAAGCCACTTTCTTAAAGGACTTAACTCATTTGTTTCTTACTTAAAACCTAGCCTAAAACTACATAGTTTTACTAAGCTCTCTTTAAACAAGCAATTTTTGTCTCTACCTTCCCACACATACGGCTACAAGCTTGGTCTTCCATTCCTTTTTGATTTAATTAAGCTCAAAGGACCAAAATTGCCCTCCTTAAAAGCCTTAGACTTTAAAAACATAAGTAAACTTCCCAATTTACCCTCAATTTATCTTATTCTTTTAATTTTTAACAACATAAACAACTCTAATTTAAACTAATCCCACCATTCAATCTTTCATTAATTTAAGCACTATAAACCTCAAATTATTTCAACATGCTTAATTTCTAAGGAGGAGGAATCAGGACCCAACAAAATAACCTAAAACAAGAATGCAATTCAATCAAAAAAATCATCAAATTAACAATTGCAACACACACTCAAGAATCATCCTAAAGAAGTAGAATTGAGAGAAAGGGAATTTTACTAATCATTAACACTAACCTAAACAATTATGAATTATTGGATTATTGATTCTAGACGATCCGAGGGTTGATTACTCTCTCTCGAGTTATAACCATTAACCCTAACTTATAAACTCTAATGAGATAATGAAAGTTACAATTTTTCAATTAACAACCTATCCAAAAACCTAATTATATTTGAAGTTGTCTAATAAACTATAAAAAATTATTGCAATATCTCTCCTTGCACAATTTACCAATTTGATCTAATTCTCGTTCTATTAAATCGTTTAACTCTTATTAGCCCAATTTAATTATTTTTCATTCAATTCACCTCTCAATTTATTACCGAATTATACAATTGTAGAAATTAAATCACAATTAATATAGTAAAACACAAACAATCAAATTTCATTAAATCAAAGGTAAAACCTCAAAGGTGAGTTTAGAAACAACATCAACATCCAAAAATCCTATCATCAACTATTATTCCAATTCTATACAATAATAAAATTGAAAATAACAGGAAATACAAATTTGAATGGACAACGAAAGGCAGCGATGTCGGGAAACTCCTGATCTAGGAAGTACGTCGAGTCAGCTTCTTCTCCACTTCTCTCTTCCATCTTCTCTTTCTCTATCTCTCGACAATTCTCTCTAGGGTTTCTCTGAAAAGTTGCTAATGCAAAAACTTTTTTCCTCATTTGTCTTATCCTTTAGATTCCTTTTGTGTTCTAAGCAACCTTAGGGTTTTTAGGTATGAAAAGGTTCAAAAAATCCCTCGTAACTTGACGTTTGTGCATCTGCTTGACGTAGGTCACAATGGTGTCGTTGCATGCCACAATCATAGGCCACATTTGAGTCCTCTATTGTTGGCCATGTCCTAGAATTTTATCACGATTGTGGCATATGGATGACCCATATGCCATGATCGTGACAAAATCCTATGATATGGCCCATAATCGTGGCTTGCTTGCCATGATCGTGATGATTGTGGGCCAACTCTAATGCTTTTGTCACAATCATGCCCTGTTGTGTCACGATCGTGGGTGATTGTTTTTGCCTAAATGTCTCTGAAATTTCTCTGTTTTTTTATGTTGACCTTGAAACACTAACAAACACATCAAAGTACCTTAAAAACATAATAATTAAGCTCAAAAGCTTGTACTAACTCATAAAAACACTTAAATCACAAATAATTAAGAAACTAACACAATTCTAACCTAAGCACATACTAATTGATCGAAATAATGACTAAACACATATTAAACTATGTCCTAAAATACGATGCAATTTATACTTATCAAAGTGTTGCAAAATGTGTATGAATATGAATTATTTAATTAGAGAATTAAAGATGAATTAAAATGGCTTAATTTTTATAATTCTAAATATGATTTAAGGTTATAATTTATATTCATTCCCAAAGACATTCAAGAACCTAATAGGTCACATACAAAGAACGATTTGAAGAGATAAGGTGTCTTAATTGAGTTGGACTTGATTATTAAGCTTGATAAATTTTATAATTAAATATGAAATATTCAATAAATAAAAATATTAGATATTGGATCTTACTTGGTTCTAATTGGTATTTAATTAGAATTAAGTGTAATTTTAGAGAAGGTTATGTAAGAAATGTTAGCTCCTAATTGTAGGGTTTTTAACATATTATATGAATATTGTTAGATGACGAATAATTATACGACTAGTGGTTGAGATAAGTTAATTTCAAAATAGTTTGAAGGTAAAGAAAAAGGATTAAAATTTAAAATAAAGTAATAATTATAATTCATATTTTATACGTTTATATTATCAATTTCAAAATAATTTTGACTTTTAGGATATCAAATAAAAATTCGTTCTTATTCTACTTCACCCTTGCCTCTATTTTTCATCATCATTTTCTGTTTTTATGTGTAGACAGAATTTTTAAAACAAAATTGACTTTTAGGATATCAAATAAAATTAATTAAAGTACAATCGCTTTTGCTGGACCAGTAACATTCTTCATTAAAACTCACTATGGTTTTAATAAAAATGTCTCAAGTCGATGCATGCGAACTTAGTTGGCATGAAAAACTAGTGCGCTGCTTGTCAAAGCTGGATTTGTAAAATCAAATGGAAAAATGGGGAATAAGAGGAGGAAGAGCAAGCGAGGGATCATCAAGCTGTGCGTTTCCAACTACTGGCTAAGATCCTCTTTTCCAACTATCTGGATTCTTCCTTTTTGACACGTCTCTCTTACCTCAGTTTCTCTCCTATTATAAATACCCTTTGCCAGTATTCTTTCCAATTTCTCTTCCCTTTTAGTTTTAGGAGTTCTTTTTTTTTTTTTTAATTTCAGGACTGGAGAACAAACAATCTCAATAACTTAAAGAGAGAGAGAGAGAGAGAGACCCTCACAACAAAAAGGCAAGACATTCAACAAAACCCACATTAAGAAAACAAGCGGATTTTTCATATTTGAGATTTGATGATAGAAGATCTGAAAACACACAAAGAAACCCATTTTAATACATTTCAAAGATTAGCAGACAGGTAGGAGAGAGATCTAGCGATTAAGAAGTTTGGAAACTTTTCCCATTTCTTCTTCAAATGTTTTTTCCTTGTGATTTTACTCGCATTGCCTACTTTGTACCTAAACTAAAAGAATATAAATTTCTGTCTTCCCATAATTTCCCTTCTTTGTTTCTCTGAAACATCGTCTGTTTTTGCCATTAAAGCTCTTTGCTTTTGTTCATAAAGCACTTCCTTTTTTCTCTAAACTAGCTTTTTTACTGATGAATTTCTTTACTGATGGCTTGAAATGTTGGAATTTGGGGTTTTTGTTAAGTGGGTTGTGTGCTTAACCTAGGTTTTGTTGCTTGGTGCTATTCTAGGGTTTCATCAGATCTTCAGTGGAACCAACCCTAATTGTGGTTTTTGAAGGATTAGGGTTATGATCAGAAAGATATAGATATCCTTTACGGAAACTGGGGATTGGATGGTATACTTTGTTTTCGGTTACTGTTTGTCTCTGTCAGAAGTTTTGCTGTTGGATCAGCAGCTGTGATTCTAAAGTCTGCGCCCTGAATTTGCAGCAAGAGATTTTTTTGAATTTTCCTTGGAACAATTCCTGAGACCCTTGGAATTTTCGAATATAAACAAGTTTATGGGTCTGTGCAGTTTTCGGATTTTGAGTTATTGATTCCTGTGTTTAACGGAAGCTTCTGATATTGGTTTAAATGATGGGCAGGTTATGATTTCCCTAGTGTCCTAGTAGCCAACAAGCAAGATCAAACTGTTCTGGAGCCTCAGAAGATATTTTCCATGGAATTTGCTTGATTGGATTACTATTTATCTGGACATTTTAGAAGTTAGTTCATTTTCTGGTACAGTAAGATCGAGCATTAAGGGTTTCCACGTCGTCCTGTTCTGATTCAAGTTCTAGTGGGATTCTGCAAGTGCTGAATCTCATCTCTGATAAGGGGATTTCGGTTAGGGAGGTGATATTGAAAATCATGGAGTAATTTCCAAGCTGGAAATGACTGCGGGGACATGGTGCATGGACAGGATGATAGCTGTTCTTCTGTTCCTCTACTGGAACATCAGTGCAGGAAACTAAGAGAAGCTTTTTGCTTTGTGGACCTATCCCACTTTTCTGTTTCTAAGATCACGTGCAATGTCTCGCTGCTTTCCATTTCCGCCTCCAGGATATGAAAAGAAGGCTACGATTGATGATACTGACTTATTAGCAAAGGTTGAAATATCTTCCTTTAGTAAATTGTTATTGCTAGCTTGACTTATGCAGAACTTTGCTTTGACCTAAGCTGAACGTTGCACTATAATTTCTCTGACTGTTCTAAATTTCTTTATCAATTTAACACGTGAGCTCCTCATCATTTAAGGTATTCAGATGTGAGAAAAGGGAAGATCCTGTTGGTTTATACGGAATTAATTTTCGGGGTGGAATTATACAGAACTTGAAAGATATCAGTATTAGGGTGTTCATCATGAACAAAGAAATACCATTTCAGGTTATGTTGAGGATGGCGTGTTAACTAGACTAATGACTTTATGCTTGTAATGTTTTTACCAGAGTTTCTAGTTATGTATGAAAGCCATCAAAACTCTACTATGCTATGTGACACAAGAATGAGATGGATGAAATAAAAAGAGGAAAAAAATGTACGGTTCAAATTATCATTTAGAGTTATTCTGGAATATGATGTGGCATATAATTTGGCACCATAACTGCTTGCTTTTCGCAGACTATATATGTGCAACATTTCTTATATTACTAGTTACTAACATTCTCCTTACTGATGAATAAAACTTAGGGCAGCAACCTTTCCTATACGGAGTGCAAAGAGTAGCTTGACACATCTCTGAAACAGATTTTGCTAACTTGTAACTATTTGGCTTGCCAGTGGAGAAAGAGAAGTGCATTTTATCATGCATTATTACCATGTTCAGGAGCTTAGTTTTATTTCTCCTTTGAAGTTTGAACAGGTTATACACACTTGATTTTTGCATTGGATCTCTTCAAATTTGCAGGACCTGACGTTCACTTGAAATTTCATAGAGACTTATGTACTTGACATGGGGTTGCGTTAATCTAATTTAGGTTTCATATGGTTCATGGATACTTGGTGCTTTTTCTTTTAATTAAAATTGCTCTACTCTACCTATATATGCTTGTCACAAGTTGTATCGTTGCTGTATATTCAGTGTAGTTGGGAAAAGCAGAAGCTAAGTACTGTAAACTTGGATACATAAAATATTAGTAGTTATTCGGATGATTGTCATCATGGTAGACTTCGTTCTTTAATTTCCAGCTGTCAAGGAAGTGAAGAGGACATGAAGATTTTCTCACACCTAAAGTATTTGCCACTTTGCATACCTGACTTTGAAGCTAACGTTTACAAACAATATGTTAATTTAACTTAGCTGATTACAGATATCGTTAGTGCTAGGCAGCTGTTAGGAATTTGAAAGGGCTATTGTTAATCAAAATTAAGAGCCCGTTTTATCTATTATGTGAAATATCTCTAAAAAGGACACATGTTTTGAATAAGCTGCACCTGTGCTTGAATGAAGTTATTCTGTTTAGCTTTTCTGCCTCAGTAGTACCAGCAGTATGGTAATTCATAGTTAGATTTGAGTTTCTGCTTGCTCTTTGAAAACTTTACTTGGTAAACTACGAAATGTCTTTAGTTGAGGGATTGCACAAAGGAATTCACTTAAGATAACTTTTCTAGATTGTTAGCAGATAGGATTTCCAGGGATATAGATGGTAAAGACATTAGTTTATCAATAAATAATAATCCTGCAAAAAAATATACTTTGATTTTGGTTTTGTAAACTTTTCTAGATTGTTAGTAGATGTGATTTCCAGGATTTAGATAGTAATGACATTAGTTTATCAATAAATAATAATCCTTTGAGAAAATATACTTTGATTTGGTTTTTTTGTGAACTAAATATTATAATTTCAATCAAAAAGTCTGTTTCTCTGTGTAGCATCAGCACATAATTTCATCCCTCTAATTGTTATGAGATTGATTTTGTGTAGTTCATTTTAGTTGTCTGGATGCATACACTTTATCTTGTATTTGAAGTCTATTAGAAAAACCCAACATTATAGTTGAAGATATCTGAGATGGAGAGGTT
Source organism: Erythroxylum novogranatense (assembly GCA_029891385.1). Taxonomy (NCBI): domain Eukaryota; kingdom Viridiplantae; phylum Streptophyta; class Magnoliopsida; order Malpighiales; family Erythroxylaceae; genus Erythroxylum; species Erythroxylum novogranatense. The sequence continues at coordinate 15,506,140 of CM057235.1, read as the reverse complement.
ACGATAATCATGCCATTTATTGCTTATATGATGTAAGTAGGAAATGTATTAATGAGAGTAGCTCTACGGATGCAGTGACTGATAGACATAACATGTTCTATGTACTTTTTACATTCAAATCTGTCCATTGAGGAAACCTACATTTTCTTGGATAAAAAATTGAGTTCATTATGATTCTGGTCATTCCCTGTGTTTTAGCTGTACCTAATGAAAAATTTCAAGATACTAAAGCATCCGTTGATGCCTTCCTGATTGTGGACTTAATTTCTCTAATATTGTATTTCTGCATTTGTTCTTATGGTCTTCAAGACCTATTAGTAAAGAAATTTTTCTTATAGGTTTATTTTGATTTATGCCATTCCCCGAGTATTAAGCAGACTTTGCACAATAGTTCAAGAATCTCATGGTTTAACTGAAGGCTTGATTGATTCTTTTACATTCTGACTGTGGTGCCTTTTTGCTAATTAGCTTTAGCTTAATATGATCTTTTGTGTAATGAGAAGATAATAGATGAGAGATGTCCTCTGTTGCTTATGAGACCTATGCTTTGGATCACCCTGTTCTGCAATACTTTGTATTGAATTTATTTGCTTTTTCTATGATACGAGATGGGTCCACATATGTCATCTAAGCTAAATGTCCTATCGGACTCAATGGAAGTTCATTTAATGCTTCTTTTTTAATTTATAAAATTTCCTCTTTATATTCTAATCACTCGTATGGATTTAGTTGTATCCATTTATTAGCTCTCTTGTCTTGTGAAAGAAGGTTTAAAGTGTGTGAACTTAGCTTAATTTTCCCGACTCCATGTCTAATCATGGGAGCTATATAAAGTGGTGAAATACTCAACAGATTAAGCCGCTGTGTGAAAAGCAATGGGGTTTCTGGCTTGTCTTCTCACAGTTATTAAACAGATTTTCCTCATTGCTTCAGTTAATATGTGGATTCCAACAATTATTTTAATTCTTTTTCCTTTTAAAACACCATGAAGACACCGCATAATTTTTTCGAACTTGTTTTCTTTGAGATCTAGGTTTTTTAACTATTGCATACACTAGTATATATTTGAACTTGGGAGTTAGACCAAATATGGTTGACCTGTGGCTAAGAAATCTATTTTAGCTTGCATATTATTTTTAGTTTGAGCATACTTTTAGCATGCACACATTCTGCTGGCACGATTGCTACCATCCAGTTCCTAGTCTCTGAATAATTCTGTTTGTTCTGTCTCTAATTAGAATATAATTTACAGGAGAAGCTCAAGGAGAAAAAACACAAAAAGGATAGGAAAGAGAAGGAGAAAAAAGAGGCTAAAGAGAAAAAGGAAAAAGATAGAAGCAAAGAAAAACACAAGGAAAAGAAAGACCGAAAAGAGAAGCACAAAGACAAGGATAAGGACAGGGATAAAGAGAAGAAGCAGGTTTCTGATGAGAAAAGATTTGAAGGACAGCCAGAGTTTCACAATGGAAGGAAGTTCAGTTTTAATAGCCTACCTGATAAAGAGATCAATGATTCGGAGTGTGTACAGGAGCTGGCCAAAAGAATTAGGGAGGAAGATGGAGCTTCGGGTAGTCAAATGGTTCAGAAGATCGCTGCACCAGAGCAACAGAGCCCTGAGGTGCAAAGAAAGGCAGTGGATAACCCTGCTTACTATCAAAACGAGGAACAACAAAAGATTAAGGATAAGAATGAAGATTGTAAGAAGGTCAATGGAAAAAGAAACCTTGATGCAAGAGGTATGGAAAAAAGATTTGGTCCAAGTTTTCCAGGTGGAGGTCCAGCAAGAATTGAAGGAATTACTAAATTGGTGGATAAGAATGACACTGAGAAGGCTATCGAGGGGAAGGAGAAAAGCAAACACAAAGAACATAATGATAAAGGTGACAAATACAAACTCAGAGATCATGAGAAAGATCAGAAATCAAAGAATAACGAACGAGAAAAGGAGAAGAAAAAGAAGGAGAAAAAGAAGGAGGTGAATGAATCAACAAAAGATCAGCCTAAATTAAAAATTCAGAGCCCTCAGTTGAAAGAAAGTAGTAAGGACTCACTGGACTTTCGGATTCCGCAATTCTCAGATGCTGCTAGGTTGGACAGCATGAATTCTCATGTGGAGGGAAATTTTGGGAAACGAAAGGAGGTTGAGATCAACGGATATGTACCTGGTGAGTTCTTTCCTGTTTTCTACCATGGTCACCGTGCAGCACCTCTACTTCTGTGTGTTGATTGGAACTTATAGTAGATGTGTGCCACTAATTGTGGTAATAGATGTATGTTGTAGTTATAGATGGTGCAGTTAAGTACCTTATTTGGTGCATGAGTAACGGTATGTCATTCCACTTCTGAACATTTTTAACTGGATCTTGATGTAGAGTTGTTATTGGAAGCAATAGCAACCTTGTTTTTTGTTTAACTTGGGCCACTGCATTGAGAATGAATCAATTAATGTCTTGCTCCATACTAATTTTCCCTGCTTTAAAATTGTTTGACAGGCAATGGGGACCGTCCTAATAAATTGGCAAGGCAAATCTTGTTTTCCAACCTGGTCATTGAAAATGGAAGAAAGTTGGAACCATGCCAAAGTGCTATTCAGTGTGCATCTGAGAAGCAGGTGCTTGCTGACAATCATGGAGTTGATGTTAAGGAGCACAAAATTAATGGTTCCATAGCATCTCTGCAACCCATTGTCTGCAAACCAAGGCAGTGTTCTGCTACTATACCAGCTAAGGAGAACGGTGAAGCATATAAAAAACCACCACATCCTGATTTAAATTATTTGAAGCAAATACTTTCTGTACCTACAATGGATGAATGGCCTGATAGCTGTGACCAGGAATGGCTCTTTAGCACCAATGTGAAGTCAACGAAGATAGAGGATAGTTCTTTAACTAAAACATCCCAAGTCTGGGCAGAACCTCAACACATAGAGTCTGCAGACATTGTTGCTCTTCCATATGTGATTCCATACTGATATAGGTCTAAGTGGATGCATTTTCCATTTCCAAAATACCTTCATTTGAGTATTATTTCAGGGATCTTCTAGGAGGTGTGCTGGCAACTGGATCTTGACATATAAGTCTTGTTTCTGCCTCTCTGTTCTTGGGATGCTACCGGTGTATATTGGCATTCGAGGTCTCTTTCGCCTGGGGTGTGTTGCCCAAATCATTTTTGTGAAGGTACAGGAGGAGTACTCCTGATTTCTTTTAGTGGTACCTGATTTCAGTCCATGTGCTGGAAGAGATTTATTCTGGCAATAGATTGATGCATAATGGTTACCATGTTTGATACGTATTTGAGGACTGGTAGGGTTTTTATTGTATGAGAAGTATTGGAAAGGCCCACAGGCTTTTGGAAAAAACACTTACCTAGAAGAGAGATCAATCTTAAATTGATAGTGTTGAGATGCTTAGAGATTAAATTATAGGATATGTTCATGTGCTGCAGTGGCGCAAGCAATTTTGATTTGTACAATAACTTAAATATGTACATTAGAAGGCAAAATGATAGAGTCAATCACATTTCTTCTTAATCTGTATCCATCTCTTGCTTCATTTCATTTTCTGTTTACACACATGATACTTAAAATAACATGTCAATGTTGGTGATAGAATTTTAAGTAGTACATGGGTCCTTAGCATTTAGTAAACTCCAGAGCTACGTGTTTCCACTTAACCATAAAGGTTCATATATATTTGTTTACTACGTCCTGTGTTTCATGATAAAGTCATGGAGACAATCGTGGTATATTTGCCTTTGTCCCTAAGTGTGTTAAGCGTGAATTTATTCTCACCTGTGGTACCTTGCGTAGTTCCTATTGTAAGTTCGTGGTGTAAACTTTTTATTTTGTACTTATGATGTCATATGTTTATTAAACATTTTTCCAAGAAGTCTATATTTGAAACTGAAACTTAATCAAACTGATGCAAGTGTATGAGTGTCTGTTATTTACAAAGTGATCATTTCCTTAAATATTAATAAGCACATATTTTATATATTTTATCCACAATCTTCTATATAAAGTTTTGCACTCCTAATAACACCATTAACATTTTTCAATGTTCATTTAAATGTATAAAATATCCTGTGGACTCAAATATTCCTTGCCATTTAAACCCATCTATTTTTGTTGTAGATTGACATGTATGGATTTATACTATCAACTTAAGCAAGAACAATATCTCTTTACTTTCTTGATCACAAAGTTACTTATCTATTTGAAGGCTACTTGACTTAGCCATTGGGATCTAAATTCCAAGAACTTTTTGTCTTCTTTTTTTAGAAGCAAGCCAAACTATCTCACACCCTAAACACATAAGAACTTGGACTAATAATGCATGGTAAACTCTAAATTATGTATTGACTTGAAATCTGGTTATGTTAATTATTATATATTACAAGTTACGTCATTATGGGATATGTTTTGATAATGAGAATGCATATATGGAATTACGTTGCTTTTAATATTTTCTAATAACTATAAACAAGTTTATAATAGGTTAGTATAGAGGTATAAGGCTATTTTATAATTCAAATATATTAACAAGTATCTTTTAAAATGTTAACATCAACTATTTCAGTTATAGGCAAATATGTGAGACAAAGAAAGATTCAATGTACCATCAAGTTGACAATGCTTAATATAAGGTACTTGATTATAACTTTAGAGAGGCATTAAGACTTATTAAATCAAACCAAAGTTGTATTAAGCTAATAAACCTTATAAAATTTCATGGGATTATTGATGTTTATGTAACTCGTAATTTAGACACTACAATCCCTACTCCTAACATATCATCTATAATTAAAGGAGAGGAGCACCTTAGGAATAATGGAGATTATATTGATGAATTTGTTACTAAAGAAGTAGAAGTGAAAGCAAAAGCTCATGAATATGTTGCAAAAAATGTTAATGAACATGTTGATGGACAATATGATAAATATGTTCAATGAACATGATGATGGACATGATGATAAACATGTACAATATGATTTCCATGTAGAAATTTTGAACGAACCTCAACCATTTTGAACTTAATTCAACTAGTTATGGCAATTTTATTGGTAGTGACAAATATCCTAGTGTGCAAGGCTCAACTGAAACATTGCAAAGACCAAGTACAAGTATTAAGTATAATTCAATAGGTGTGGCATCATAATGGAGATCGAGCATGGAGTGCAAAAATGCAGAAGAATTTAAGGAGTTTTTTCATAGATTATATAGCGTAAACAGGATCCAATTTAAGATTGAAAACAATAGGATTAGGGTTAGGTGTATAGTGTTCGTGAATCGCAAGTGTACGGTTGTCGTAATGAGTAATAAATAGGTAAGAATCGAGTTGTGTCCACAGGGATTATGAGAAAGTTCAAGTCTATGCTAGTTGACAGTGTTTGAAATCAGGTTGGATGAAATTTTAGAAAAGTAAAATTAATGTAAAGAAAAAAAACTAAACTTAAATAAATTTCTAAACAAATACCCAATTTAATGCGACCAAAATAACAATGAAGACGAAAATTTTGTGAAGTAACTAATTAAGAAAAGATTGTAACAATTTACTAATTAAAAGTTTTAACGGCAAAGGAGAATGACTTTCTCTTAGGAAATGATATTTTTGTCAACCTTAATATTAAATTAGCTATCCTCCACAAATGAAATATCATAACCTTGTAGGTGAATTTTAAGAGTAATTAATCCCCTTTTCTTAAAGATAAATTAATCTATCCACTCTAGACGTCACTTAGTAATCCCTTACTTAAGTTCTTCCTAGAGTTTCTTAAGTCTCAAACCTTCAATTTTTACCTCCTAAGTTTCTTGAGTTTCCCAACTCACAAGAAAATCTTAGTCAAAATTTTCTTCAATCTTTTAGCAAAAAATTTCCTTTTTCAAAGGCGAATTTATACCAAGGCAATTTCCAATAATCCAAAAGAAAAACAAATAAATCCAAGGAAAAATTAACAAGTATATAAATTTTCAGTCATGGATTCTAGCAAAATTCAAAATTAAAGTATATAAAAAAAATATCAAATCCATATGAGAAAGTAAGGTTTTAGCTACAAATCATCATGTCAAGTAGTCCAAAAATATAAACGTTAGGCAAACTCATGAAGGAATCAAAAATAAATGAAGAACAAAGCTCCAAATTTGCAATAAAATAAAAATGTTTTCCCATCTTCTTGCATGGCTAATTGGATGAAGACGCTGTTTTTTGTGTGGAGAGCTGTTAGTTTTGGAGGGGCTACTTGAGTGTGAATGAAGTGGAGTGGCAGTTGTGCCTTGCGTTGGCGGTTGATGATGAAGGCTACTATGTTGTTGTGAAGGGAAAGTGTAAGTTGAAGTGGGGGTTACGGCGTGAGTGAAATGAAAAGTCAGCTACTTGAATGGAGATTGCGGTTTTTTTTTCTGGAGCTACGTTATTGGAGGGTTGAATGAAGCTACTTTAGTGGAAAGGTATGCGTGAGTGGCTGTGAGTGGAGGCAAGCTCTCGGTGGAGAGGTGAGTGGAGGTGTGTATGTGTCAAAGGAGGTTGCTTTGGTGAGTAACAATGGTTGAGTTGTTTCAGTGAAGGGCTGGAGTGTTGTGTGGAGGTTGATTAGTGGAGGGTTTTAATGAAAAGGGGGCTACTGTTTTGGTGGAGGTTGGAGCGTTAGTTGAGGGATGTTGGTGTTGCAATGAATAAAAAGAAAGCTCCTTTGTTATTCGTTAAAGAAAATGGGATGAAGGTTTAGTGTGTCATCAGATCGGAGTCCGACATTCAACATATAGTTGAGAATTCACACTTTTACTTGCATGCAATTTCACATTCAGAATTTACTTAGCAATCACTTCAGTGCACTTAGTTCAGCTTGTTCACATACAAGCCGCACTTCGATATCCAAATCAAATATCACAATCATCGGACCTCCTGTCCGGAAGCTAACATAAACAATCACATTCACACAATCATTCAGAATTCAATTAATACCGAAAAGTCAAACAAAACAAATAATAGAATGAGACCAATCTAGGTCTACTCACAGTACGCTCCAGATTAGCATTTGCTTTCAAATTCTAGGAACACCTGAATGCAGACACTTGACCTGCACAACCCATTTATGCAATACACAATTCACACACATTACAAAACTCTTTTATGCACAAATAGCTATATGGACTATGTAAAATGCATGCTCAGTGACAATCCCGGGTACCTTACCAACTTTCCAACTTAATCAAAATCTATCATTTTTCATAATCATCAAAAGTAGAAACATTCATTACGTTCATTCATCTCATTTTCTACATTATTGCACTTTCATTCACTTCACTTTTTTTCTAACTATCACTTAAATCTTTCTTTCTTAGCTCTAAACATCATCATACACTTTTTCGTTGATCTTCCGACTCCAAAATCATTTCTACAATTTCTGATAACATTTGATCATTAAATCCAAAGAAAATCATATATATAGATCATTAAATCCAAAGAAAATCATATATATAGCATATTTAAAATCTCCTCACTCATTTTCCAGCAATTACGAATATCACTGTTCTTAACCATTTAGCGGTGAATTAACGATGCATGCTTCATTTTATGCAAAACTACGTAATCATAATAAGATTACTTGTTTGAAGCTCTAAAACCTGCAACCATCACAAAGCCCTAACATTTTCAAATTACGTGAACCCTAGTTTCTCATGCAGCCCACGTAGCTCATCTTGAAGGTTGACAGGGGGTTCGGTCTTTTCTTGTAATAGAAGAAAGAAATATCAGAGTGGAAGTGATGACAACAGAGAAAAGCAATGTTTAACTTCGGGGAATATTTGATGAAAAGCTCTGGGTTGGAGGAGCTCTAGAAAAAGAAGCTTTGAGAGAAAGAAATGAAGGCAAGTACCGTGACTCCTCCTTCAAGGTTATTTAAAACTCTACTTTAACTAGGACACCTGTCCAATTCTTAGTCACTTATCCATTTCTAGATCTTTCCATTGACACCAAAATCACTTAATTTGGTTCAGTATTTCGGAAGATGTGCCTCAAATATTTTCAGATTGTCATATTCCAAAACAGTGTACTATGTCCAACTTCCATTTAGAACTTAAATATCTTATAAACTGAATCACATTTATACTTCTGAGATAATTTGTAGGCCTATATCTCTAGTTCACTCCAAAACAACAATCGTCTCATTTAGAAATCTTCAGGTCTAGATATACTCAAAATACTGAAGTATTCCTCAGTGGAATAACCCCAATTCATAAAATTCAAGAGCATAACCATTGTACCTGTTCCACGTTTCTTACTCAATCTTTCTCAATTCATTTTAGATGACTATGATTTTTAGGTGGAGATGTAAGATAATGTCTTACGAGTCCCATGGTTTAAGAATCAATTCATTTGGGTGTCTAGAGAAGAAGTTATGGTCAGACGAAAAAAAAAGACAGAAGAAGTGAAACTCAGAAGAAGTAAAACATAAAAGAAGTAAAACACAGAAGAAGTAAAATACAGAAGAAACATTTTCGCTTACTAGGACCCTGATTTTCAGCTTAAACGTCCAAAATTTCTACATTATATGTCGTTGGAAAGATAAAAGAAATTCCTACAACTTCTGAGAAGACAAATTTCTCTAATCAAGCCTAGATTAATCCAGATTTTCCCTCAAAGACAGAACATGAATTTTCTACATTCATTCAATGTACTGCACCCAATTCTCAACTTTATGACAAACTTTGAGATTCTTAAAGACAATACCAAATTTAAATTCGATGTCTTCATAAGAAATGTAGCCATAGGCTCCTAGTTTAATCTCAATCTAGAATCATCACGTCTAGATAACTAGAGAACAAGTTATGGCTAACAAACCGAATCACACTCAGTGAACATTTCCAGATCACTCTTTCAACTCCTTCTACTTCTCATTTTCAATAAAATCACATTCAAAAACAATCATACCCGGAAGTTGTCAATGAATGCATATACAATTATTTTTATGTGCAGGAACATTTACTATTCAATATGTATGTGTATGCCATATTATGCATAAGCATGGAATGTGTCTCCTACTTCCTCAGCACTTTCTCTCATCTATTAATTTTGCCTTTACTAGGGTAACGGGATGTTACACATAATCTTATGATTTTTTGTAAATTTAATTTAATTTTTGTAAATAATATAACATTGATTGATATATATAAAGTAAACACTATCTTGATTGTTAATATAATAAAAAAATTAAAATGTAAATGAATAAGTAATCATTGTAATTAACTATAAATTGAGAATTTGTACAAAAACTTAAGTGTAGCAAAGCATCAAATACATTCACTTATACAGGTGGTGAAGGCAGACGTTCTGACTGCTGCGATGAGTTGTTGACCTTCCCCTTCAATTGATCCATCTCATTATGGAGTTGGACTATATACTTCATCGATTGTTGCAACTGAGTTGTTAGCTTCTCTATCGTGCTCTCAAGCTAGATGACTCTCTCATTTGATGCGAACCGCTTACTAGATCCAACTGTAGTGGATGTGGAGGATTGCAAATAACATGTGTTGGCAAATAAACCTAAGACAGAAATCCTTCAACAACGGTCCCTACCACCTACTACATCAAAATACATATGACTCTCATCAACAGTTTCAGAGTTTCGAGATTGTCATTCAATGCTTTCTTATATTTGGTCCTATCATTGTAATTGCTTATATTAATAAATGATACCTTTTAAGAATTAATATTAATGTATAGATTTTACATACTTGATGTAACACCCTAATACCCCCTAGGAGGATATGTGGATGCCACACAAGACAGTACAAATAAACCAAAACACTTCGTGGAAGCATAGCATTCAAAATAAACATTTTCAAAACGTATGAAACATTTCACACATGCATTTCCAGAATCTCAACAAACATACAATACATACCATAATTTCAAAAACCAGTCTGAATTAAGGTTATTACAAGTGTTCAAACAAAAATCCAAAGTTATATATAAGCCCAAAACAAACTAAAAAATACATTTTTGAGTAACACAAAACTCAGACTCCTTTGGCCAATGCGGTTGTCTGGTCTCAGTCCCTATGTCCCTTTTTCTGAACCTACATGGAGTAAATCCACCATGCTAAGCATATAGCTTAGTGAGTAATAATTAAATTATAATTTAACAACAGATACAAAAATTCAGAACAAAACAAAGTTTTATAAATAGCAAAACTGCTCAACACAAGAGGGTATAAACTCTTCAGAAACAAAACACAATTTAGCTTATGTCAAAATCAAACTGATATCAGAGTACAAAATCATAAGATTGCTAAATTCATTTACAGAAGCTAGTAACGGGACTTATACAGAAGAGACCGAAGTCTCGACATCGAAGTGTCACAAAAGAGATCGAAGTCTTTACACCTAAGTGTCAATATCAGAAGACACCGAAGTTTCAATAACAGAAGATACCGAAATGTCGATAATAGAAGACACCGAAGTATTACATAAGCAGCTGCAGACCCTTATAGGCATGCCTATTTACCCACAACTAGGACTTAAGAGTCTCAATTTAAAATTCAATTCATATGTCAATCCAAAAGCTTTGCAAATCATTCAATGGACCAAAAGTAGTAGTAAACAAAACAATCAAAGCAAAAATATCAAATTTGACCATCTAAATTACTTACAAAAATTATTGTCTAAAATTACTTGCTAAATCTCCCTTATTGCTTATTGCCTCGACATCCCGGCAATATCTGGAATCAGTCGCTTGATGGGTTCCTTTAAAACATTTAATACAATCACATATCATTATTGTGCACAATTATAAATTCAATTATGCACATTCATGTATACTGAATATGTATTATGCATGTTCATGATAAATTCCAGGTTTCTTATCCTTAATCTTGTCATATTATCAATCAAGAGAAACCATATTAAATTTCTCAATCCAGATTTATTTCACAACCAACTTTCGGGTCCACTTTGCTCAATTATTCTCATCAGGTAGGTAAGATAATTAGGTAATACTTCCTTCTAGAAAGTTTTCCCTCTTTGTCTTAGGTTTCCAATGATACAAAGTTTATCCAATTTCGTTCAGCATACTGTAAGTTATACTCAAAAGATTTTAGACTGTTCTTACGCTTCAACAAAATTTTTACCTCAACTTCCAATTAGATTCTGAAATTCTTATGTGCAAAATTAGAATTTAATATCTTCAGAAAATTTGTAGCCTTATGTCTCTAGTTTAATCCAAATTAAAAATCACTCCATTCGGATAACTACAGAGAAAATTACGTCCAAAATACTGAAGCATGTTCTAGCTGTCAGGAAACTTCGCCACGACCAACTTTCCAGAGAGGAAAATTCCTTGTAAATTCTTAAAAGTTTGGCACAGAAAACCCAAAAGTTGGCCATGAAAAACTTTCACAGAAATGAAATTCTTTAAGTTGGCCGCGACAAACCCAAGAAGAGTTGGTTGTGGCGAACTTTACTACATTTTAATCATCTTCTTCCTCTCTTCTCCTTAATCCTTCATCACTAACTTGTATACTTACCTTTACCATTTTATTTCACTTCTATATCATCTGAGCTCATTCTCAACACCCCTCAAAACCAAGTTTATAATCAGATACTAAAATTGATTCCTTACACAAGCTTTCTCTCACTACTATGTATTTTCCATTCTCATTTTCCTTTATGCCTTCACTTCATTTGACCCATTCTGAACACCACCCAAATCATCTGAAACCTTTCCAGTTTACTAAGTTTCTCTTTTAAGCTACATGAAATCAATGCTACCACATCTGCATAATATTATCACCTTCACTGAATTTATTTCACACATAACTCATGCATGTGCTCATTCTCAACACATAAAGCATCATCCAACTCATGCATGTACTTATTTCCAATACACATCATCAGAATCATTCATAAAACTTAGAAAGTTAAACTTTACTAACCTTGTTTTTCAGAAAATCACAAGGGTTTCAATGATGGTTAAAAAGGCAGACTAAAGGGAGAAGCAAACTATTAGCAGCACCATCTTATTTAGGTTGCAAAGTACATTACCGACATAAACATCCAAACTGGTAGTTCGGTGAAGAAGATTCGGAGATTTTTTTCAAAGAACACCAACATAACCTGAAGAACTTAAAGGCTTCTGTGATTTTCCTCTTTAGCACAAGTACTCACGTGTATGGTTTCTAAATTGACACATGGCTCATTGTATGAGTGCCATTTGTCATGCACATAAAAGTGCCACATGTCAAGACACCATTGGTTTATTTTTCCCTAATATCCAAAATACCCCAAAATAAAAAAAATCCTAAAATTCCCAAAAATTTCAAAGTAATACCAATAATCTCCAAATAAATTTTCATCACTAATAAATCACAATTCTCATCTTAATCGGAAATTTTAAAACCAATTGTACCAAAAAATGTCAATGAATGCATGTACAAATATTGGTATGAGTCCAAAAATACATATGCATAAATAAGTAAAAACTCAATTATGCAATGCATACTATGTATTGAAATTCCTTAATATTCTAGCCCCTAATATGGGATGTTACACTTGAACTTTTCTGCATTGGGTATTAACGAAGGTCACACCATCATGCTTCTTGGTGTGAGTGTGCAAAAAGAGTTGGTGTGATGTAGGCTTCTTGTCAATAGATTTTTCCTGGCTCAGAATAAATTGTTATAAATGAACTACAATTTACAAAAATTTTGACAAAATCTCCTATATTTTTATTATATATACCCCCTGTTAGAAAAAAATTTAACTTAACAATGCAACCATTAATGGCACCAGACATTTATAACATTATTATTCTCCATAATGCACATATATTTTTATTTTAAATTTCATAAATCAAATTACATTGAAATCAAATTTCATAATTCAAAGTACAAAAATCAAAATATAAGTGTAAAGTTTTGATCTTTACAAGTTGAAATGCATGCTTTTGGTAGGTTAAAGATCCTCCAGTGTGTATAGGTAGGCTCTGTCTATCTAGTCCTCCATGTCTGTTGGCAAAATTATGCTCTAAAATGGATATTGCCTTAGTTGATGCCCAATATTGTTGCCAACGATTCCATATTTCTTCAAATATATATGGTGCTCGTATACTATTCTTGTGCATTGAAGTAAAAAAGTATCTATAACGTTTACGAGTTTGCCTTTTCTATACATTATAAATTACCGCATCAAATTTTGGATCCCAAAAAATTATTTTTGAAGAAAAATAAAAATAGACAGTAAGTACTTATAAATGACAATATTTATCTAATTAGTGTATAAAATTAGATAAAACAAAAAAGATTAAAGAATATATTTTGTGTACCTCAAACTTTTGATAATAAAAATTCTTTATCAGCTGAGAGACATTCTTTCGTATACATCTGTCAAGATCGATCCTCTTTTTGAACTTGGATGTGATATTTCTTCAGCATGTTCCAGATGGAACTAACCTAATATATAAGTTATTTTAGGTCATTTTCAAATTAAAACCTATAACTTCAATATAAACTTATGATGTTATCATGTATTACAAAATTGCAGAGTTTTTACCTACAAATTGTTCACAATTGTGATGCATGTTCTTCCATCAACTCCCTTAACCCCAGGTTGTAGGTCCTCTCCTTCATCCGCAACGTTAATCCATAATATCTCTGCAGGTATAGGGTAGTGGATGGTGCAACAGTAATTACAGAAGGTGATACCTCATCTGGATATGCAGTAGCATTTGTAGTATGTGATGCTTCACCTGAAAATGCATTGACTTCTCCAAATCAATGTAATCTGAACCTTGGCCGCATCATATCATGTTTTCTCTTTGGTGTCACATTTTGACCTAAAATTCACATTTTATTGAATTTTCCATTAATAGATCAATATAAATTCAATATATAACAATATATTGTTGATGCAATAATAGATTTATTTATATAATATTATATTACAAACACAAATTAAGCGCTATCAGCACTTAATTGTAAATCAAAATCATTATCATGTTATTTTTCCAAAGAATTAGAATCAAACTTAGGCTCCTCTTTAGATCTCTCGCCCTCCTCATCCTCTCTTGATGAAATGTCAATATATTCATTATTTGGATCGTTCAAAGGTTTATTCTCATCATATGTTACACATGGATTTATTTCACAAACTTCTTCCTAAAATGCTTCACTTTCAATTCTCTTATTTTCTCCTTTTTCATGTAATTCAAAAACACCTTTAGGTTTTACTTTGCATACAACCAATTTGATTTATCTCATCGTAAGTTGGGAAAAGGGACATAATACACTTGGATTGCTTGCATCGCCAGCACAAAAGGTTCAAATTGTCTAAAAAATTTTTGTTAGTTGATTTTAACTAGATTGTATCGGGTATGCACTTTTGTTCCAACAATAAGAATTGTTAGGTTCCTATCATGCATCTCATACATAATATATATCAAATATATGCAGCAGAAATAAAACAGAACCCCAAAAACCAGATCTACTCATGCATATAGATATAGAAAAACAAAAACATAAAATGTAAGATGTTTATATACCTTTTTAATGATCTCCTTCATTATTTAATATTCTACGCATTGGGTTGGCGACCATAACAATCAACACAAATAATCTCCAATGAAAGTTCACATGAAGATAGAAGGATGAAACCTAACTAGGAGATAGCTAGAATTCTTTCTTTGTGTTAGCAAAGACAAGAACTCTTGAGAGAGTTAGAGAGAAAAAGTATGTGTGTAAGAAAAAGAACCTTTCTTTTTCACTTCTTGTGTCTTAAATAAGATGTATGAAAATTATCTCAATTTTCTGCACCATTTGGCCTTCCATAACTCCCATCACTAATAAAAAGTTATAGGAAGTTCATGATCATGAATAGCATGCATTAATGGAAGTTATAAGAAGTTAATAACCATGAATAGCATGTATTAATGGTAGTTATGGGAAGTTAATGATCATTAATAACATGCATTAATGGAAGTCAATAACACTTGTTTCTAATCCATTCTATGTTACTTTTTCTACCACGATCACATAGCGATACAATCCCTAAACACTCTCTCATATCTTGAATCACCATTTAAGACCATTTTACTCATCCTTCGGATCTCCTATATGTGTGACCCCCAATTGATCGAAAATTCAATAGTTTGACTACGTACCTTTCCATACGTAATGTTGCTATGCAATTCGTCCTTTCATTATCTATACCTCACTTGGTTCAAAGTATGGTCAAAGTGTCAACTCCCACTAGATTGACTACGTCGCATATAGTTCAAGTGTTATTAGATCTTGTCCTGAGGATCTCATTACTCTCTGTATTATTGAAGACTCTTTTCATGACATGTATCTGCTTTGGTTAGAGACTCCTGAGTAATGACCCCGACAAGAGGTCGTGGGTATCATCTCTTTTAATTAGGAGTGGTGAATCCTTTATTAGATACTCAATTACCTCCCAATACCTTAAGCTGTACCCAATCACTAACCTATGAGTAACCTCTGAAAGGCACCGATGAATGGAGTCAAACCATAGGATCAGTATCTGACATATCTTTGAGCACCTCAAATCAAAGGATACTTGTATCATTGCTATAATGAGACTATCATTGATACTGGAATAAAATGTCCATATGATTATCTCATAGTAGGTCAACCAATGTACTTTCTACCCTTAGTAAGCATCCATATGTTAACTTTAAACAACTCATGTCTATAACTTTTGAGATCTACTATTTGATATAATCAAGAAGTATAACATGTGCTAATCTATCCAAATTAATGATATCCCATCTCATTAATCCTATGAGTAGGGAAAGTTTAGATATTAATATAATTACACATGATAGGAATCTCATTATCATGATCTCATAATGATTTCCTCCATGTTATGTTTTGTATGAAGGCCTTCATTAAATCAATTTAAGATCAACATTAAATCTATAAACATATGAACATCGAAATAATGAAAATTCCTTTATTAATCATAAAATGATTTGTACAATAAGTGCTAAAGGTGACTACTTTTAAAGAACTTATCTAATGGGAGTTGGATCAAACCATTCACACTTAAATATTACACTCTATTTTATTGGCAATGCATGGTACTCAATTTAAAGCATCTCAATAATTTTACCATAGTAATCTATCAATTCTCCCTTTATGCAAATCCTACTATTTATTGTTCATATGCTATGATCATAATATTCCGTATGAAATTTTTATCCATTAATAAAATACATCGAATTGGATTTAACAGTTTACAAAGGTCCTTTCATAAGATCACATATGAACTTTTTCTCTATTGGATTTTCTGAGGCCAACAAAAAAACAATTTATCATATTAAATAGTATAATGTCTAATCACTTTAATATGATAATTCAATCATTTAAATTATTGCCAATTAAACTTATATATTTCTCGAGCCATTGAGGAAAGTGTCTTTTAACTTCTTTATTGATATCATCGTGTGTTGTTTCGGGCATTAGCTTACATAACCATTCCTCATATAATCTAAAAGTATTATTATGTATTTTCGTTGTGAACAGCAATAACTTCAAAAACTCAAATAATCTATTTCAAAATCAACTTAAATTTACTACACGAAAGGTTGAGCCTCTTGACAATTCAATAAAATGTAACCATGGGTAGACTCTATTTCTTCTACTATTAACATTCTTCTTGTTGAACGTCCATATGTTCATCCTAGATATGTGAAAATGGACAAGGTACCATCAACATCACCCATTTCTACCTCATCGTTATTAGGAGAAACTTTTCTTTCTCTTATGTGTACACGTAGCTCAAAATAATGTGAACAAAATGTACATGGTTCCTCCACTAAATAAGCATTACATATCAAACCTTTAACTTTACCTTTGTTTTTTTACATTTTTCTTCAAGAGATGCAAATACCTATTCATTACAAATAGGTTTATGTAAATTCTGTTAATAAAACATGTTATAAGTTTTATTCAAATATTAATTATAGTTACTACTCAAACGGATACATCCATCGATATTGAACTAGATTAACAAGTTTAGCCTTATGTACTAAATATACGAGTAGATGCTTCATACAATCAAAGAAGCTTGGAGGGAAAATCCCTTCCAATTAAATGGAATTTCTCTTCTAGTTTTTCCATTTCAACTAACTTTATTTTAGATGATGTTAAACTTTTGAAAAACAAACTTAATTCTATTATAGCTTCCTAAACCTTATTTGGTAGCAACTCCCAAAATGCAATTAGAATTACCTTTTGCATAAACACATGACAATCATGATGTTTCATCCTAAATAATTTGTAATTTCTCATGTCCACACACCTTGCCAAGTTCGAAATATAACCATCGGGAAACTTTAGACTTTTCAACCATTTACAGAAAATTTTCTTTTGTTTTTTTTTCTAAAGTGGAATATGTTTTTGGATATTTACCGATGCAAAAATCTTTATTTAACTCATTCCTTCACAAAAAACTTTCAAATTAGCTCGTGATTTTGCATTATTCTTTGTCCTCCCTTCAATGTTCATGATGGTGTTGAGCAAATTTTCAAAAATATTTTTTTCATCATGCATCACATCTAAATTATGACGTATGAAATTATTTTTCTAATATGTCAAATCCCAAAAGATACTTCATTTTCTCTAACCAAAGTTTTACTAATACTTCTATTAACTTCTTCAGCTTCAAGATCTGTAACTTTCAACAACCCTAATTCATCAATCTCATGCAATATCTCTTCACTAGCTTTGTAAGGGGGACGATGTGTTTGTATCATTCTATTATTAATGAACTTTTGTTTATTGTGTCTAAATGGATGATCTAGAGGAAGAAATCTCTTGTGGTTGTCAAATCAAGATGTTTTAGCCCCGTTAGGAAGATAAAACACATTAGAATCATTATTACAGTAAGGACAAGCAAATTTTCCTATTGTGTTCCATCTAGCCAACATAGCATACGCAAGGAAACCACTAATATTCCACATCAAAGTTGCTCTCAACAAAAAATTTTGTTTGAGAGATACATCATATGACTCCATACCAAAATCCCAAAGATAATACAAATTGAAGATCAATTGATGTAAAAATACATCAATTTTATGCTTTGGATTCATAGGCCTTGTCAAAATTACCTTTAAGAACATATATGCCTCATTCATACACATCCATGGAGGCAAATTATAGGGAGTAATTATGATCGGCCATAATGAATATTGTTGGTTGGATTTACCAAAAGGTTGGAATCCGTCTGTCAACAATCCCGACCTAACATTTCGACTTTTGGCTGGAAAATCGAAATGAGTGTTATTGAAATGTTTCAATGCAAGTGCATTCAATGAATGACTCATTATTCCATATTCTTATTGATGTTCATTATGTCATCTCATATGAAATGCAGTAACATCATAGGCATATAATCTTTAAAGTCTTGGAGTTAGTGGGAAATAATACATCTGCTCCCAAAATACTAATTTCTGTTTTATAAAATGCTTTAAGTTTGAACCTAGATTGACCACAAAATTTGTACTTTTATAATTCCACATCATCTCTCTAAATCAACATACATCCAAAATTGCAACAATCAATTTTTTTAACTGGTAAACTAGGACTCCTAATAATTTTCTTCATATTGTAAAAATTATCAACCATTGTATGATCAGGAGGTAATGATTCATCATACTAAGCAAGAATTTTATCCAAACTTCAACCAAAAATATGTCCTTTAGACTTTACGTTCAATATTTAAACAATTGAAGATAATTGAGTCATAGTCTCACAATTTGGTCATAATTCTTAGTCAGTTGATTTTAACAAGTCAAAAAACTTCTTTTGCGTATAGGTTTGGTTCTTCTTCAAGATTTTTTATATTTTCCTGAAAAATATAATCGACTGCATCATAAACCATTTGGGTGTAAGGATTTTTAGTTGCACCCATATTATTTATTATGAATCTGGTCCCCCTTTCAAACCCATCCATATTTATTGACGAGTTTACTTCATTACCCCTTAAATTGCTACAAATTAATGGCCCCCCATGTTGTGTCCACTAAAAATAATTTGCAACAAACCATTTTCTTAACAAATGGAGATTCACGTCATCAATAGGAAGAAAATGAATATTTTTGCACTTTTTACGTGGACATCTGATTTTTGGACCATCCATATATGCAGGTTGAGAACTTCCATATATGTAGTGAATAAAAGCTTAAACTCCCTTAACAAACCCAGGATTAATAAAACCATCGATTATTAATCGTCTATTTCTTAAACTCCCTTAACAAACTCAGGATTAATAAAACCATCGATTATTAATAGTCTATACACCTAAGATCCATAAACATTACTCATTTATGCAAAAATGTTATTTAAAAAAGTGATTTCATAATTAGTATCCTTCATTTCCCTTAAGTTTACAGAACATCTAGTCTTTACTTTATAGAACATCCCCTAAGTGTTTATAGGTCTTTGACTATTTCCCCTCCAAATTGAAACCAACTCCTCTTATGATATGAGTTCACAATTATACAAACTGAACATATGTGAGTATTGGTCAAATAAAACAATATGCCAAGCACTATGGTACGCATCATTGTTTACACCTATGAATCAAGAAAACAAGTTCTCGCTATGACTCCTAAGCTTTTAGAATTTTTCACCGATAAGCTTTATGGGAGCTGGATCATGGGTTTCTAGTCTATATACTATCCTAGGAGTTTATTATGCCAATAATCATCCATAATTGTACAAACTCATTTGATATGCAATAAATACTTATGTAATTCATACATGTAGTCATTAATCATTCTAACAATATTCCAAACAACAACATACAAAACCAAGATACTATGTGTGCATTAAACACCTACAAGTTGATTTCCATAGTTTTTTTTTTAAACAAGCACTATGGTACGTGACATTATTACATCATATGAATCGAGAAATTAAGTTCTCGCTGTGACTCCTAGGCTTATGGAATTTTTCATTGATAAGCCTCATCGGAGCTACATCACCAGTTTCTAGCTTATATATCATCCTAAGGGTTTATTATGCCTCAATGTTTCAAACAATACCCATGTTAAATGCAATCCTTAGAAAATTAAATCAGAACATAAAAACCCATCAATGATACTCAGAATATTGCAAACAATAACACAAAAACAAGACCTCATTTGCATTCACACAAAAAAATTTCTCACAAATTGTCCAACTAGTAAAGCAAAACATATTAAAGACATTAGTTAGATGACTTACCAGATGGATAGACAATCGCAAACTACAAAGAAGAAGGATGACATCGGATGATTATCGATGCTCTTCAATACAAAATAGAGCCTACAAAACAAGGGAATTTTGTATTTAGTATAATACAGTTGTTCTTTATTTTTTCAGTCATAAAAGAAATTATTATTGCCTATTGGTATAGTTCAAAATAACAATATAGTTCATCTTGTATTCAATTGTTGGTAAATAAAATGAACTAAATATCCACAACAACTCCAAAATGACAATTTCAAAAATAAATCAACTCTTAAATGCCATAAGCATCATATATGACAATCCCATATGAGTTTTATCCTGTACATAGGTGACATCATGATTTTAGACGATCAACAATTAAGGTCTTATATTACATGGTATAACCATAATAAATGGTGTGCTAAGTGTATTATATGGTATAACCATAATAAATGGTGTTGGACCCTGAATTTTTTTCAATTACTATCGATTTGTTTATTTAATTATTTATTTAGGTTTTGGTTGATTATTTAATTGTTTGATTATTTTTGAATTTATTCGTTAATTTAGTGGATGAATAGAGATTAGAATTAGATGGAAGGATTAGAATTAAGTTATAATTAATATGGGAAGGTTAGAATTAAGTTAGCTTAAAGGAGTTAGTACATGGATTAAATGAAAGAAGGGGCAAAATGGAATGGACAAGGTAAATGAAGGGGAAAATGGGGAAAATACCATTAAAATGGTTTTGAATTAGAAGAAGAAGAGAGAAGTATCGTGAGAACCAAAGAGAAAGAAGAGGAAACGTAAAAAGGAGAAGAGAAGAAGGAAGATCGTAGGAAACTTGGAAGGAAGAAGAAAGAATAAGAAAAAGAAGAGGAAATCAACTAGTTAGAGGTAAGTTTTCATCTTTCTTCTGGCTAGGTTCAAAAAGGGATTAAATAGAGACTAGGGTTTGTGTTGGGGATGAAGGAAGAAAGAAGAGGAAGATGAAACCAATTTGATTTTGGGTTTCTAAGCTAGGGTTTTAGTTTTCTAACCTAGATGGACTACGGGTAGGTTAGGTTTAAATTCAATTTTAGCATTTCTTTGATTCTTGAAGTTTTATGAACTTTTGTTTGAATATGGATTACATAGAAATTGGTTTATTTGAAGGGAATCAAGAAAACCTTACTCAAGAACAAGAGGAAAGGCAATCTTGAGCTTGAATTTTCAGCAAAAATTAGGTGGGTAATATGTTTATAGTCGTTATGTGATGGGCAAATGCCTTATTTGTGTGTTTATGCTTCAATTTCGTGAATTTGAATTGTTGTGAAGATTTAAAAATGCATGATGAATTATGACCATAATATACCTTGATAAAGGGCATGACATTTTGAATTGAATGAAAAGAAGAAAAAGCATGAAAATATGAGAATATGATGAAATGAAAGAATCATGAGAGCACAAATTTGTGATTGACTAAATTGAGCATAAATTTGTTTGTGATTGGGCAAGAGAGGAACCAGTTTTGTTAGTCACGTGCACGTTGACCTATAGCCTTCTCTCGGCTACCCGCTTGAGGTCACGAGATCCTGAAAAATCGGACTCATTTTGTTCACGGTGTAAACTTCAGCTTCTTCGTTTCATTTCACGGAACTCTCGAGCCATTTGTTGTGCATTTCATCATTGATGTGTTGATTATGATGCATAATTGAATGTTATGCTTTGATAGATAATTACATGATATGCTCTATGTGATGAAATTTTGTTAATTATGAGTTGTGAGATAAATTGTGAATTATTGAATTGCTAGACATATGTGTATATATGTTTGTTTGTATGGCTTATTGTCGATGGCTATAAATGTATTAGCCATTGAGCCGTGTAGCCCACCCCACTATTCCCTCCTTAGGTGCAAAATAAGATGAGTGTTGAACTTTGCAAGGCATCGGAAACTCTAAGATATTAGAGACTTTTGTAACTAAGTTAGTGGCTAGACTTTTGGATAGCTTTATAAGCATATCAAACATGAGCATCCTTTTGTATTTTGTATTAAGTTTGATGTGTATATTGATATGTAAGCAAAGCTTGTTTAAACATTTATTTTTTTTAGAAATGAGAATAAGCATTTAAGGATTTCCTTTTGTGTATGATTATGCTATTTTATAGGTTGAGTATGATAGTTGTGGAAAAGGAATGTGTATGTGCATATTCTTCCTTGTTGAAATTGCAAATGGTTGTTTGTTTTAGAATAACATGTTAGCTATTGGAAAGGTTGTATGGGATGAATTACTTGAGCTGAGGTTCAAGAGTTACCGAAAGGTACTTAGTAGTGGAATAATATGAAGAGATATTGTATTCATCAAGCTTTCATAGGTGTAGAAATGGTGTTTGGAACTCAAAGGAAAAATTGTATCGTTCTAAGTAGAGTTAGCCAAATTTATCTTCTTAAAAGTTGTATATTATCTTTCTAGCTTTCCAATGATATATAGTATACAATTTTTGGACATCGGAGTTGGGAGATATGATTATTAGAAATTTGTAATGCTGCATAGGGTGGTCTTTCGGGACAGCTACATTGATTGGATGTTTTAACCCTTTTACAGGTAAGATATCTTTTTGTAGTCTCATGGAAGTTGTAGGCTTAGAAGTCTTCTTCTAAACGATCTTTGAATGACCTAAATTCAATATTTGTAGTGAAAGTTATGTCCTTTTTGCCAAGACAGGTCGGAAGAAGAAAAGTAGGAAGGGAAAGTGGCGATCGGAGCGATCACCACTTCGTAGGCGCCCTCACGGGGTCCTCCACCAGCCTGAACATGTTTCACTCTTTTAACTATAACTTTATTGTCTGACCTCTAAATGACCTGATTTTTGATGCATTAGATTCCTAACACATTCTTCTATCTCTCCACAAAAATTTATAGCTTTTGGTATTAATTTGAAAAAGATCGATTAAATCAAAGTGAGGAGATCGGTTGGAAGAGTATGAGTTGGATATTTTTACTAAATATGCTTCAGTATTTCGTGATATCTTGATTTGTAAAGCTCCAAATGTGATGATTCTTGTCTCTAAATAAACTAGAGACATAGAGATACAAATTATTTGAAGGAATGGAATTTTAATTCAGTCTCTAAGACTTTCAATTTCTATAGTGAAATTGAGTATAATGTACTGTTCTAATATAAGAATAGCTTGAAAGTTTTTGGGCTATAACTTTTAGATTTCTGAACCAAATTGAATGATTTTAGTGTCATTAGAAACTTAAGACAATGTGGAACAAATGTTCTTAAGAAGTGAAATTGTAATTCCATTTTGAGGTTTCCCAAAATTTGTTCTGAAGTTGAAATAATGAGCTTGCCCACGTTTTTATGATTCCGAATGTTAGGCTCTGGAAACGAGGTCCAACAAATGGTATGATAGTTTTAAAATAGTAGGGACTAAAGTGAAAAATTTTCAAACTATAGAGGGATTCAATGTAAGTAACCAGAATTTATTTAGTGTTAATGTTCAAATGACATATAAAAGGAGAGTGAATTATGCATTTATGCATTCTATGTCTTTTCAAAACTTACTGAATAAATGACATATACTACCTTCTCTTTATAACAAATTCATATAAGATAATCATAGGGCAACAACAACAATAAAAGAAAGTAAGGAAATAAGAGAGAATCATTTTATAACAATTTAGCTTAGCAATCCTTAAACATATATTTACTTCGTAAACTCTATTTTGTGATTCATTATCCCTTCCTTTTAAAAGTTGGAGAGGAACTTGATGTAACATATTTTGTTAGGAGAAAAGAGGAGCCATTTATAACTCATGTGTTTGTAAGGAGTAAATTTATCACAATTATCATTTGAACTCCTCAAAATATTATAAACATAACAATTTAATTGATTACATTATAATAAATCCAGCAATAAAAATTAAAGGAACATAAAATAAAATGAACACTAGATTCATTTATGATTTTCATGTCTAAAATTACATTTATACTTAGGTTTAAGAAAAATTAAAATTAGAAATATCTTTATCACTTCAACTAAGTCTCAAATACTTGAGTCTAGACCTAGACAATAAGTGCTTAGACCTACCAAATTTACACCATACTAATTAAACAAGTAAACCTTTGATTTCATCAATCTTTTCTTAATCATAGCTTTTTTCCTTGAATTTTTTGTCAAATTTAAAGAAATATTGAGTTTCTCAAACTCCATTCTATAAAAATATAGAATATATGTTTAACTTATTGAGTATAATATAATAATATTAAGCTTGAGTTTAAAAGGTATCAAAATAAAATATATCAAATAATTTGATTCTAAACCTAAGATATAAAACATTTTAAGTTTCTAAGTATGTGTTCTAAACCATCTTCCAAAGAGAAGAATAAAAACTTCTTCTTAGTATGTGTTCCCTTAATAGACTTGTCTACTTTGATTCATGTTAGATTTGATATTTAGACTATACTACCCTAAAAACCTTTCTTAAAAGCCTCAATTGATAAATGAATCTAAACAAGTCTATGATTGGATTACGTTTCAAAACTAACCAATTAATAAAAAACCTAATGTCAAAAGTATATATAAAAAAAGGATGCAGTTGACCTAAGTTCATAGATGTCTCTCTTAACAATTCAATATAAAAACTATTAACTAACAACTTTAGGCCACACTTAAAATTGTCATGATAAACAATTATCCCCCTAAGGATACCAAAACATAATCTCATATGATCTTGTGATTTTATAATAGTTATTAATACATGGATGTTATATTCTAATATCATATTGTGGAGTAAATATACTAAATTTCAAAGTAAAAGATTTCTCTGATGAATTTTGAAGTGCAAAAGATTACAAGATCATCAACATTATCTCACGACACTAAATACAAATTTAAGTATCTCAGATGGTGGGATGATGTTATCAAAAAAGCCATCAAACAGTTATCTTTGTTTTCTCAAAATCAAGAAAATTGTAACCCCCTTAGAAAAAAAACTAGAAAATGAAAAGCATATTTGAGTTAATCGCCAAAAATCCCCCTCCTTACATTCAGGCAAGTTATAATAATATTTAGCCTAATCACTCAAGTAGCTCTATGTACTAATGTCATTAAATTTCTATTTGTGAGTGGAAAACTACTTTAATACCTAAAATGGATCTATCAATTAATCTTTGCTTATCTACGTGAAATGAAACTTTAGATGAATAATCTAGAAAATGTTATGAAAGCATAAAATGGCAACTATTTGAAATTTTATGTCAAAATGATTGAAAAATTAAGAACTGAACTCAAAATTTGAAATAGTATCCTAAATGCAAGTACACATGATATTTGAATGGGTAAAGCAAAGAGCCAAAATAACATTTTCCCCTTATAGATTTTTCAGTATTCCATCTTCATATTTTTGTTAATATAATTTAGAATTTCTAGCATGTTTCTCAGGTATAAGGTGGATAAGAAATATGAAAAAAAAGAAGATTACATCTTGAAATTGTAAGTATTTTCTCTCTCAAAATTGTTTCTATTCATACCATATAAAAGAAATAGCCTTGCCGTAGATTATCAAGGTGTCTATTTTAAACACCAAGAATTGTATTGATTCTTTATACATGTTCTCCTAACAAAATGTTTCCAAGAACTACACAGGGCATTAGTTCAGTTATTAAGGACTAATTTTAGATGTTTGTTTGGTGGTTTGTTGGTTTCACAGGTACTATAAATCATAATAAAGAGTCGTTCATAGTACAACAAAACCAAATTGTTATAGAGAAAAGTTATAGACCGTATGTAACACCCCACTGTCGCATGACCCGAACCCGACATCGACGGTGATATCCGAGTCCGTGCCCTGTAAGGGTGGTGTGCTACATCACTCAGTCAAAAACTCAGTATAAATTTTTTTTTCTTTAACACATACACACGCACGTTATAATTTATGCGAAAAACAACTTATATAAACAATTCAATGGCCTGGGGGCCCTTTTCATAAATACAATATCATTAATACAAAAATTCAGAAAATAAAATATACTAATGCAGAAACGAACTGATCCCGACCCCTTCTCTACTTCATTAACCAGCAGATGTCATACGCCCGTTGTCTAACGGGGTATTCTTCTGAGTCCTGAAAAATAATTGCAAATTTTGGGTGAGTTTTGCGAACTCAGTGAGAAACCATCATCGATGGTTCACTCAATTCATGCAACACAACGTTCCATATAACATATATTCACATTGTTGCATATTTAATCATCACATTGCACAATTTCACTTGAACATAGACCATTTATACATTTCACACGGTTAGACATACATAACCAATTGAATTCATAAACATCCATAATTCACATTCAGAAATACCACAGAAGCATAAGGCAGTTAGCCTTTCGCTCAATCAAAGAGACTAAAATCAGATACATATGACATGCGCATGTGACACATTTCCATTTTATTTCGGCGTTGTGACCGAGCGCCTAAACTATCCCAATAAGGGCATATTAATCGTTGAGCCAGAGGCTCTGAAACTATCCCAATATGGGCGCATTAATCGTTGAGCTAGAGGCTCTGAATCACTGTGGGCTTGAGGCCCAAATACGTTGAGCTTTAAACTCTCGGTGGCTGCTACGGTCACAACTGCCACTTACTGATCATATACTTATGCAAGGAATGCATATGTCAAAAATAAAGCAAACAAACATCATAGTTTATCCCAAATTAATACATCCACATAAATGGTTCACAATCAATCACAGTCATAAACAAACGCAAGCCCACCATTATTCTCCACAGTGTTATAAGTGCAAAATTATAAACAATCAATAATCGAGAAACTCCAACATTACCAAATTGGCAATCAGAAACATTTAATAATGCACATGTAGCAATTAAATGTGTACAATGCATGTTCGTGACATTCCCTACACTATTACACAATTTTTCATCACCAAATTTTTCTCTAAAAATTAGAAACTCATTGACACCGAAATTACTCAATTCGGACCTCTATATGTCTAATTATAAATAAAACACGGCTTAGGAAAATCCTTACCTGGACCCCTCACTTTGATCTAACCAATTCCCGTCAATTTCGGCTCTAAAAATTTCCAATTTCACAAATAAACGAAATTAAATATTATACGAATCCGATGCCTCGAGAATCAGGTCAATCGAAGGTCGGATAACGAAGATATAAGCAAAAGAAGCTTTAGGATGAAACAAAAGATAAGAGGGTTTGCACTTATTTCCCTCTCTTCACCATCTGAATTTCTAACATGCATAACTTTTTACACACTTATCCAAAATTTACAAACAATGTCTCATTGGAAAGGTAATAAGAAACCCTACAAGTTCCATGAAGGGCTCACAAACCAATCTCACCTCTAAGGGTGCCAAAAACTACTTCAAAGTTACTGCCTATAAATGACCATATGAACAGTAACTGTGTTCTTCCAATCCTCATAACTTTTTCCTCATAACTCCAAATAAGGTAAATTATACACCATTAGAAAGATCTAAACATTTTCTACAATTTTTAAGAAGACTCCCCAATCTAATTCAATCTATAAGAGGGTCAAAAATACAAACAAAGGTTCTGACCAATGAAACAGTAAAACTACCATATGAACAGTAACTGCACTCTACTACAAAATCCCTATCTTTCCATTCCTTATGACAAAAATTCCAAAATTTATGTAAACAGAAATATCAAAACATGCTCTACAAGTTTCATAAATAACTTGGAAGCAAAATCAACCTTTAAACAACTCAAATTCTTAAACAAAGCTTCTGCCTATATAAGTCTCATTCTCACAGTAACAGAATCTTCCAATAATCATAACTTTCCAACCAATTGTCGAAAAATTACATACCATATAGAAATAAAAATCTCAGACAATATACTACAATTCTCAAGAAGGACTTAAAATCAAATTCCTATTAAAACTAGGTCAAATCCTCTCACTAAGGTATCTGTCCTGTTAGGATTTAAGAAATCTGCATTTACCCTAAACCATAACAAAACTTTACAAATTTATGTCTAACAATCCTTACATCCAAAATTCACACAAAATACCTCATTAGAAAGCTAAAACAATCCTCTAAAACTTTTCAGAAGGTCACTTAAGCCAATTCCACCACTAACAGTCCCAAATAAATACTAGAACACAAAAAGCACAAAACCTATACCCTCAGAGTCACTTACACACAAAACACATTTTTAGCTGAATGACCATCTGAACATTAACACACCATAACTTCCAACGTACAAATCAAAAAAATTCATACTTAGTGGCGTTAGAAAGCTAACACAAAAATCTTCAACTTTTATGAAGACCAAAGTAGCAAATTCAATACAATTCAATTCTAAAAAAATCATCAAATTTTCAGGTCACAAGATTCGGATACTGTTCATACAGCACCTAACAATTCACTTTGCTTGCCAAAATTAAAATCCTTAAGGTCAGAATTGGACAAAACTTCCTTCATATGAAATCTATCCATACTTCTTAAGTTTAATCTAAAACAAACCTCAGTTCAATTGGACAACCATATCAAAAGTTGTAAGCAAAAATCTGAAACCTACACAAAGTCACATTTTTCAGATTTATAGCCTAACTCATAACTTACCTCTTCCATACCATTTCTAACCCAAATAACATTCAATTTACCCCATAATTGCACCATAAACAAGTCACAACCCATCCTTGCATACAAGTTCCCAAAATTGCAGCAACTATACTCAATCATCTCCCATTAATAAACACTAATTTAACAACCTTCCTAACCATCCAAACAACCTAATACTAGATAACATCTCATCCATTAACTTAGTTCATCATTTACCAAGCATCAATTTAAGACTTAACATATCCATATAGTCAAAGCACAACTTCATGCAATTAATGCACAAGAAGTCATAATTAATGCATTAACCAACATAAAAACATAATCTTACCTCTTTAAGCTTTAACCTTCTTCAATTTCTCTAACTTCTCACAAACTTCATAAAGTTCCCCTACCATATACTATCACCATCTTTCAAGGCTTAAGCTACGATTTTTTTATAAAAAAAAAACAAAGGAAGAGGAAGCAAGTGGCATAGGAGGATTTCTTATGTGGGTGAAGATGTTAAACCAATGAAAAGAAGGAGAAATCAATGAAAGAGGAAGAAGGAGGCACCTTCGGATGGAGGAGAAGGAAAGCTCTCTAAATCACCTTTCATTCCTTCCAAAATTCAAAGTGTCGTGTAAGCTCTTCCCACTTAAGGTTATTAAATAACAATTAAGCTTAAGGCTAAGTAGGCAAGTGACATGTGTCACTTGCCACTTGTCCTGCTTTTAACACACTCTTCGGGCTCTTTCAAATTTCAATTCAATTTTTATTCCAAATTCCAATAGCTCAGAATTATAAATTCTAAAATCATGTATCAAATTTTTCAGTGCCATTGGACAATCATTTCCAGTACCGAAAATCCGATCAGCCAGCCACTTAGAAATTTTCCGGTCCGGACATTGATTCCCAAAAATTCCAGAAAATTTTCCAAAATCTCCTAAAAATGGAAAACACACCTAGATCACTCTAGATCAAATTTTCAAACACAAATAACACAATTTTCACAATAAACACAGATGCTGGGAAAATGTCATGAATGCATGTACAATCATGTGCATGTGCAAAAATTTCAATTTATGTGCATATGGAGGCCCTTTTATGCATGAACATGCCGAGACTAATTTATACACTCCAAACTCGTCCCAATTGACCAATTTACCCTTCCCATCGGTGATGGGATGTTACACCAGACTTAGTTGTCACTATCTCTAAAGCAGATGCTACACTCTTTGAGGCCCTGAAGCAGCTGCAATGGAGGAGGGGGGCTTCAGTAGTGACAAAGACGAGGACAATGGGACGATGAGGATGGTGGGACGACGAGGATGGTGGGACGATGAGGACAGTGGGGCTTTGGTAGGGATAGAGAGGAGGACGGTAGGACAATGATGACAGAGAGAAAAGGCAAATACGATGGAGGAGGGGGAGGGGGAGGGGGGCTTCGGTAACACCAAATGATATCGTTTTTATTTTATTAAAAATGTTGAAGTCAAAGAAAATGACGACGTTTATCTTTCTAATTTACTGATGAACTTTATTACCGTCCGTAAACCCCAACTTTATTTGTGCTGCCAAGCGTTCCCACCTATTTTGCTGACAGGAATTTTCCATCTGTCACTATATTCCATCAAAAAAATTACTGTGATAATTTTCCTCCACATTTACCAACGAATATTTTTTCTATCGCAAAATGAAAATTTTCCCAATAATGCTACCGACGGAATATCATTTTCCATCGGTAATTTGCTACAGTTTCTTTTCCATTGATAATTTTCTCTCACTAATTACTAATTTTCTTGTAGTGACATTACAAGTAATTTAAAACAATATTTGTTTATAGGTTGCAGCTTTTCACATATTAGTAAAATGAAGTTTAAATATGTTGATCTGCATACATTTAGTTATTATTTGAACTAAGAAGTATAAGATTCAAAGGATAATCTAGCTTTACTTCATGACAGTTATAAGCTAAACCAAAGAAGAGGAAATGAACCAAAGAAGAGGAGATTATCATTGGCACAATCATCATAAGAACAAGTTTTTCAACCAAGTGGAAATGAGGGAAGCAATATGATGAATAATTAACCACATCAAATATGATTACATGAACATTAATATAACTTTTAGATGGATGTATTCTTGGCAAAACTTTTTGATAGATTGACATAACACCTGTACATTATTAGCATAACAATTGGCTACAAGTAATTATGTGCAAATTTTGTATATGCAAATTATAAGGGATTCCTTAACATAATCATTATAATATATAGTTCAAGTGTATTATTGAGCAAAACATAATCATTAAAATATATAGTTTAAGTGTATTGTTGAGCAAGTTTTATATCTAATAAAACTCTCAATACCTATAAGTATATAGATCGTACCTTGTAATATCGAAAGGTATCATTTCTACAAGGATTATACAAGAACCAATTCGAACCTAACTTTGTCTAAGGTAACAAGAAATTGATTTTTTTAATAAAAGTAAATAACAAAAATTGAAACAATAATAAAACAAGCAAATATGCAAATAAGAAGTGAGCTACCAATTAATTTAAGGTTTGATCAAGGATAAATGCTTAGAACTTATTCTTTCTTTATTTTGTGTCTTTAACTAGTATTGATCCTAGATTTCCTACAGTATTAATTACTCTCTCTTAAGAACTAATCAATTCACAAAATTTTTTCTAACGTTTTCAATTAGAACTGAAGTAATCTATTGCATAATTAATTTCTCACATAAGATCTCTCTTCAAATGATCGTTAATTTGATAATTGTGGGACTATTAGGCTACCAACTCTCGTTGCACAATCAAATCCTCACTCTCTCAATTTGTTGTCAATTATAAGTATGAATAATTATTACAAATATCAGAATATGTATTAAATCGATAATAATCAAAGAAAAAAATAATTCCATAATAAACCCTAATATGAAATTTAGACACTCACAAACATGTTAAACATTTAAAATTCAAATTGCAGATCAAGATTGATGAAATAACTAAAGAAAAAGAAGAAAAACTTTATTTAAATCTTGATCTAAAAAGCCAGAATTCCTAGACGTTCTTTTTTATCTTCCACGTTTGATCTACTTTGGTGTGGTGGTTGCTATGTTTTTTAGTGTGTTTAACGTTGTTAAATAGTTATTAGGCTATTTGGGGTGTAACTAGGATTTTCCCACTTTAATCCGTTCCAAAAAAACTCGCGTCTAGGAAGTGTCTGTCACGATCATGACTCCCCACAGTCATAACTCTAGGAAATTTCTCTCTATCATGATCGTGACATGGGAATCATGGTGGTGACCCTGCCCATACAACCCCATACATATGCATCATCTTTGTTTTTCAATTATATGGTTTTTAGCACTAACAAATACATCAAACACCTTAAGAAATATAAAATTAAGATTGAAATCATGCTCTAAACTACACAAACACTTATAATATAAACGAATACTCACATTAACACAATTCTAAGCCTATACGACAATAATCATCTAATAAACACACTAAAACACTTATCAAAACATAGTATAAATTATACCTATCATGTACAATCATTTAATTTAATATATGTTTGGGGGAACATTCACAACTAAAGTCACTGAATGGGTAAGTTTAAATTTTGACATTGTCATTGAATACCATTTCCCACAACATAGTTAAAAATAACAACTTCCATCGGCGCAACAAATCTTATTATAATATTCATTGACATAAACTTTAACTCTTTTTTCTCTTTTGCCGACAAATTAATATTTTATTTTATGAGCTTTATTTTCTCCTTAATCTTCTTGATTATGCTTGTTTTAACATTACTTGTTTTAATAATGCTTTGTTTCAACCCCCTTCTTCGACATAGATACTTATTTCCTTATTTTAAGAATCACTTAAAAACCCCTCGATAGATTTGTCATCGTACAATTTGAAAATATCTCCTATCCTAATTTTTTATTATTATTTAAACATTACACACAACATTTTTAAACTGATTAAAAATAAAAACTTACTCGATATTTGCGGTATCCATATAATCTCCTCATATGACTATGATCACTCCAAGAAATTGTCAGTAAGGAATTTAAACTACAATAGAAAAATACATTTTGAGTATTTATTGTCTCCCAGCAAGTCAACAAGCGGCGAGCCTAGCATGGGTGGTGATCGTGCAATGCCTTCGAGCTTATGTTTTGGTATCTCTCTCTCTCTCGCTTTTTGTGTTCTTTTTTTTTTCTGAGTTTGAGTAATGATGGACCACTGGGACGGTGTTTAAGTGCAGATGAAGAATCCTTCGACGATATAGAACTTTCAGAACTATCTTTTTCGCTTGATCCAACTTTTAATCGCAGGTGTCGATGGCTAATCCTTTGTTCTCTTTCTGTTTTCTCTTTATTTAGCTTTAAATGGTTGTGCGTTCCTGATCACTCTCTTTTCTTTCTTTTTGGGTTGCGATTTGTGAGCCAGGAGAACAAAATGGACTTGGATTTAGAATCGTAGGTTGCTAACTATTTAGTCTCCAAGGCTATTCGTGAATTGAGTGATAACCATTTGGATTGATTGCCCTTGTTTCAAGTGCTTTTGTAGTAGAAAGTTTAATCCCCTTTTTTTATCGGTCACATGGGACCCTAATGGCCACCTTCTTAACCCCCCTACTAGCCGGTCAAAACCGAAGCCTTGCAGTTGGTTGGAAGTACCAAAACCATCAACCTACAAGTATAGCTGGTTAACTTTAACTTTTTTGGCCTTTTTTCTTTTGGTTTCTTGGTGAACTAAACGATATATTCTTGAATTGCGTGGTATGACAGAGAGTCAAAGCCTGATTCTTGTTCCATCATCGATGATGCAATTGAGGAAGTGGATGAGACACCTAGTAGGGAGCATGAACTGGTTTATGAAGAACTAGAACGTCGAATTTCACCAAATCTTTTGGAAATTCAAGCTAATAAAAAGAGAAGATTCAATACTTACCGGGATGTTTTAAAGACTTATGATCACTTACTTCAAGGAAGCCAAAGCTTGAAGAAAGAAAAAGGAAAAATTTTGAGGTATTCAAATCAATTTTAGGTTTAACCCATTTGTTTTGGAGGTAGAGTTCCTACAATGCACTAAAAGAACATTTGGTTAGTAGATGTATTGCGATTGCCGTACATATATGCATTATTCTTCACAACCATTTGATATATCAAAGCTACTAGTGCAACATTCCTCTTAGGCCTAAGATGCACCGATGCTTTCAATTATGCATCCATTGATTATAACATAAATCTCCCTACTAGGATAGAGTGCTAACGTAATTATATTTTTTCATTCCTGTCAAAAAGCTGTGTTCAACCTTGTTTTGCAATTACTTAATAAAGTAATACAAGAGAGAGAGAAGGAGACAATTTTGTTAGTTTTGCTTCATTGTTGTTAACAATAATCACTAATATTATGTTAGCTCTCTTATTTAGGTATATGGCATCCACTGAAAAGGAAATTAATAATAGAAATTGATAAACCCTTAATTGATGTGATAGGTAGCTTATTTAGGTCTCAAGACATTCATTGAAAAGGAAATAAACATTAGAAGTGATAAACCTTGGACTAATGTTAAATATCTCCCTATTTTTGTGGTTCACATGGATGTGAATGATTTTAAGTTGGGTTCAAATGCAATCTTGCTATGAATCCATGATAGAGAGTTAGACATTAAGATGTATTTGGAATAATAATTGTCAACTTAAAAAGACTTTTGTCTTAGAAATCATGGATTCTAAGTATCATCTTCCTAGAATGTCCTTCCCAACTAAGCAAGAGATAGATGACATTTATTTGAAGACTTAAATTTCGTGTTAAATCAAAACCTGGTATTATGAGCAAGACATGTGATATTAATTTAAGGACCTGCTTTAGTGTCAAAACAAGACCTATTATATGTAAAGGATTGTCCTGTTTCTTATTGTAAGCCTGTATAACCCAATTTAGCTGATAGTTTGACTACACATCATATACTTCTCCATTTGTTTTCAAGGTCATATTTGATTTGATCACTTGTTCAAAATTTGTGAATATGATAATTTCGGCTTTGTAGTTATTCTCCTGGAAGATGGGTTGAAAAGGTAGGTGGCCTGAATTTGAGCAACTATGATGTTCCTGACACAACAACACTATTATTGATTGGTCCAAAAGGATCTGGAAAAAGCAGTCTTATCAATAGGATTTCAAAATTCTTTGAAGATGGCATCTTTGCTTGTGAAAGAGCACAAGTCTCATGTATGTGTTACTTCATTTGCTTCATTGTTCGTGAAAGAATTGGATACTATGAACTTTCATTAGCCTAACTATGGTTTTCTTAATGGGAAGTGAAAATTGCTCCTTACAGAAAGTTATTGATCGTCTAGCAACTGGACCTTTTTCCTTAAAGAACCTTCATCTGATTTTATTTCTTACTTCAGATGATTCATCTACTGGAGATGGGACCTTTTTTCTTCATGAATACATGATCCCTAGGAATTCTTCTTCCTTTTGTCTCTATGATACCCGTAGTTTGTTAGACAACTCATCAGACAACTATGAAATGCTAAAGAATTGGATTACAAATGGTGTTCGTCATGGGGAACTTATTCTCAGGTTTAAAATTCTAACTTTAGATGAATTTTCTTTTATGGGATGTGTATTTTGTTTTAGAAAATACCTTGTATAATTTGTGTATCAGGCCATCAGATGATTCTAGTTTGAGGACCAGGTTGAAGCACAAGGCTCGTAAAAGTCGTTATGTGTCCAGTAGGGCTAGGATGGTTAATTTTGTCATATTTGTGGTTAATGGAGTTGAAGTCCTAAGATTGATGGAGGGTAATTGTGATACTTTGGAGGGGGGGAAATTCAAACAGATGACCACAACTTTCAACTGCCCGTACTTATCATTCAAAGGTATGTGAAATTTTTTTTTTTTCCTTAGGTACTTTTAGAAATACCCTTTGAGGTTCATTTAGTATTTGCGTGGAATATTGTACGAGGAATAACCTCTTTACTACGTAGAGGTAAGGTTGTGTACTATTAGACCTCCCCAGACCTTGCTTTGGTGCAGGATTTTAACTAGGTGTTGATGATGATGATGATTGTACGAGAAATATAGTTAAATAATAGATGAAACGCTCAGATTTTGCCTTTTAAGTCTTTATTAGCTCCCAAAGGGTTTTACAAGATATTGAATTATGAAATTTTCTAATAGAATTCCTACTCCCCTTAAAACTTATTTCCCTAAGAAAGATAGACATTGGAAAGTAGGTGCTAAATTTTCTGGAATAGAGGCTTTGGTGGATGCGTATTTCAAGGAACATGTGCTTGATCTATCTTAAAGTTGTTATTCCCCACTCTTTTAGTTTTTCCGATGTTCATCAGACAGTTTCTCTTAAGATCAGTATAAATACTAAGGAAATAGGCCATATAATGGAAGGGTTAAAATTTTATTTTAAATTGTTTTAAAGGAGCGTTGTCCTCTCTGTACGGACTGCCTTTTATCAATACAATTCTTTACTTTATTTTTCCATTATTCTCTACATATTTCCTTGCTTCTATCATTTTTGATATCAAAGTAGAAATGATCCAAAAGGGTGAACACTTGCCATTCTACTTCCTAAAATCCTTCCTTACACACGTCTACCAAACAACAAAGACTGAATCTTATAGCAACTTGCTACAATCACATCCAAACTTGAAGTTGTAGACTTCTAGTGTCAGAAGTGGCAATAATGGGTGCCTAACAATTAGATTCTGGAGGAAAGGGCTAAGGAAATTCGTATAGACCTTGTGAACCTAGAAGATTGAGTTGGTCTAAGGCTAAAGAAGAAGATGCCAATAGCCCTTGGTGGCGTCGTAGTCCCAACCTCCTCACACAAAGATGGAATTTCCCAGATTTGATGATGACAATCCTTAAGGCTAGATCCTTAAAGCAAAAAACTATTTCCGCTATTATCAAACTCTTGATGAATTGAAGGTGGATATTTTGACTATGTATTTAGAGGTGATGCGTTAGATTTTTGCATTTGGATTAATAGTGAATGAACTCTTTTGTATTGGGATGAATTTGCAAATGTTTTGAAGGAAAATTATGGATTCGTTGAATTTTAAAACCCAAACGAGTTTCTTTGTAGCATTCAACAAACAAGATCTATACATGAGTATCAACTGGAATTTGCCAGATGATCTGCTCAAGCATCTAATTGATCGGAACACTACCTTTTGGGCATGTTTTTATATGGATTTTGAGAGGAACTTTGAGCTGACGTGCAGATTAATAAAACATGAATATTTAATAGGGCTATGAGTAGAATTTGAGATCAAATTAAAACTAGTTTGTGGGTCAAGAGGAGTAAGTAAACCTTAATAGTATTCAACCTAGCCCCAACACAACTCCCCATCTAGCTCTACTCTCCCATGACTAGGCAAACATCCAACCTCCATTGTTATCAGTTGAAAATCTAGAATATCTTGCTTTGTACAGCTGTGGAATATCTAGAATATCTTGTATAGCTAGAAATTCCATATATAGCCCATGATCTTTTCTATCTTAGGATATAATCCTTTTCTATTGTAGGATAGAATAATCTACTCCTAATATTTGGGAGACAACAGGTTTCATGGGATTGACAGAAGTCAAGTTCCATTTGTATAAATAATGTATAGCCTGGAACCAAGTGAAATAATAGAACAATTTAGAACAATTCCATGATACATAGTAATGTTTGTGGTCCATCTAGAATCAATGCAGTTATTGGCCACAGGTGGTTTGTTACCTTTATTGATGACCACACTAGAATCACATGGTTATTCCTGATGAAGGAGAAATCAGAGGTTCAACAGATCTTCTAGAACTTATACAGGATGGTAGAAACACAATTCCAAACACGGATTCAGGTACTAATTACAGACAATGGGAGAGAATACTTTGAGGCACAATTGGGTTCTTTCCTAAGTGAAAAAGGGATCCTACGTCGGAGTTCCTATGTAGACAACCTACAGCAAAATGGAGTTGCTGAAAGGAAGAACATACACCTATTCGATATTCGAAATGGCTCGATCCTTAACAATGACCATGAACGTGCCAAAACTATTTTGGGGAGAAGCAGTGATGGCCACCATCTTCCTTATCAATCGATGCCATCTCAGGTAGTTCAATTTTAAACCCCACATGACAAACTCCGTGAGTTATATACCCTCACTTTAAAATCCTCATAGATATACCTCTAAAGATCTTTGGCTGCACCTCATTTGTCCATATTTCTCCTCAGCTACGTAGCAAACTTGACCCTTGAGCCACCAAGTGCATTTTCCTTGGATATTCCTCTACACAAAAGGGGTATCAATGCTATTCCGATCGCCAAAAAAAATTCTATCACTCTATGGATGTCACATTTTTTGAAAATCAAAGCTATTATCCCAGCTCAGATATTTTGGGGGAAAATCCAAACCTAAGGAATGGGATAAAGATGTTATAGTTATTTCTTCACCATCTCCAATCTCACTTGGACCTTTACCACAACTTTACTAGTGTCTAATACCACCATAGAACCCAATCTTTCTAATACAACTACCACAGAGAAAGAGTTGCGTGTTTACTCTAGGAGACAGAAGCCTCAAGAGACAGAGACCCACGCACACATTCTGTAAGGCCATGACTCTGAATTGAATACTGAAACTCTGGATGATAACACAGGTATGCATTTGAATTCCCCTATTGTACATACTGATGATCTTCCTATTGCTTTAAGGAAGGGTACTCGATGCTGCATTCAACACCCAATTAGTCAATATGTTTTAGCAAAGGGACTAGCCCCACACTATAGGACATTTCTAGCCACTCTTGATGATACCCAAATTCCCAGAGATGTTTATAAGGCCCTTGCACAACCAAAATGGAAGAGTGATGTCCTTGATGAGGTGCACTCATTGGAGAAAAATTCAACGTGGGAATTGATAATTCCCTGCAGGAAAAAAAATAGTTGGATGTAAATGGGTGTTTTCAGTAAAGCAGAATTAAAATGGAAGGATAAGCAGATTTAAAGCACAACTTGTGGCTAAAGGACTCACACAATCCTATGGTGTTGACTATGAGGAGACGTTTGCCCTAGTTGTAAAGCTTAGTTCATTCAGAGTCTCGCTATCTCTTGCAACAAACCTAGAGTGGCCTCTCTCCCAACTTGATGTAAAAAAGTGCCTTCCTTAATAGAGATCTTGAGGAGGAAATGTTTATGGATATTCCATTCGGACTAGAGATAGAGGAAAATTTCGGATAGGTATGCAGACTTAAGAAGTCCTTGTATGGACTTAAACAATCTCCTCGTGCATGATTTGAGAGATTTACCCGAGTTGTTAGGAGTCAAAAATTTATGCAATGTTAGACAGATCATACTATGTTCATAAAAAAAAACCCCAAAGGCAAGAGAGCCATACTAATAGTTTATGTTGATGACATTGTCTTGACGGGTGATCACTTAGAGGAGATTGCTGGAATTAAAGAAGTTCTTGGCAAGGTAGTTTGAAATCAAGGACTTGGGTCAACTTAGATATTTCCTAGGCATGGGAGTTACTCGTTCAAAACAAGGAATTTATGTCTCTCAGAGAAAATATACCTTAGACCTCTCACAAGAAACAGGAATGTTGGGGTGTAAGCCTACTGACACACCTCTTGATATGGCCGGTAAGGTAGAATTGGAGGAAGATAGTCCTTTGGCAGACAAAGGAAGATATCAAAGACTAATGGGTAAGTTAATTTACCTAGCTCATACATGCCCTGATTTTGTAGTTGGACTTGTCAGTAGATCTATGAATAAGCCAACTGAGAGACATCTAGACGTTGTTCTATGTATCCTATGTTATCTCAAGAAGAGTCTAGGACGTGGATTGTTTTTCGGGGAGACAACTAACCGAGGGTTAGAGGTAATGATAGATGCTGATTGGGCTGGATCTTTGGAAGATCGAAGGTCTACTATTGGTTATTGCACATTCCTCTAGGGAACTCTAATCACACGGCGCAGGAAAAAGCAACAAGTAGTAGCAGGAAGCAGTGCAGAGGCTGAGTTCAGGGCAATGTGCCGTGGTATATGCAAGGGAATATCGTTGGAATTAATGGTAAAAGAATTGGGGGTCAACATGGAAGCACTATTGTTTTGTATTGTGATAACAAGGCAACAATCAATATTTCCAAAAATCCTGTTAATCATGATTGAACTAAGCATGTGGAGATCGATTGTCATTTCATCAAGGAGAAGCTAGAGGAAGAAAGATTCAAGCTTGGGTATATATGCTCGAGTCAACAGACTGCAAATAGTCTCACTAAAGCTCTACCTAAATTAAGCTTTGAGGGTTTGGAATTCCAAGCTGGGTTATGTATGCTTGATATACATAACCCAGCTTGAGGGGGAGTGTGAAAATATGAGCAAGATTAGTGGGATTGTTACCCCACGATTTTAGGAATGAGCAAGATCTGTAGAAGTCCATAATTTAAGGAATTAGTCAAATTAGAATAAAAGCTATGATTGATTCACGACCAGCTGTTAAGATTGTTTCCTTGTTTTGGGCAATCTGTTTTAATTCTGTGATTAGGGCTGCTGTTTATTTAGGTTATATATATGCCTATGCTTGTTGTAGTTGTAAGTCAAGAAGTTATGGAATAAATCAGAAAGCATTCCACATTCTTGAAGTCTTTACGAGTCTTGTTTGTCAGCAACAAAGTTGGCCTTTTCTTCAAATTGTCACTTGTAGTTTTAATGAATAGACTGAAGATGTAATTGAACCATTGAGATGTTTCTCCATTGTCTTACAAGCGATAGACCAAGTTGATGGGTTAAATGGGTTCTGTGGGTGGAGTATCGTTACTCACATCTTTCCACTATTCCTTGCAAGCTACACCATTTTAGGTGGTGTATGGAAGGGATCCTTTGTGTTTGCTCAACTAGATTCCACTAGAGTGTAGGCAGAGGATCATACTCTCTTTAGGAAAGGGATACAATTTAGTGGATGAAGTTTACATATGATGCAAATCATCAAGAGATCTCCTTTGAATTTGAAGAAGGTGATTGGGTTGAATCTTCACCCTTATCGGTAGCTTTTGGTACAAAAGAGAGGGCCTCTCAAGTTGTCTCCAAAATATTTTGGTCCTTTTAAAGTACTACAAAAAATATGTACACTAGCCTACAAGTTAGATCAATAAGAGGGGAGTCGTATTTATGATGTTTTTCATGTGTCCTTGTTGAAGAAGTTTAAGGGTGATACTCCAGGTTTAGTGGCTACACTACCAGTCCTCCATGATGGCCAATCAGTTCCTATTCCTCACTCTATTGTCTAGTCCAGGCTTAATAGAGGCAAAATTGAGTTGTTGGTGTATTGAGTGGATAATTAGAATAATAATGCTACATGGGAAGATTTGGCCACTCTTGGGGAGGTTTACGCAAAGTTTGAGGTTTTGGACAAGCTCAAAATCAGGGAAGGGAGTAATTTTGAGGATACCTTTGTTGGGATGCGGTGCAAAAACAATTGTTGACAAAACAACCATTAGTAAGTCTACTTTTTTTTTGTTTTGTTTGATTTTCGTTCTTATTTTAGGTTTTTTACATATTATGTTTCCTATTTTTATTGGGATTCTATTTTTAGACTGTATACCTAATTAAGAGTCCTAATTAGGGTTGTTAATTTATCCCTTAAGCCTATTTAAAGGCTGCGATGGTTAACAAAGAGGCAAGGAGATTTTTATCAAAACAAACAACTGCTAGACGAGAAAGACAATAGCGGGATGAGATCTTGTTAATGATAGGTCTCTTCCTTGTGTCAGCATAGGTTCTTTAGAGGAAGGGGAGAACATTGCTAGGTTAAGAGAGGTGTTCTTTTCGTGTCTTGACCCATGATTAGATCCTACACTAGGATATATAACACC
Organism: Erythroxylum novogranatense; assembly: GCA_029891385.1. NCBI lineage: Eukaryota > Viridiplantae > Streptophyta > Magnoliopsida > Malpighiales > Erythroxylaceae > Erythroxylum > Erythroxylum novogranatense. Next base: position 15,464,403 of record CM057235.1, on the reverse strand, counting down.
TAACTCGAGCTGTTTGTGAAATGGCTTAATCAAGTGGTTGAAGAAGCTACATGGAACAGTTTCGTGACTTTCGCCTTGAGGACAAGGAGAGTTTTTCGAGGGGGAAGCACTAATAGAATTCCTACACGAGGACAAGGAGAGTTTTCGAGGGTGAAGCACTAATAGAATTCCTACTCCCCTTTAAAATTTGTTTCCGTAACAAAGGCAAACATGGTAAAGGCAGTACTGAAGTTGTTGAAATAGAACCTTTGGTGGATGAGTATTGCAAGGCATATGTGCTTGATCTATCTTGACTTGTTATTCCCAAGTGTTCTAGTTTTCGTGGATGAGTATTTACTCATTATTCCCCCGTCTTCTAGTTTTCCTAATGTTTAGTAGATAGTTTCTCTTAGGTTATGTTTGGTTGGGAGTTTATTAATGGAATGGATTGTAATATTATTCTAACGTTTAGGAGGAGGGTTTATAATAGAATGAAATTTGATGGGATGGAGGAGGAGAGTTTTATATTACATCCAATTCTATCCTAAACAGTAAAAATAAAATTTTCGATTTTGGTAGTTTAGGATGGAATGTAAAATGATAAACGACTTTTTACTATATTACATTATAAACTCTTCTTCCAAACAATATTCCATTATATTACATTATGAATCTTTCCATTCCTCCTAAGCAACAATTTTTAATATTATATCTATTTACATTTCATTCTATTATAAATCATTCCATTCTATTCCATTAAAAATCTTACGTCCAACTAAACATAGCCTTAAGATTAGTATAGATACCCTATGAAATAGGCCATGTAACGCGAGGGTTAAAATTACATTCTAAATTGTTTTAAGGAGCCTTGTCCTCGCCATCTGGACTGCCTTTTATTACTACAAATCTTTACTTTATTTTCCACTATTCTCTGTACTTATCCCTGCTTCTATCATCTTCATGTCCCTTTCACCTTTTCTTATTATTTTTCCCATCTTGCAATATCATCTCTAATGGTATCCTATAGGCTATGGCTCATTCTTTCCTTACGAACTGCAGATGATAAACCTGTTGTTGTTGTCACACATGGTGATCTACTGTCAATTGCTGACCGCGCTCGTATCCGTGTTTACCTCGGCCAGCTTCTTGGCATCCCTCCTGCTAAACAAATTTTTGACATTCCAGGTATGATTTTTTATTTTCCTTTTCCATTGTCACAATTGACTAATCAGTTAAAACCACATTTTTTACATCTATTATAATTTTGTTAGAGTTTGAAGAATTAACAACTTCTTCATGTAATTGTAGAAAGCTTTGATCCAGTTACTGGTTTGATGATAGTTAACATGCTGCGTTATTGCCTTGAGCATGCTGATAAAAACCTTCCTCACAAGAACTGGTTAGTTAAAAAGGTTTGTCTTGTACCACCTCTTCACCAGAAGCTCTGCATTTGCTCCTAACGGGTGTGGGTATTTATTTGGCTGTATCTTCTGATGATTCTACCATCAGGCATATGATGTCTGCCACTGGCTCTTGATTACTTTACATAATGTTCTTTGAGGAGACTTTCTTATTAGGCTTACGCAACCAACCATGCACTATAGTCTGAAGCAAGGTCTAAATAATAACATAAAGAGTGCAACTGCATCTTTTACTTAACAAAAATATGAGGGTAGATGGCACCGCATCCTACTGTATTATATAGTTCGTTGGCTTGCCTTCTGCTGACAGCTGCAAGTTTTTTGCAGGTTTGCAAGATATCAATATCGACCTGGATATATATCTTTGTAATCCTTAGTATGGCCATTTTGTCTATCTACATGCAATATCTTCATATTGGACGTTCAGTGAAATCAAAAGAGAAGTTTCATGTAGATTGGCATAATATAAGGCATTTGTGGTTAGAATAATCACAGCTACTTTCTGATTAACGCTTTTAGGGTTGTGTACAAAGGCTATTTACTTCCCTGCTTGCATCATCGGATATGTTAGTTCAGAAAGTTGTCCTACTTGTAATTAATTTTCGAATATCAGCAAGTACTGTTGACAGCTTGGAATATATTTATTTAGTGCCCCGTAGATCTCCTTCTTTCCCTATTGCTGTGCGTTACTTGTCTTCTTAACACATCAAAATTGGGACATTTTACACTAATGTACTAGTATCGACCGTTTTAAAAGTTGGACCGGTTTAATCTAGGCTTAGCCAATGGGTTTTAAAGTTTAGAAGAACCTGTATTGAATTGACTAATTTTTAGAAGGAATTTAAAATTTTAAAAAACACTTGTTAAATTGGTTTGATTTTTCTTGGTTATCATTTATTGGATACTTTATCTCTTTTCAAAGATACTGTCCTATCACAACGTTCTTTGTCTCTCGACTCTAGCATTCGTCTCTCACTCTTGTTTGCGTCTTTGTGCATGATCTAGTTGCTTTCGATGCACCTCTCCCTTCGTTGTTGCTTGTCGAGCCTCTCCATTTGCATTGGTGTTTTGTTTTTTTTTTTGGTAAATCAGTTATATGATAAATGTAGATAAAAGAGTTTATGTACATAGGTAGAGATTGTGTAAAAAACCAATCTCATACCAATCTAAAAGAAAGGCTTAATCTCGTACCAATCCAAAAGAAAGGCAACTCACCATAAAGCTGACAACATAATTCCTGAATTATTGTAGCAACTCATTACAGCAACGATTGGAATCACTTGTTAGATTATAAACTCCACGGAAGTCCTCTTTTCCCTATAATGCAAACATCCTTTGGAGCATATTGCATTTACATCTTAGCTTAATGATCCTTGCAATCAGTCTTTCACTGTCCATTTCTTTATTGATATTATCTTGGGGCTTATGAAACCTTCTAGGAGTGTCTACTTTCTCACTAGCTCTAGTTCCTTACCCTGTTACTTACCTTTCCAACCTTGTCCTTTTGTTTTCTGCACTCACGTAGCTTTTCCTTCCCAGGGTTCTAATGTTTGAACCCTGCATTCATTGTAGTCTGCTTTGCTTGAAAAGATTGTAACATCTCCTTCTGGACCACACGGGCGTACCCCATTCTGCTTATAACTTGAAAACCCTTCCAGAAGTTTCAACTAACTCACACAACAACTCCACCAATTGCACACAACTATTTTATACATTTCCTGAATGACTACAAACAGTAGAGTAGGGAAGCCTCTTTTGAGCTCCTTTACCTCTTATGCTCATTACCTACTGAAGTCTCTCCCTTTCCTCTCTGATCAAACCTTCAACTTGCTGCTGCTGCTCTATGTCCATGTTTAAACTGAGTTCCTTCCAAAGAGTGTGACTGTTGATATATTGCTAACTAATCTTTGATGTTCTATGGAAGTTTGATAGCCTCCTACTCTTTTCTTTACTAATCTGGATTGGCTTGCCATGGATTGAGCATCTTCAGCCTATATTTTCTGATATTTCCTTTTGCTTACCCGAAACAGAAATTGCATATTTGTTATTAGTTACTTAAAAAACTCCTACCTTAACCTTCCCTCGGTGTTTGCACTGAGTTGCTCCATAACTTGGGTAATCACTCTGGAGTTCAAGTTCTCCACCTCCAATGCTTCATCTTTAAAGGTTCTGGTATTTCTTTCTTTCCAAAGAATATAAACTACGACTGAAAGGATGATTGTAAAAAGATTGGGGTCATAGGTTCTGAAATTTTAGGGTTGATTCAACCAATTGAAAATGGTCTGGAAGTTGATCTGCTGTGGAAGGTTGAGGTGAAAATGGGTGAGGCAGTGAACCCACACTATTTTTGAGAAGGGGTAGTCAAAGAATAAATGTTCGATTATTTCATTGTCCTTGAAGCATAAGGAACAATGATTTGGGGTGTGAAGGTAGAGAAGTTTGTCTCTTGTTTGTAACTTTCTACAAAAACCCAACCATAAGATGAGGGAGCACTAGGGTTGTTTCCTTTGAACTAAACTAGTGTATGCCAAGGGACTCTTTGGATTGGGGGTCTTAAAAAAGTGTAGGCTGAAGTATTGGTGTAAGAATATTGATTTGCTAGCCCAGCTAACCATGTCAAACTATCTGGTTGGTGTTTTGGCTATTGAAAAAGACTTTTAAGTTAGTTTATGTAACTTATACTTTTCAACAGCTATTATTAAGAATCCATGTCAAGTAACTTGCAAAGTTTTGCTCTTTTGCACTATTGAATTAATTCCTTTTGTTTTCATGGAAGCTTATCAAATTTCTCCCTCAAGTCTAAATATTTTATAATGCCTTGGATGTGTTGCTTATATGTTGATTCTTTTCAATCCATTCTCCGTATGAACTCCCATTTCTAGTTATTATCTTCTCTTATTTTCTCACTTTAATCCCTTTTGTTTTAGCTATATTTTGGTACTTAAATAGAAAATTTTAATATATGTTTTGTTTTAGGAGAAAAAGATTAATATATGTTTTGTTTTAAGAGATGACAAGTGAAAATGGTATTAAATTAGAGTATTATTAGTCAAAATCACAAATTTTAAAAAAAGTCGATAGATTATTAGAGTGCTTAAGGCAAGATCAAGCATAATTATAGATTTACTTCAAGAGATGGAATCTGTTGAACAAATTAGCAAAAGAATTGAGGGCTTGATTATTCACCAAGACCCTGATATGATTTATATAGCAATAGAGAGCTAATTACATAAGGAAAAGAAATCCTAGGAGATTTAGGAGATCACTAGAATCATGGATACATTAAGATTCCTAAGACTTTCCTAATACTTCCCCCCAAGCTGGATCGTACATATCCCAGGCTCCATTGTTTCATATAGATTTCACCTAAGATCCCCCAAGAGCTTTCGTAAATAAATCAGCAAGTTGATCTTCGGACTTGACATGGGGAGTTTTGATCAATCTTGTTTTAAGCTTCTCTCAAATAAAGTGAAATTCAATTTCGATATGTTTAGTCCTTTCATGAAAGACCGGATTAGAGGCAATATGAATGGCTACTTGATTATCAGACATTAGCTCCATTGGAGATAGATGCTCAAAACCAAGTTCCTTAAGAAGATGCTTCAATCAAATCAACTCACATATAGTATATTCCATAGACTTGTACTCAGATTCAACACTAGAGTGAGTAGTTACTGTTTGTTTCTTGCTTCTCCATGACACCATATTTCCTCCCATAAAAACACAATAACCTGAGGTAGACCTCCAGTCATAAGAACCTGCCCAATTGACATATGTACACCCTCCTACCTAAGTGTGTATATGATGTTGGTACAGAAGACCTTGCCATGGGGATCCTTTTAAGATCTCAAGATCCTGACAACTACATCCCAATGACTTGTTTGTGGAGAACCCATAAACTAATTGACCACACTTGTGGTAAATGTAATGTCTGGACGAGTGACAGTCAAATAGTTAAGTTTACCAACCAGCCTTCTATACTTGCCTGGGTCTTCTAAAGATTCACCTTTTTCCATATCAAGTAGTTTAGTGCTTAATAAACTGGTTTCTTCCAAAAGTTCAAGAACATATTTCCTTTGGGATAAACAAATACCCATTTTAGACCTTGCAACTTCAACACCCAGAAAATATTTTAGGGGATCTAGGTCCTTTCTCTGGAACTTGATCTACAGAAATGATTTCAAGGACTTGATCCCTACTTTATCATCACCTGTGATAACAATGTCCTCAACATAAACAATCAAAAGAATTTTGCCAACTATAGAGTGACAATAAAATACAGAATGATATACACCACACCTCTACAGACTAAACTCCATAACCACAGTTCTGAATCTACCAAACTAAGCTCTCGGTGATTGTTTTAGACCATAAAGGGACTTGTTAAGATGACACACAAGTCTAGTCTCTCCTTGAGCAACAAATCTCAGTGGTTGCTCCATGTAGATAGCCTCATCAATGACACCGTGAAGGAAAGCATTTTTCACATCAAGCTGATGGAGAGGCCAATTATGCGTGGCAGCTAATGCAATGAAACACGAATAGAGGTCAACTTAGCAACCAGAGAGAAAGTTTTAGTGTAGTCTATATTGTACACTTGTGTATATCCCTTAGCCACCATTCGAGCTTTTAGACAATCAATAGACCCACTAGGAGTGACCTTAACAGTGAACACCCAATGATAACCAACAACTGTGTAACCATATGGAAGAGGTACTAAGTCCTATATGTGATTAACCTGCAAATTCGAAATCTCTTCTTTCATGGCATGTGTCCATCCAGGATGAGCCAAAGCCTCTGAAATAGTCTTAGGTATGGGTGCGGAAGATGAGGTGCACACAAAAGCTGAGTACGATGGTGATAATGAATCATAAGAGAGAAAATTTTAGATAGGGTGAGATGTACAAGAACTTTTTCCTTTACGAAGAGCAATTGGAAGTTTAACATCCGTCGAAGATGAAGAGGAAGAAGCCAGTGGAGATTGACATGAATCAATTGCGAGTGCATCAAGCATAAACCTCCAACTTAGGATTAGATCAGCATTCTAAATGAGTAGGCTGAGTGTTAGGTGTAGACTCTGAAAGACTAGTGTCAAGAACAATAAGACTAGGGACTAGTTGAGAAGGCATAAAGGAAATAGGCAAATACTCATTTGTGTCACCTAAGCCATGGGATAGGAACACTAATTTTTTTCACCAATCCCTCATTGCAAACAGAAATAGGAACAACATTCACTCCTTACACCTGGCCAATGGGAATAGAATTATAGGTCTTAAAGAGATTCAAGATCAATTCTTGGATCATTTCCAGGCTTCTATAGGGAGCTCTAAAACTCTTCCTCCTTCTTAAGAATCTGTAGCCTCTCTTTTCCCTTTTCCTTTACCCTAAATCCTTACAAACTCTCTCATAATTGAAGTCTCAGCACAAGAGATAAGAGAGGCTTTTAATTCTCTTAGTCCGAACAAGGCCCCTAGCCCAGATGGCTTCAATGGTTATTTTTTTTGGTCATTCTTGGCAAACAATAGGACAAGAAGTCACTGAAGCCATTAAGAATTTTTTTGATCATGGGAAGCTTCTTAAAGAGCTTAACTCCACCTTTATCTCTCTTATTCCAAAGAAGACTCAACCAACCAAAGTGCAAGATTACAGACCCATTTCTTGTTGTAATTTTCTTTATAAGGTCATTGCAAAGATTATAGAAAATAGGCTTCAAGAGTCTCTTCCCCAAATTGTTAGCCATAACCAAAGTGCCTTTATTAAAAATCGTCGCATAGATGATAATTTTTTGTTAGCTCAAGAAATTCTTAGGAATTATCACTTTTCCAATAACCACAAGCGATGTACTTTCAAAATAGACCTAAAAGAAAGTCTATGATACCATTCATTAGGAGTTTCTCATAAATGTTTTAGTTTTTGTGGGGCTTCCTGGGCAATTCATTGAATGGATAAAAGAATGTATTTCTTCCCCTTCTTACTATATTCTCATCAATGGAACCCCATCCAAATTCTTCAGAAGGAAGTCAGGTCTTAGACAAGGAGATCCCTTATCCCCATTCCTTTTCATTTTATGTATGGAAGTTCTTTCCATATGGTTGAATAAGAGTCTAGATGGCAACCCCTCATTCCAATATCATTGGAGGTGCAAATCTCTTAAAATAAACCATCTCTTATTTGCTAATGATCTAATGCTATTTTGTCATATTTATTTGCTTTCAGTTAATTCTCTGCTAGATTGTTTGAGGACCTTCTCTCAGTTATTTGGCTTAGAAATGAACCCCACTAGGAGCCACTTTTTCTTATCCCCAGATTTGGCTAACTTAACTCATCAATTAGAAATGATGTTTGGGCTAAAGAGAGGCAATCTCCCCATTAAATATTTGGGGGTTCTCTCATTACTAGGAGGCTATCCAGAAGGGATTTAGTCCCCTTTTGGAGAAGATAGAAGCTAGGATCAACAAGTGGACTAATAAAACCCAATCCTATGCTGATAGGCTTCAATTGATTATCTTGGTGCTTTCTTCCTTTCAAGTTTATTGGTCCACCATGTTCATTCTTCCTTCTTCTATCCTAAAGGAGATAGAGGTAAAACTTAGGAACTTTCTTTAGTCAGGGAAGGGCATCTCCAAATCCTATGCTAAATTCAAATGGTCAGATATTTGTAGAACCAAAAAGGAAGGGGGCCTAGGGATTAAACACTTACCTACATGGAATAATGTGTTGCTAGGAAATAGGCTTTGGATTTTGTTTCATGATCATGAAGCTCTTTGAGTGAAGTGGGTACACTCTGTAATCTTGAGAAGGTGAAATTTTTGGAGTATCCAACCGAATAGCAATAACTTATGGAATTGGAGGAAAATTTTATCAGTGAGGGATAAAATAGGGAACCAATTTAGATTTAGGATTGGAAATAGAGTTTCAACTTACTTCTGGTAGGACCCTTGGCGTCTGAGAGGAATTCTCAAACATTTCTCTACTCCAAGGGCCATTAATGGATCAGAACTAAAAATGACAGCTACAATATCAAAGATGATCAGGAATAACATATGGAGCTGGCAAGTATTAATAGTTGAAACCTTGGGCAACCTAGAATACATTCATTATCAACCAAATAGCTCTCAACAAGATAGTTTGGAGTGGTTAGCTGGGTCAACAAATCAGCATGCTTACACCAATTCTTCAACCTATACTTTTTTAAGACCCCCCATACAAATAACCCCCTGGCATACACTAGTTTGGTTCAAAGGGAACAACCCAAGATGCTCCTTCATCTTATGGTTGGCCTTTTTTAGAAAGTTACAAACTAGAGACAGACTTCTTTTCCTTCAAACACTAAATCATTGTTCCTTATGCCTCAAGGACAATTAAATAATTGAAAATTTATTCTTTGACTACCCCTTCTCAAAAATAGTGTAGATTCATTGCCTCTCCTACTTCCATCTTAACCTTCCATAGCACATCAACCTACACACCATCCCCTCTTGGCTGAACATACCCAAAACTTCAGAACGATTAATCCTAATATCCTCCCAATCATCATTTCAGTTGTTGTTTACTCACTTTGGAAAGAAAGAAATGTCAGGACTTTTAAAGATGAAGCTTTGAAGGTGGATGGATTGGAAGTCAGAGTGATCACCCTAGTCCAGGAGCAACTCAGAGCAAACACCAAGGGAAGGTAAAGGTAGGAGAGCCTTTTTTTAATCACTAACAACATTTATGTAGTTCTTCTTTCAGGTAAGCAAAAGAAAATATTGGCAGAAGAAGCCCCACCCGAAGCAAACCAATCAAAATCAAAAAAGAAAAGAACAGCAGAACATCAAATCTCCATATACCATCCAGAGCAGTTAGTCAAACCTCAACACTTACACTCTTAGAAGGGCATTAGCACTAACAACAAGTTTAAGGTTGACCAGAAGAATGCAGGAGCAACTTCAGTGGATAAGGTGTGGTCAGGTGTGGTCCAAAAAGGGATGCACCATACTAACAACCAAAGCAGACAACAAAGAAGGCAGGGTCCAGACATCCATACCATGGGTTGGCACAGTCAAGGAAATGCATAAAACATTAATGGAAGGTCGAGAGAAAAGGTATTTCCATCTAGTGTGAAGTTATTGATGGTAGTTTTCTGAAGCCATTAGATACCACCAATGAAGAAATGCACAGTGGAATCATGCTGCAAATTAGTTATTGCCGAATGATCCAGTAGATGTATGTATCTTAGGGATATTAGGATCTCAGTGAAGCTTATAACCAAGTCAGGTTTTTTGTGTATTGTTGCCATAAGTGAAGCATTTTCTCAAGGAACATCATGTCAGTATAGGGGTTTCCTCTTTTGATAGGTATGAGATGAGTTTATAAACTATGTCTACCCATATACATATACTTTTTCTTTATTACATTAATCTTATTACTGATTTACCAAAAAAAAACCATTTGCATAAACTCAATTTAAAGAGAGAAGATAGAGAAAAAGTAATAGGAGAGAAGTCAGTTATTGCTTCCATTTTCTCTTCTTTTTTTTCAATTTACTTTCTTTTTACATACAGCTTATTTTAGGTTGCCGATAAATATTACAAATCAATAAAGAAGACTCTAAGACTTTGTCTTTACTTTAGCTTCTCTAAGTCCAACTAATTGCTTGTTTTAGATTATTTGAATTGCTTGTTTTAGATGATTTGAATCACTTTATGAAAATTTTTATTTGTGTTATCTTTGTAATGCTTTTGATGTAGACATAATATATTGTTTTATTCTGAATTATTTAGAAGTTGTTTGATTGATTAAATGAAGTTTTTCATATTTAAATTATTTTATGTACGTTATAAATTTTTTTGCGCAATTAGGCTCAATCTAATTTGATTGTGCTAGGTTTGGCTTGGATAGGCCTTTGCTAAGCCATATCAAACTCAAGTCACAAGCTCTAGGATTAATCGGTATTAAGTAACATAAAGCCCAACTAGACTCAAGCTTAGGTTGCTAACTCTGGGCCCAATTAGGCCTCAAGCCTGTTTTAAACCAAACTTAAAGGGTCTAGGTTAAGCTCAGGACATAGTTGTTCAAGACTTAAGCAGCTCGAGCCCACTTGTTATTGTTCCCATTCAACCATGTCAATAAATTATTACTAAATCGTTATAAAATTGGTATATAGTAAATAAAATATAAAATAAATATAATATAATATAATATAAAATAAGACACAAATACTAGTATATAATAAATCTCATAATCTCATACTATATATAGTTCAACAACAAATGAAATTATATCAAGAATAATTTCATATATGTTATTTATTTTGATTTTATAAATTTTATGGTATTTTAATGATAACAACTTAACTTAGAGAAAAAAACATACAAACAAAAGGGATATAATGGTTCGAAGAAAATGTGTTTAACTATAATATGTAAACATATATAATAGTTAATCGACAACAAATACAAATAATTTACATATATTGTTTTCGCTTTAGCTTTAAGTAAAACACGACTATGATTATGTCTAATTCCACTCTTTAACTTATCCACTAATAATATATAAACAACGATGCATCATTAATGATCTAAAATAAGTCATTAGAAATCTATATACTTATCTAGGAAATGTAAACTTGTGAACAAAATTTTCTTCTCTAACCTTTAGTCTATAGTTATAGTGGTTACTTGCTTGCAATAACCATGACTACACATATGAGAATGAGGCAAATAAAATAAGTTTGAAAGTTTCTTAACTCAAAGTTATAGTTAGGATCTATATGGACATTTATACAATAACTTGGATCAAATATAATGGGCTTTAACATATTATAATGCTATCTATGATGAAATTCAAGAATCAAGATTAACACTTACTTCATCCCAGTAGCTGTATTGTATCATATGAATTTTCAGTTTGTGATCGCGGCTCTGTCGATGCGATCTTGCTATCGATCCTTGGAAACCGGTCAAATATAATAAATTCCAAGATTGCGGTATAGGTTGCAATCCTCGGGTCGTCTCACTTAATTGGAACCAAGTGAAAAAGGTCTAAGCTAGCCTATATGTCAAAAATTGCAATGGAAGTTGATAAAATGGGGGTTTGGTATTTTTGTCAAACTGGTAAAGTAATCAAAACTGAACAACAACAAAAATATAAAAGAATATTTTTGGAATTTTGTAAATGATGCAATTAACAAAATATATGATAAAAATCAAATTGATAAAATCCTCTTGAAAATGAGGCTCAGGCTATCACAGTTCAAGAATAATTTTCAGGGATACAATCCACTAAGTTTCGAAAGATCAACCCTAAAGGACTCTTTAGGTCCAAAGATTTAATTAATGAACTCCATCATTTAAATCTTTGTTAAAAACCTTAGTGTGAAAATAGACAAGCAATTGCAATTGGTCAATTGAATAAAACACAACAATCTCAATCGAACACAACTAGGCAGATTGAAGACCGTAAATACAATATCCAATGACATATATGAAACTTCATATATTAAGCATCAAGATGTTCTACAAATTACTTTGTCCAAATCCAACATAGTTATCAGCACACGGTTAAACTATAACAATGCTAATCTAAATATATCGATGCAATCCTCTAACTCATAAGTCACACAAATATAAATAGACTTCAGATACTATGTGATTACTCCCCTTCTAAGCTTCAGTAAACTCAAGCCATTGCTACATCTTCAAGAGGAAGGTTGGCTTAGCTACGCATGACTCCGGTTGATCCCTCTGAGACTGGAGAATGAACGATGCTCATGTTGGCAGAAGATGCTGACGGTGGTGGTGGCAACGGTGGTGATGATGAAAATGTGAGGACGGAATCGAATGTCGTCTCCTTCTGCTTCCAGAGTCTGCGTGTTTGAAGTTTTTCTCTGTCTCTCGTCTCCCGTCTCTCTGATCTCCCCTCTGATCTCCTTTTTATGACCTAAAACAACAAGTTTTTATATGATGGAGCGCGGGCCGGGTCGAACAGTGAGATAAACTTTCCATAAAAAGTCGAATATCCGCTCGTACGTCGTGACGAATAAAATAAACAAATCAAATTCGTCGCGACGTGTACAATCGCCTGCTCGTCGCGTCGTGTGCATCGCCGTGTGGAAGTGCTGTGCTCGTCGCGTCGTGTGAGATGCCATGCGTCGCAACGTGCGGAAAGATCTATGGCTGTTGACTTCCTGACGTTGACTCCTTTGTTCCTGCTATAAGATAATAACAACAATTTGCAGTACCAATTGTCCCAATAAAAATTGTAGAGAAATAAGTATCAAATCATTACAATTTACTGACAAATTAAGAATTGAAAGAACTCGATATGAGGAACCAATTTAAGCACAAAAAATCATCAATTAGGAGTCAACACATGCACAAGCAGCTATAAAATGCAGCCAATTCATAGTATAAACTTGGCTCAATCAAATTCCCCTACACTTAGACCTTTGTACTCTCGGACAAAGTTTACAAGAGTCAAAAGAATACAAGAGAAAAGAAAATAACAGCCATGCTCAAAACAATAAAATGAAATTGACTGAAGTTACTTCCTCGTAATTCAACCACAAAGAAATGAAAGAGTGTTACTAAAATAAACATCGAAAGAATTCAAGTACAAGAGATTGAACAGAAGAGATAGCACTCAAGATATAGTGTTTTCGCTCAGCTCACTTGTGTCTAGGGATATTTTTCTCTCAATCTACTTAATCCATCTCTTACCATAAGCTTGTGTCAATTCTATTTATCCACCACTAAAACTATCATTCTGAATATCAAGAGGACTTTGAGGGTTGTAATGGATGGAAGGCTAAATGAAATGGATGAACGGAAAGAAAGAAAATATGAGCATATGCACTAAACAAAGAATTGATGCCATAAACAGGATGTTTCTTTATTTGCTGTTCATGCAACATATGCTGCATAAATTGTTATTGAACTTGTTTTTCTGCTTTTCTTTTTTTTTCTTTTATATATATATATATATATTTGAATTTTGAACATTTTAGAGACATTGTCTCTTTCTGGACACTTTTTTTTTATACAATATATGAAAAATAACTAATGACACCACAAAGATATGAATGCAAATGCTCATAATAGGAGGGCTCAAAGGGGCTGGCAAGGGATAAATGTGTAGTGGACAGTGTTTAGGAATATGGGTTGAGAAAGGAACGCCTCTATCATATCAACAAAAATTCAGTCCATTAAGCTTCAAGTAAGAATTGAAACAAGTTCTAGAAAAGAATGAAATAAGTAGATGCACACAAAGATAAAAGAAAAGTTATGGCTCAAATATCCTTCCACAAGGGTATTTGAGAACATGTTTCCATTCATAATGCCACTTTGTTAGCATGTTTCCATTCACTTTGAATTGAGAACATTGAAAGCAATATTTTGTCAAGGTCAATTATCATTAAAAGGATGGAAGGTGTTTTCAAAAACTCAAGCATCATTTTGAAACTAGTAAAAGCTTTGAAAACAAAAACCACAAAAGTCTGGTGCGAGAGAAATTTGAAATGAGTGGAAGAATTAAGCACAGAATCATTCATGCATGAGTATGCGTCGCGACGTGTAGAAGCAGACGTCGAGACGTATACAGAATCTGAAGAACGTTTCGCCGCGACGTGTGGACACTCGTCGCGGCGAAGAAGTGCAAAATGACAGAAAGAATAGAAAATTCACCAAGTTTATCAGCAGAATGCACCAATTGGCCAACAATTCATATTGTCCTCAATGAAGGATAATATCAACAGTCATACAATGTGAAAAATAAATAGGGAAACAACTCCCCCACACTTGAAGCACAAATTGTCCTCAATGAAAAGTAAAAGAAGCTCAAATGCCTAGAAACTCATGAAGGGACAGAAAGGATAATAGGAAAATGAAAAGAAAACAAAGGAAGCTATATATCTAAGGGCTACAAAAAAAAAGTGCAAAACACAAAAAGTAAAGAAACAAGCAAAGGAGACGGAAAAACCTGATATTCACGGTGATTTCTGGTTCTCATAGTAGAGCTTCAAAAGATGGCCATTGACCTTGAGTCGGGTTCCAGTTGCCGCATGTAAAAGCTCTACCATACCAAAGTTGTGCACCTTTGTGACCAAGTACGGTCCCTCCCAACGAGTATTGAAAGTCCCATGTTTGAAGGTGAAGCGAGCTTTGAATAACAGGACTTTATCTCCCTCTTTGAAACTTTTCCTCCGAATGATCTTGTCATGCATCAATTTGGATTTTTCTTTGTAGAGTCGTGCATGCTCATATGCCTCTAACCTTAATTCCTCGAGCTCTTGAAGTTGCAACTTCCTCTCCATTCCAGAAGATTCCAAATCCATATTGCATCGTTTGATTGCCCAATATGCTTTGTGCTGCAATTCTACAGGTAAATGGCAAGCCTTTCCATAAATCAGACGGTAAGGAGACATACCTATTGGAGATTTATACGCAGTCCGATATGCCCAAAGTGCTTCCTCGAGGCGAAGGCTCCAATCCTTCTTAGATGGCTTTACTATTTTCTCCATAATGTGCTTCATCTCTCTGTTGGAAACTTCGGCTTGTCCATTAGTTTGCAGGTGATACGCAGTGGAGATTTTGTGAGTGACCCCAAATTTCAAAAATAAGTTATCAATGACTCTATTACAAAAATGGGTTCCCTATTACTCACACTACTCTCGGTATACCAAATCGACAAAAAATGTTGGACTTAAGAAACTTAGACACGGCTTGAGCATCATCTTTTCTAGTGGGGATGGCATCTATCCATTTTGACACATAATCCACAGCCAAAAGGATATACACAAATCCAAAAGAGGGGGGAAATGGACCCATGAAATCAATTCCCCAAACATCAAAGATTTCACAAAATAAGAGAGGTTGTTGTGGCATTTCATGTCGTTTTCCTAATCCTCCAAAACGTTGACATTTATCACATGACCGAAAAAAATTAAATGAATCCTTAAAAAGGGTAGGCCAATAGAAACCAGACTCGAGGATCTTCCTAGATGTTTTTCTTGCACTGAAATGCCCACCACAAACCATTGAATGACAAGCCGAGATTATATCATCATGTTCTTCATGAGGAACACATCTTCTGATCACTTGGTCACTGCACATTCTCCACAGAAAAGGGGCATCCCAAATGTAATGTCTAGCTTCACTCTTAAGCTTCTGAGCTTGTGCCTGAGACATAAAAGGAGGAGTCAGTCCAGATATTAGGTAGTTAACAATATGAGCATACCAAGGTTCTTTAACAATTGAAGCACATAGGACCGAATCAGGAAATGAATCACAGGTAAGGTCATAAGAATCCACTCCCTGTGTGTCATTGGGTAGCCTGCTCAAATGATCAGCCACGTGGTTTGCTGCTCCCGCACGATCCTTAATCTCGATATCAAATTCTTGGAGCAACAATGCCCACCGTATCAACCTAGGCTTGGATTGTGGTTTCTTGAGGAGATACCGAACAACTGCATGATCAGTAAAAATGGTTACATGTGAGTTCAACAGATATTGCCTAAATTTTTCTAAACCAAAAACTACTGCAAACAGCTCTTTTTCAGTGGTTGTATAATTGATCTGAGCTGGATCCAGTGTCTTCGAGGCATATGCAATAACTCTTGGCAATCTCTCCTCTCGTTGACCCAGCATTGCCCCTACAGCACAATTGGATGCATCACATGAAAGCTCAAAAGGTAAACTCTAATCAGGAGCAACTAGAATAGGTGGAGAAATGAGTTTTGATTTCAGCATATTGAAAGCACTCTTACAAGAATCATCAAAGTCAAACTTTTCATCTTTTTGCAAAAGCTTGGAAAGAGGTAACATAATTTTTTGAAATCCTTAATGGGCGCTGTAAAATCTGCATGACCCAAAATGAGCGTATGTCACGAATACAAGTAGGGTAAGGCAAAGAAGATATAACCTCAATCTTAGCTTTATCCACCTCAATCCCCTTGCTAGAAATTAAATGACCAAGCACAATACCTTCACTGACCATGAAATGACATTTCTCAAAGTTCAAAATCAAATTCTTTTCAATGCATCTTTGCAAAACTTTTTTAAGGCTGGACAAACAAGCATCAAAAGAATCACCATAGACTATGAAATCATCCATAAATACTTCCATACATTCCTCTAAAATTCACGAATCTGACCATCACACAACGCTGAAAAGTTCCTGGGGCATTACACAAACCAAAAGGCATCCTTCGATATGCGAAGGTGCCAAAAGGACATGTGAATGTGGTCTTGTCCTGGTCCTCTGGTGCAATGGGTACCTGAAAGTATCCAGAAAAACCATCCAAGAAACAATAATGTGATTTGCCCGCAAGCCTTTCGAGCATTTGATCAATAAAGGGAAGAGGAAAATGGTCTTTTCTTGTGGCATCATTTAATCTTCTATAATCTATGCACACACGTCACGAATTTTGCACTCTAGTAGGAATAAGCTCATCCCTATCATTTTTTACCACTGTTATCCCACTCTTTTTAGGCACTACATGAATTGGACTAACCCACTCATTATCAGAAATAGGATATATTATCCCTGCACTCAACAACTTCGTGATTTCCTTTTTTACAACATCTAAGATGAGTGGGTTAAGTCTTCTTTGAGGTTGCCTCACCGATTTTGATCCCTCACTCAACAGGATCCGGTGTGTGCAAATAGCTGGGCTAATTCCTGGTATATCTGCTAATGTCCACCCTACAGCTCTCTTGTGTTTCCTCAAAACATTCATGAGTCTCTCTTCATCAGTGTCGGGCAAGGTACTAGCAATTATTACAGGTAATCACTCATTAGACTCAAGAAAGGCATACTTTAAGGTTGGAGGGAGAGGCTTGAGCTCAAGCTCAGGAGGTTTCACAACAGACGGAGTTAATTTATGAAGTTCAAGAGAAAAGAGATCACTCCCTTGTTCTTCTAGCATTGAGTTCGGCTCCTTGTAGGTGGTCGTGGCTAATCCCTCCTGTTTCCCTGAAACATGAACAGAAGACCTTTTTCCAAGATCAAGTGAATGTAATCCAGAATTCAAAGAATCTTTTTGTGACTCATATTTTTGGCAAGCATTTTCCTCGACTAAGTCAATCATGTTTACACCCAAAAGTGAATAATCCTCATGTGGGTGCTTCATTGCCTCATACATATTAAAGCTTACCCTTTGATCGCCAACCTCCATGGTTATCTTTCCTTCCTTCATGCTAATCATGGTGCTTGCTGTCCGGAGGAAGGGTCGTCCTAGAATCAGTGAAGTATCCTGCACAACCTCAGTAGACATGTCAAGAATATAAAAATCTGCAGGAAATACTAAACCTTTTACTTGGACCAAGATATCTTCAATTATCCCCACCGGATGCCTAAAGGATCTATCAGCCAACTAGAGGACAACAGATGTAGGCTTAATACTCTTCACTCCTAAGGCCTCATAAACTGACTTAGGCATCACATTTATTGCTACCCCCAGATCTAACAAAGCTCTACCGATAGTCACCTTCCCTAAGGTGCAAGGGATGGTAAAAGATCCGGGGTCTTGACACTTGACAGGTATCTGCGGCTTAAACAATGCAGACACATTGGAACTCACTTGCACTCTCTCATTCGGCCTAAACTTCCTCTTGTTAGTGCACAAATCCTTCAAATATTTTGCTTAGGCCGGAACTCTCTTCACTAAATCTAGCAAAGGCACATTCACTTCAACTTTCCCAAACAAGTCAATGATCTCTTTTTAATGTTGTTTTTCATTTAAGCGCTTACTCATCAAATAAGAGTTTGGAAAAGGAAGGTCTTGAATACTTACCTCCTTACCTGTGCTAGATTGCTTGCTCGATTCTGCACTTTCTGCTTTATCATTGGAACTCTCTGAAGTAGTTCCCTTTTTCCTTGAAGCTTGCTTCCTCTCTCTCAATAGCTCTTCTTCCCTCACACTTTCTGATCTCTTAATCTTATCCTGTGGTGGAGGTACTGGCTCACTCTCAATCTCATCCTCACATGGCTCTTCATTATCTTGAGGCTTAAACCTCACTTGCTTCCCACTCCTGAGGGCAATGGCATTCAAACTTTTTGGGTTCATCACAGTATTGGAAGGAATGGTCCCACTACTTTTTGCCTGATTCTCACTCATGTTGTTAAACAACTGAGTGACATAGAAATTGATGTTCTCCGCCTTGGTCTCCCATTGTTCCATTCTCTTCTCCAAGGCATTGAACCTGGCAGCAGTCTTTGAGGAATCCTGTTGAATCAAAGAAGCAATAGCATTAAACTGGTTAGCATTGGAATCCCTCTCTTCCTTCATCAAGGTCATCATACTGTGGAGCAACTGATTGGTATCCTCCTTTGGTGGGACTACCAGGGCTTGCTGTTGATTAGGGAACTGGCTAGTGGAAGTGCCAGCTCCTCCCCTTGTGAAAATCTGGTAGGTGCCTGTTTTCCTCATTCCTCCAATGAATCTAGGATTAGCCTTCCATCCTTCATTGTATGTGTTGAGCACGGGTCCCATTTCGATTCATGCGCCTTGATACATTGCCGAAACTTCCTCATATCGTCTGGGCAAACACTCGAAATATGCATTACCGACCCACAATTTTCACAACTAGGAGTGGTAAGCTCTGTTGAAGTAGTAGAGCGATGCACATTCAAATTTTCAGCTCGGCCGTGATGCAAGACAATTTGTGATGTTATCCGATTTTCCAAGGAATCCACTTTAGATTCTAGGCTCTCCATTCTTTTAGCTTGAGCCGTCAAGGCTCCTAACTCATGCACTCCTCTTTGTCTCTCGACCTTTGCATCTTCTTGATGGTTTAAAGCCATCTTCTTAATCGATCCCATGCTTCCAAGGTCGTAAGGTCAATCGAGAGCCTCGGATCGACATCTAACATACCCTTCTCGACTCTTCAACCCATCATAAAAGTCTCGCACCAATTGTTCATCAGAATTTGGTGATGGGGCATCTGACAAAAGATCTTGGAAGCGATTCCAATAATCATCTGATGACTCATCGTACTCCTGGCGGGCTGAGTAAATCTCCTTTCTCATGGAAGATGTCCTGGAAGCTGGAAAGTATTTCTCCAAAAAGGCCTTCCTCAGATTGGCCCAGCTATGGTAAGCATTGGCCACATGCCTAGGAAGACTCATATACCATTCTCTTGCTTTCCCTTCCAAGGACAAGTGAAAAACCTTCCAAAGCACTTGATCTAAGGTAGCTCCCACTGGTTTCATACTCTGGCAGATTGTCAAAGTCTGTAGGTGCATATATGGATCCTCTCCTGCCAAGCCATGAAATTTAGGAAGAGAATTAATCAACAAGCCTTTAATCTCAAAATTAACATCAAAATTAGGGCAAGCAGCAGTAAATGGATCATAATGAACATCGGAAGTTGTTGCTTCCCTAATTGTCCTACGTCTCTGGTTCTCATTGTTTTCTCCCACTCTCTCATGCTCACCATTTCCTCTATTAGTCCCATTTCTAGGTTAGTGAACAGGATAATCAGGATTCGAAAAAATATTTGGATTCTCAGTCATACTTTCACTATCTCGCTCAACTACTCTCTGTCTCTCTTGTTCTTTCCTTTCTTTCCTAAGTCTCCTCAAATGTCTCTCAACTTCAGGATGGAACTGAACAAGTCTACCTCTCCTGGGCATGCACCAAAAAGCAATCCAAAAGCAAAAGAATGGTAACAAAAATGCTCACAATACACAAAATCGATTAAAAATGAAATGCGATGAATGTGAGAGTATGAATGTATGAGTGTATGTATGAGAGTGTATGCGTCGAAAATGTGCAAAGTAAGAGATATAAATCAAAGTATGAAGTATGCTTGTGCGAAGGAGAATCAAACCTATACTATGAACAAGTGTGAAAATTAAACTATACTAAATGCAAGCAAAAATAATCATTCCTATTATGAACGACAAGTCAAAAGAATGACAATGGCTATCCGATGGTAAACCAATTTCTTGGTTCTCCGGCAACGGCGCCAATTTGATCGCGGCTCTGTCGATGCGATCTTGCGATCGATCCTTAGAAACCGGTCAAATATAATAAATTCCAAGATTGCGGTATAGGTTGCAATCCTCGGGTCGTCTCACTTAATTGGAACCAAGTGAAAAAGGTCTAAGCTAGCCTATATGTCAAAAATTGCAATGGAAGTTGATAAAATGGGGGTTTGGTATTTTTGTCAAACTGGTAAAGTAATCAAAACTGAACAACAACAAAAATATAAAAGAATATTTTTGGAATTTTGTAAATGATGCAATTAACAAAATATCTGATAAAAATCAAATTGATAAAATCCTCTTGAAAATGAGGCTCAGGCTATCACAGTTCAAGAATAATTTTCAGGGATACAATCCACTAAGTTTCGAAAGAAAAACCCTAAAGGACTCTTTAGGTCCAAAGATTTAATTAATGAACTCCATCATTTAAATCTTTGTTAAAAACCTTAGTGTGAAAATAGACAAGCAATTGCAATTGGTCAATTGAATAAAACACAACAATCTCAATCGAACACAACTAGGCAGATTGAAGACCGTAAATACAATATCCAATGGCATATATGAAACTTCATATATTAAGCATCAAGATGTTCTACAAATTACTTTGTCCAAATCCAACATAGTTATCAGCACACGGTTAAACTATAACAATGCTAATCTAAATATATCGATGCAATCCTCTAACTCAGAAGTCACACAAATATAAATAGACTTCAGATACTATGTGATTACTCCCCTTCTAAGCTTCAGTGAACTCAAGTCATTGCTACATCTTCAAGAGGAAGGTTGGCTTAGCTACGCATGACTCGGTTGATCCTCTCGAGACCGGAGAATGAGCGATGCTCATGTTGGCGAAGATCTTGACGGTGGTGGTGGAAGCGGTGGTGATGATGAAAATGTGAGGACGGAATCGAATGTCGTCTCCTTCGCTTCCGAGTCTCGTGTTTGAAGTTTTCTCTCTCTCGTCTCCCGTCTCTCTGATCTCCCCTCTGATCTCCTTTTTATGACCTAAAACAACAAGTTTTTATATGATGGAGCGCGGGCCGGGTCGAACAGTGAGATAAACTTTCCATAAAAAGTCGGATATCCGCTCGTACGTCGCGACGAATAAAATAAACAAATCAAATTCGTCGCGACGTGTACAATCGCCTGCTCGTCGAGTCGTGTGCATCACCGTGCATCGCGACGTGCGGAAGTGCTGTGCTCGTCGCGTCGTGTGAGATGCCATGTGTCGCGACGTGCGGAAAGATCTATGGCTGTTGACTTCCTGACGTTGACTCCTTTGTTCCTGCCATAAGATAATAACAACAATTTGCAGTACCAATTGTCCCAACAAAAATTGTAGAGAAATAAGTATCAAATCATGACAATTTACTGACAAATTAAGAATTGAAAGAACTCGATATGAGGAACCAATTTAAGCACAAAAAATCATCAATTAGGAGTCAACACATGCACAAGCAGCTATAAAAATGCAGCCAATTCATAGTATAAACTTGGCTCAATCAGTTTGTCTCAATAAACTAAACTTAACAATAAATTTTAGATGAATTCATTAATGTAAAGAACAAAGAAATAAACTTTACATCACAAGTAAAACCAAAGGAAATAAAACATGATAAGACACATAAAGTATTAAAAATTAGCTCCCAAATATAAAAATATAATCTTAATAATAAACCTCATATGATTAAAAAGACACAGTAAAAGGAACCCAGGAAGACTTGAACCCTAAATAATATAATCAATGACCCACAATCAAAGATATAGTTTAAATGAAACGAAAAGAGAAAACCTAAAGAAACTTAGAAACATCAAACAAGAAGTGATTGATTAGCAGTAACTCTATCAAATTCAAAATCTCTTATTCTTATTAACAATTATTGACAAACGACTATAATCAACTTGTGAGAGAAAAAGAAGAAAACAAAAAGAAACTAAGAACAAGGAAAATGAAATTTCTGTTTCTTCAAAATTTTGTTAATAAGAGATAAATTCTTTAAGGATAAAGAGGAGATAAAAAAATATATAAACAACAAATTTTTAAGGAGTTAAAAGAATCATAGGTTAACATATGAAGAAAAAAACAACAAAGATGAAGAAGTATATTAATATTGTAACTCTCTAAATCATTTTGGAAGATTTTTAAAGGATTAAAAAAATTATCTAATTTGCATATTAACCAACCATAGGAACTTTAGCGGTTCTTACATGTAACTAAAGGGCTAAATGATTGGTTCTCAATTAGTTTGATTGAATTGACCAGTTTAGTATAATTTTGAATTCATTAACTAATATTATGTACTCAAATTGTTAATCTTTAAAACTTCACATATAAATTTGTAGTGGATCAAACATAAAATATCGATTATACAAACTTAATTATGAGCTTAGCCAAAATAGATAATAGAATATGAATCATCTCAATTGTAATAGTTCAATCAAAGAAGGAATCTTTTATAGAGAATAGTTCTAAATAAGAAATTTTGTTTTGATCATTAAAAATTATGAGTTATAGTCATTTACTATCTTTTCTTAGAACTGGTAACCTCTCAATTCCCCTGTAATAAGAGAGATAAGATAATAAAATTTCTTTATTTGGTGGGAATTTTACCCTAAGTTTTGTAGGCTTAGCAATGATGAAGAACAATACCTAAGCTTCTACACATTATAGTCGAAGACTTATCTTCACATAAGATATGGTGCAAACATTTATATGACATCCTTGATCACATGTTAAGTGCAAACATATCCAATCTACTATCAAGTTTTTTATAAAATAGTGTTAGAGGATGCTTCAATATTAGATATGCTTGAATTAGTTTTTAATTAAAGGAATTTGAGAGAGTAGATGATTTGTTGTTTAAGTTTCTTCCTTCTTAACTTTTGGTTTTCTTTTATCCCTCCTTACTTAAGAGTTTATGGTAGATGAGACCACTAAACCACTCTTACACATGTCCTAATCTCAAACCATAAGTATGGGGAATCAAATTGTAAAAATGAAATAAGGGGAAGAAATGTATTCTAAAGACTGAGTAAATGTTGTCATGGAATAGATTGACCTATTAGAGATAGTTTAAAGTATAGGTCTATCATAAGAAACTCCAAGATTGGTATAACTAGTTTAAAGTATGGGTCTATCATTAAAAAAAAAAAAACTCCCAGATTGGTATAACTTGAATATCAAGCTTGAGAGGAGTCTGAATAAACCTTCAAAGGGAATGAATAAGTGGAAGCATTTATTCTTATTTTTGACTTTTGATGATGAGAATGAATGGAAGTTTAAACAAGTCCTGAAGGATGTCAATTTAAGCTTTAATGAAAGATGGATGTTAGATACTTTCTTATCCTCTTAAGCAAATACCTTGTTGGATTCTTAGAATCTCTTTATTCCCAAGGAAATGTTAATGGAGGAAGGTTTGTTGTTAGAGTTTGATATTATTGATCAATGGGACTAAAATTGCTTTTCTATATGCTTTATTCTCAGTTGGATCAACTATGTTAATTTTTGTAGGGATAGGTCTTCATAAACCCATGCTTGTTAGTCGTAAGAAGCAAAATGCTTCCAAGAAAAGGAAGAGTTGAGGGAAGTACGAGGGATTGAAAGGTCAGTGGGCTACTAAGGCCAATCTCATCTTCCAAATTGATACAAATGATGAACCGACAAAAAAGGCCTTCATTCTTGTATGGGATTGTTATAAGTCAACTGTCAAAGGTGAAACTATTAAGCATAAAGGCAAAAAGCCCGACTTCCAGGTCTTCATCTCCAGATAGGAAATCACAAGGACTTGAATTTTCAGAAGGCTATAATCACCATGCAAATGTTTCTGTCTAAGAGATATAAAGGCCTTGGAGAGGAATTTTTTAAATTTATCCCACAAAAATATTCAGAATTTTATTTTTAAATTTTATTTTATTTTACTTATTATTATAATAAAATTAAATTCAATTAAATTTAAATTTTAATTATGTTATTATTAATTTTATAAAAATAAAACAAAATGATAAATATAAAAACAAAATATTTTTATTTTTATTTAATTTTAAAATAAAAATTAAATTTTAAAATTTGATTATTTTATTAAAATTATTTAGTTAATTTATAAATTATAGAATCCACTCACTTGTTTCAGAAGACTCAAACACCACTCATATTCATCATTCAACAATTAAAATAATAATTAATTTGTAAAATTTGTTTTCCATATCTTAATTAATATAAACATTTTAACTTTTTTATTTATTTTAATAATTCAAAAATTATAAATCATAAACAAAAATATATTAAATTTTGATTAGATTAAAAGTTTTATTTAACTCTAATTTATTAATTCATTAAATAATTTATTATTCTTTATTAAGAATATCCAACAAAATACTAAAATATATAATATTCATATTTTTATATTTTTTAAATCATAAGTCATTTTACATATAAGTAGTTAATATTAAACAATTAATTTTATCAAATATTTTTATCCAACAGTTAATCCGTTAATCAAATTAACTGATAAAATCAATTATTAATTACCTGCTGATAAAACCAACTAACCACTAATACAATTAGCTA
This sequence comes from Erythroxylum novogranatense, assembly GCA_029891385.1. Lineage (NCBI taxonomy): Eukaryota > Viridiplantae > Streptophyta > Magnoliopsida > Malpighiales > Erythroxylaceae > Erythroxylum > Erythroxylum novogranatense. The sequence goes on along the minus strand of CM057235.1, from coordinate 15,439,467 downwards.
ATTACTAAACACGGCATAAACTAGTTATTCCGAGCCAGCAATTGGCAATCGGATTCTTAAAAGGAAAGTTCATAGTCTGACAATAGGCCGAGCTCGACACGAGTTTGACCTTAACACTGGCCCCTCACCTGGGTCTTCGTAATCTCTCCCTACTTAGCATTATTATTATTTATTTTCGTTCCAATGTACACTTAATGACCTTTATGCTTGAAAATCAGCACCATTTTTCTTTGGTTTGTCGAGTCTGTTTTTCTTTTTAGTCTCTCGTTCATTTGCTTTATTGTGTATAGTAAACATTAATTTGGCATCCTTTGGTCTCACTTTTTTTTTTTATGTTGTTATTTTTTGTTTATGTTTTTATTTTTAGTTTATGTTTTTCTAAAAAATAAAACCTATTTAATTAAATTTTGTAATAAAAAACTGGAAATAAAACATACTTGATTGAGATTTCTAATAAACTCTTTATTATTATTATTATTATTATTATTATTATTATTATTATTATTATTATTAATTTTAATAAGTTACTCTTTTCTTATTAATTTATTATTCTTCTTCTTATTATTATTATTATTATTATTATTATTATTATTGTTATAAATTTTCTACTTACTATTATTATTATTATTATTATTAAACTCATTATTATTATTATCATTATCATCGTCATCATCATCATTATTATTATTATTAAGTTATTCTTATTCTTATTAATTTTATTTTTATTAATTTTATTATTAAACTTATTAAACTTATTATTATTATTATTATTATTGTTGTTGTTGTTGTTGTTATTATTATTAAGTTATTCTTATTCTTATTAATTTTATTTTATTAAGTTATTATTTTTATTTTATTTTATTTTTATTCTAATTTTAATTTTAATTTTAATTTTAATTTTAATTTTAATAAGTGATTCTTATTATTATTAATTTATTTTATTTTTATTTTATTTTTATCATTATTATTATTTATTGTTAATAATATTATTATTAATTATTGTTATAAATTTTCTACTTACTATTTTTAATACTATTAATATTATAATTTTTATTATACCAAATTAATTATCTTATTATTATTATTATTATTATTATTATTATTATTATTTTAAATTTTTACTTTTACTTTTTTTTTCGAGATAGAATGCATAGATATGCTGGTTTTCTCGTCGAAGAAAATATGTTGTCAAAATTTAAAAAAATGATGTTTTCTAATTTCTGTAAAATTGTTGTGTTTTTTTTGTTATTTTTAGAAACAAAAAATGCAATAGAATAAACTAAACACACGCTTTACTTACCTATTTTTTTAATAAAAATGACAACAAAAAATTAAAAAAAATAAAAACAAAAACAAACAGTCTCTTAGTTATTGTACTTGGCCTTGAGCGAATTGCCAAGTACATGATATGCTCTTGAGTGAAAATTTGTGTCTTGCAAATGTGCTTTGCCTTACAGCGATAGCATCTTAAATGTACGATCACTTAGTCACCAAATTTGTCTTGCAAATGCGTTTTGTTTTACTTGCGCGGTCCCTTAATCATCACATATGCGTCTGGAGAATTACCTTGAAGCAACATCTTACGTGCACAACTGTTTAATCAACATATCAATACCTGACATCCTCGGTCACCTGTTGAGTATGACTTGTCCAATCGATCATGTTTCTAATATTATGAATACCGTACCGAATTTAATACCGAATTGAAGTTTCAGAATCTAAACTGCATTCAAGTCTTGGTTGGTACTTGCATCATGCTTTGAGATATTTTAAAATTTATAAAATAGTTCCTAAACTTTTTAAAATTTGCAAAATAGTCAATATTGATATATTATACTGTTATCAGATACTTTACTAGTTTATATTTACATCAACCATGTTTTAAAAATCTTAATAATAAATAATAATGGCAATTAATTTGAAATAACAATAATTTTAAATATTTTACATATAAATAATAACCACAATTAATATAAATAAAACAATCATCATCATACAATTATAAAACTAAGAATAATACAAAGCATTTAAAATATTACAATCATACAATTTCATCATTACAATAAATAATATTACATATTTATATCAAAAGATTCAAAACATCCGATAAAAAGAACAATAAATATTACAAAAGAATTGATGACGAATAAGCAATCAAGTAGAAGTTGAACTCGAAACAAAATATTACATTTACAAGACATACATATAATTTAACATAAACATCAATGATCAAATACAAGTAAAATTAAAGAAGAGGAAAATAAAAACACAAGTTCAATCAATCTAGCGGATACCATTGAAGCAGACCGACTTACATCGATCATTTGGTACAAAATCTTCATCATTGAGAGGAGCTTTTTCATCACCATCATTCAAATTTAATGCACCAAATGACATGTCAATGCTCTCCCATCCAAGATCATCTTCCACATTCAAATCACTCACATCAACCAAATTGGGTTCTTCAAAAACTCAATTTGCCAAAATATCAATATTATCAATCGCAATTGGATCATTTGAAGAACTTGTGTTACTAAGAGTTCTAGTAAACAATTACATTTAATTATTAAAAAATTAAAAGAAATTATATCAAAATTAATAATGAAAATAATGAAAATAACATACCTTTCTCGAATCCAATTCAATTTAATTCAATTCCATCAAATCCAATCCAATCCAATCCAATCCAATTCCAATTCCAATTCAATCAAATTCAATCAAATCTAATCCAATTCAATCCAATTCAATCAAATTCAATTGAATTCAATCCAATCTAATCTAATCCAATCCAATTCAATCCAATCCAATTCAATCCAATTCCAATTCCAATTCAATTCCATTCAATTCTATTCCATTCAATTAAATTAAATTAAATTAAATTCAATCCAATCCAATCCAATCCAATCCAATCCAATCCAATCTAACCCAATCAAATTCAATTCAATTCAATTCCATTCCATTCAATTCAATTCCAATCAAATTCAATTCAATTCAATTCAATCCAATCCAATTCAATTCAATCAAATTCAATTCAATTTAATTCAATCTAATTCAATTCAATTCAATCTAATTTAATCCAATCCAATTCAATACAATTCAATTCAATTCTAATTCAATCCAATCCAATTCAATCCAATTCAATCCAATTCAATTCAATCAAATTCAATTCAATTCAATTCAATATAATCCAATCCAATTCAATTCAATTCAATACAATTCAATTTAATTCAATTCAATTCCAATTCCAATTCAAATTTCAATTCCAATTCAATTCAATCCAATCCAATCCAATCCAATTCCAATTCCAATTCCATTCATTCCATTCACTTCCAATTCAATTCAATGCAATCCAATTCCAATTCAATTCCAATCCAATTCAATTCAATTCAATCCAATACAATCCAATTCAATTCAATCAAATTCAATTCGATTCAATTCAATCTAATTCAATTCAATCCAATTCAATTCAATCAAATTCAATCCAATCCAATCCAATCCAATTCAATTCCAATTCAATCCAATTCTAATTCAATTCCAATTCCATTCAAATTCTATTCAATTCAATTCCATTCCAATCTAATTCCAATTCAATTCCATTCCATTCCAATTCAATTCCATTAAAATTCCATTCAATTCAATTCAAAACATACTCCAATCCTAACAATTACAAAACATTCATAATTCCATTTACATTCAATCAATTTTCAATCCAAATCCAAATTCCAATTCCATTCATTCAATTAAATTCAATTACATTTAATTCAATCCAAATTCAATTCAATTCAATTTCAATTCATTTCAATCCAAATTCAATTCAATTCAATTCCAATTCATTTCAAAACATACTCCAATCCTAACAATTACAAAACATTCATAATTCCCTTTACATTCAATCAATTTTCAATCCAAATTCTAGTTCCAATTCTATTCAATTCATTCAATTTCAATTCCAATTCCAATTCCATCCGTTCCAATTCCATCCATTCCAATTCCAATTCCATTCATTCCAATTCCATAATTTTATACTTAACTAATTATTTATCAAAAATCAATACCTAAATATTAAAAATTAATGACAATTTAACAAATATAAAAAATGTGTCAATTAATGATTACCAATTTTAATTATCAATTAATCAATTTTACATTTAATTATTAATTTCACATTTAATCAATTAATTTTCAATTGTTCAATTTGGTTTAAATGTTGCTTTGTTTTTAATTATCAAACTCAATTTCAACTTTCAAACTCAATTTTACAAACTCAATCAAAACAACCGAATTGGGATTCAACTCAATTTCACAAACTCAATTCACAAACTCAATTTCACAAACTCAATTCACAAACTCAATTTCACAAACTCAATCAATTCACAAACTCAATTATCAAACTCAATTTCACAAACTCAATCAATCCAATTTAACCTTCAAGCCTTCAAAGTTCAAACCTTCATTTTCGGATTCATTCTCCCCGATCAAACCTTCATCCGAAATCAACCTCACCACCTCTACCATTTTCGGACATTTTCCCCAATTCTACCATTTTTCCCTCATTCCCAATCCTCATCAACAACAGCAAATCAACAACTCCTCAACAACACCTACGAATCTAGGATCACAGCAGCAATCAACAACAAAATCCCATTAAAAATCAAACACAAAGTCAAAAATACACACCCAAAACAATCGGGTCTCCGGTGAGGGTCGGTCGTCGGGTCTTTTTTCGGTGGTCGTGTCGTGCGTCGATGAGGAGGAGGACGGAGGAGCAGGCAGCGAGGAGCGGCGAGGACGGAGGAGCAGATCCGAGGAGCGACGAGCAGATCCGAGGAGGGAGGAGGCAGGAAAGACGAGCAGATCCGACGACGACGGCACCAGATCCGACGACGGAGGAGCAACGACGATGAGAGGGACGAGCGGCGACGAGAGGGAGGAGAGAAACCGAAGAACGAAAAAGAAGAGAAGGTTGGGCGTGGGTGCGGGGCGGGTAGATTTTTAGGTTTTAATTTTTTTTATTTGCAATTTGGTCCCTGAAGCTTTTTTTTTACGAAACAGTCCCCGAAAATCCGGTTTTGTGGTGCATCGACCGAAATCGAAGCCGGTATTCTTCACCGTTCGTCTGGGTTTCGGCCGAAGCAGGCAGTATCCGCTTTTTCTTGCATGTTTCTACAAAACAATGTTAGAGGCTGTTCCAACGTCAGCACTTCATTACCTAAATTAGTTCGTAATTGGTAGGTTGAGAGAAAGTGAAAGAGCTTAGACGATTTGTTGTTCAAGTGCCGTTCTTATCTTTCACTTGTCCCTACCACATGTCCATATCTCAAACTCCAAATATGGGGATGAGAAGATAGATAAGACGAGAGAAAACAAATGTATGATGTTGGAAATCCAGTTAACCTATTAAAGAAAATTTAGTTATGTTTAGTTGGATGTTAATTAATAGAATAAAATATAATAGAATAGTTTATAATGGAATGTAATATAATATAATAAAAAGTTGTTTGGGAAGGATGAAATAATTAATAATGTAATATAGTAAAATATTGTTTGGAAGATGGATAGAATGTAATGTATAATAAATGACTTTTATACCTTTATATTAAAATAATTGTTGCAAGAGGTTTATTATTTTATTATTAATTATATAAAAATATTAGTATTAATTATTTAATATATTTTATTTTATTTTATGTGATTTATATTAAAATGATTTATTTATATAAAACATATACAAACAATTGAAGAATATTTTTTTACATATTTTCATTTTATTAATAAAATTTTTATTAAATTTTTTATTAATTGTATATAATTTTGTTATTATTAATTATATTATATTCTATTCTATTATATTCTATTCTATGTGATTTATATATAAAATATTTTATTTTTATCTTCATTTATATAGAAATATATACAAACAATTAAAGAATAATTTTAATAATAATTTAATAAATTTTATTATATTAAATTTTTATTTATATTTAAAATAATTTATTTTTATTTTATTTATATAGAAATATATACAAACAAGAATAATTTTAATATATTTTTATTAATAAATATATATATATATATATTATTTAATTGTTTTAGATATTTCTATATAAATAAAATAAATAAATAAATTTTAAATATAAAATTTTATATTTTGTTATTAAATATATATAATTTATTATTAATAATATAAAAATATTATTATTAATTATTTAATAAAATTTATTATATTAAATATTACTATAATTTATTTAATATATTAACATTATAATTTGGTTAGAGTTGATATTAAGAAGAATTATTGAAGATATATTAGGTAATATATATTTATTAATTTACGTTTCATCCTAAACTTCTCGAATCAAAAGTTTCTTATTTTCACTGTCTAAGATGGAATGAAACGTAACATGAAACCCTCCACTTTCATCCCAATTCATTCTATTCTATTATAAAATCTTCAAACAAACGATGAAACTTAGTTACATTACATCCTATCTCATTATTGACCCTCAAACTAAACAGAACCTTAGATTACGAGCCTACCGTCAATCTGTCAAAAGAGAAACTCATGGTACAAGCCTTTAATACATTTAACAAACTACAAAGGAGTTTTACGGGCCTTGAATACTCCAACATCAAAGAATAGACCCACTAACTACAAAGAAATGGTATCTGAAAACATTTCTAATTTTTCTCATGATGACTTTGTAAATGTGTTCCAGAATTGTAAGACTCAAATATTTGGAAGAACATTTGTAACAGTTGAGGAATCACAAAAATTCAACAGACCCATGAAATCTCATTGCCATGGTTTCTGCTACAGCAGCGACCAAGACATGGAAAAGTAATTTTGATGGATTACAACGTATCCAACTGTCGCAAATCCCTGTCCTCGAACATAAATTCAAGGAAACAACCATAACGTGCTTCCAATCAATAAAAACTCACACCCTTCTTAAATAGTTTGCAGGCACAGCCCAAATGAAATAGGCAACCAAGATAGGAAGAAATGTCGGCTTCCTATTTTCAATATTGATTACCAAGTCCTATTTTGAATCATGAGCTTCCAATAGCTGTAATGTTTGGAATGCTTTGCAGAAACATTGCCCTTGCAGTAGGGTCAGTCGAAAACTGGCCAAGTACAGCAAATGTTGCTGTGCTACTTCCTAACTTCTCAATTCCTCTAGAGATCATACAAGTATGGCTAGCCTCCACAACAACCATCACATCTCCACCCAACAGCGATGAGACAGTCTCAGCAATCTGCCTGGTAAGTCTTTCCTGTACTTGGAGCTTGAAACCGTAGAAGTGTACCACTGACTGTAAAAGGGATTTAGCAATAGGATTAGATCCCTCAGTGTGGAAGTACCCAATATGCACAACACCATAGAATGGAAGTAAATGGTGTTCACATTGAGACCAGAATGCCAAATTTAGCTCAGAATGTATCTGCTCTCTGAAATGGCATACTTCTCCTTTGGGTTTGTGATCGCTATGACCACATATGAAGCCATTAAGCTTCATATCTAAATTCATGGTTTGGAACTTTATTAACCATTTGATGAAACGACTGGGAGTTCCAAGAAGCTCTATCCTTTGTGGATCTTCACCCAAAGACCTGAGAATAGAAGTCACCGCTGCCACCATTACTGTGTTAGGTGGTTCTAGCTCAGAAGAAATTTTAGCATTTGAGGAGACACAGGAGGGACACCAGTGGAGCTCTCGGAAGTTTTTATCATAAAATTTGTCTGCACTTATATCTCTCAACTTGAGGAGACTTAAAAAATCAACCCATATATCAGCATTTTCATTTTCAAAAACACCTGAACCTGAACGGATCAATGCCTTAACCCATCCTTGGTGATTAGAGTCAAAAAAGAACGGCTCCATGATTGGAAAATGAATGTGTGAACATTGGAGTATAACAGCAACACCAGCTGGCCTGATTCCATTATGCAGAGCCAAACATACTTCATCTGCCAGACGCTGTGGATGTTGGAGTCTTTTTGCAAAAACATCAGCAACTCTAGAAAGCTTGCTTAATCCTACAACCCTCAGACCAGAAGGGACATAGCCTACATGACACTTAACATGGAACGGAAGCAGGCAAGACTCACAATAGGAGAAAAGATCAAGATCCCGAACAATCACAAGTCCCCCAGATCCTCCTGCATGACCAACTGCATTATCCAAACCAACTTCAGGAAACAAAGCCCCCTGAACAATGTCCTTTACCTTTTGTTTATAACCTGCACAAGCAAGAAACAGCCAACAATGAGTATTCATTAAGAGACACCATAAATTTCCAAGTAAATTAAGTATGGAAAGCAAACAGATAGATAGTGCATCCATACACATTACCCCAGACAAGTAAATTAAGCTATTCTTGATCATCTTGTTCAGAAGTATCACCTCTGCTTAAATTGGACATACACACGAAAAGATCTGCTTAAAGTTACTATTTAAGGCAAACCAGGAAGTCATCCACTGAGTAGTGACTTATAAAGCAATTATATTGTGCACTTAAAACCATGGTATAAATCTCAGATCTGTAAGAAACAGCCACTCAAATCATTAAAGTCTAGTTAAGACTACAAGGTTTGCTGTTATCTTTCCTGTTTTCTATTTAAGCTTGACTGGATGTTTCCCAATCTACTGGGTTATCGCATTAGGGTCTGAAAATGGCAAACAGACAAGGCAACTATGAATATAGTTTTCCAAACTGGATCTAAACCAAATTTTTTTGCGTTATTTAACTGTATCCCGCGAGTTAAGGATCAGTAGCTGCTCTAGTGCATCACTTCAATAGGTTGCTATAATTCATCCCTAAATCCCTTATAAAATAGATGGAAAGATGATATCTTGTTCAAGTGACTTCATTCGCTCCCCTCTTTTCCTTGAAGAACTAATGTTATCTTTCACGGGATGATGTCATCAAATGAATGTTATCCTGATAAGAATCTTATCAGTTACAGGATGATGCCATCATATGAAAATTCTGATTGCAAAAACTAAGTGCTAACTATTACATTGATAAGAGTAAGCCTACAGCTTGCATAACATATTAATACCCAGCGTTAAGAAATTATGAACCTTGATGCCAACACCAAAAATGGAGAAAACCCAAGTACAGCAATCGCCTTTTTAAAGTGAAAATAGTGGCCATTATAGTGAAAAACAAACAACATCCGGTGTAATAAGCAGAAGTGATAAACAGATCCAAAACAAAAGAAATCAGCAATATGCAACCCTGCAATGGATTCCCATTTCAGGACATAGATCCAACCATCAAAGAGGATACAAATAATAAAATAATTCTCCTATGAATAAGCTTTTCTTAAATAATGACATGTGATGTTTTAGTATGCCATCCACTGAAATTGAGACTATAATAGATTCACGTCAACGTCTGCAAATTCTAATCTACGGCTTAGCAAGTTTAAATTCAAGGACAACTGTCGTAACAAAATAGTGACGCATAGGAAAGGAAATAACCAAGAGGAAGAACTCAAGAACTGCGGAGAGCAGATCCCTAAAGCTTATATTGGGAACGCATCCATCGGCGGCTGAAAACAAATTCAGAGTTAGTTAAACAGAGTAAGGACAAGCAGGTACCTTTGGTTGCTTCTCTAAACGCCTTAGCGACGCGAAGTGGAGTCTTTCTAAGACCTTCTCTATTGACATCTTCTCCAAGACCTTGTAAAAGAACTTTCACAGATTCCTCAATAGCTATAGTTTCTGGCTCTCCCTCAAATCGTAGCTCAACTCTTCCGAGTTTCACTTCATTCTTAAGCTCCAGGTCGAATTGTCCCTCATCCAAAGCGCCCATTGACAGACAACAAAACCCACCAACTACACCAGCTACAGATGCCAAAAGAGACGGAACGGAAATCGTTCAATCATGGGAACATAATCTAATGGCGAATCATATCCACATAAAAAAAAAAAAACAGCAGCAGTAATAACAAGGTAACCCATATCTTCCCAGTGCAAAATGAATCAAAAAAAGAAAACAAAAACACTTGAAACGTTTGAGGAACAATATGCAAAACAAAAGAGGCTTCCAAGACAAGCATACACCAAACAGTAAAAGATTGGAGAAAGTACCAAAATGACACCAAAGCAGAAGAATATAGAAATGAGGGGCAAGGGGTAAGGAGGAAGTTAGTCGGAGAAAAGGTGGCAGGGGGAGGAGCAGTGAGGGTGAGGAAATAGAGGCTGAGGAGAGGGAGAAACGTAGGGTAAGTGTTGATCTTTGGAATGTGTGGATCTTTTATTTCGGCTCATGGTCATGGGAAATGAGTCTCACCAACTACCCCATTGTAAGCGTAGGCTTTTCGGGTTTCTACATCTAATCTCGTCCGCTGTGTTTACAAATTCGAGTGGGAGCGCAGAGAGGAACTCCAAGACAAAATGCGATTTGGTTGTCTTCTTTCGGATGTGGGCATTATGACGATAATTTACACAAACATTAAAAAAAAAAGTTGACTGCATGCATATAGAATATATATTGGAGTAATATTTGTCCGTCAAGTTTCTGGTGCTTGGCTGAGTCGCATTTTGGCACCGACCCACATTTGGTTGTGGCTTGTGGGTCAAAAGACAAACCCCACATCTGGGTCGTAATATTTAAAATTGAAAATAATATATATATATATATATATATAATTAATGTATATAATTAAGTTCTTAAACTCATCTCAAATTAATTAAACTCAATTCAACCAATAATTTAAAATAACAACAATAATTTATTTATTCAACTCCAATTTAAGAGCTACATTGTTGTGTTTATTATTGGTCAAATTTCAGCCTGATCTTAGCGAGATTGCACGTTGCTGTTTGGATCCATGAGTTTGATTGTTTCCTAGCAATAGTTCCTGCAAAACAACACAAGGCACACCGAGGGTTGATATCCGGCAGGCCCCTCCGACGCTCAAGTTAGTCTTTCTAGTGAGGGTTTGATAACTAAGAATAGAGAAGCTAGGATTCTGATTACGTATCTGAATTATGGCAACGTCGTACCTTATATATGAAATAGATGCTAGGTTTAGGTCTTTACGTATGCATGGGAGACTTCCACCTGCTAGTGGGTCATGGATACGTGGACTAGGGCCTGAGCCTAGCATAATCGATAGGAACTAGGTTAGTCCTTGCAAGGTGGACCGATCGGTCCATGAGTCATTTTGAGTGGGTTTGAGCTTAACACGACCGACCCAACCATAAGTCCCCCTACTCCTCGAGTCTGAGCAAGGAGAAGGGTCGAAGGAGTACATACAGATCTTGTAGCTCGTCTGTGGGATGGCTCGGGGTAGGCCCGATCGGTCGGGTATCAACGGATAGTACATGATTGCTCGTGCTAGGATCGATCGGTTGAGTGTTCCGATCGATCGATATCGACACTTATTGTATGACAGCTCGTACCAAGATAGTTCAGGCAAACATCTATACTGAGCGCGTGAAAGTACTTTATTTAATTATCATTGACGGCGCGTGCCCTCTGACAGATTTTCAGAATCCGAAACGAATCGTCTTTGTAACCGTTATGCAGCTATCACGTACGTCCTTTCGACTGTTGCGCCACTCTGGATTTTGAATAACCCTAACTCACCTCAGCTCAGATTCTACCACGTGTCTAAGCTTGGCTCGGATTTTCTCCATGTGTCGAGTGTTGATTTGAGCGTCCATTCGACCGATTTTCTATAAGTACTCAGGGTTGATGGACTGCAGATTTTCTTTACGCCTGTTTTGTTCTCCGGCTTGCATCTTGCTTTCATTTGTATTTTCTTGCCCACAGTTTCCGGAGCTTTCTTTCAACTGCCGCCAAATTTTCCAACCTCAAATCACCGAATAGGTATGTCCTTTTCCCTCGTCTCCTCCTCTAAAGTTTTCTCAAAGGTTTCTTCTTAGTAAGCATATCGATGGCCAGTTCTAGAAGTATGGTAAGAGGTGTTGAAGAAATCCCGACGAGAGAACGGAAGGATGGGTTGGTCGTGGAGGAGCCACCGAGAGATAAATCGACGATGACCGTGGCGGAGCTGAAACGGTCGATTATCAGAAATAATATCCCTATGTTCTGGGGGCCTAGGTTGGCCTTGGGGCATGAACGAATCAACAGCAATCTGAGTGGGTATTTTGCCATTTCTGATAGTTTCTTCTCGATCGGTGGCGTGAGGCTCCCGTATGCCCCGATTATTCACGAGGTGTGCGTCGATTTCCTATTGATGCCGAGCCAGATTCCTCCGAATGACTGGAGGTTCATTAACGGCCTGGCCTTGCTATGCCATCAATTTGGCCATTTGCCTTCGATTGGGATCCTACGCCATTTTTTGAGGATGAATCGGAGTTTGAGCTCTGGGGCCGGAATCCCTCACTTGCAGTGTGACATCCTGTTACCCATGTGAGGGCTAAAATTGTGAATTTCGAGAATTATTGAGAAATCATAAAGTAAAATTCATGTTTATCCATAATTAATTGTGACATGCACATTTTTGCACATTAATATGATTGTACATGTATTCATGACATTTTCCGGGTACAATTGAGTTGTTAATGCGATTAAAATGTGATTTGGCAATTTTGGTCTATTTAGAATATTTTGAAATTTTTGTTGAATTTTTAGAAAAATATTGAAATTTGGACCAATCCTATTGAGACACATGGACTGATCATTTAGTGACAAATGACCTTCACGCAAAGGTGACATATGGCAGTATGGAATAGTGACATGTGTAGGACGTGCAATGTAGGCACGTAGTGTATAGACTTCGGTTTAGCTCATTCCTCCGTTGTTTTCTCTTCACCGAATGCATTGTTGAAAAACCTTTTTCTGGTTTTACCAAACGCCGATCATCAGTCGTCATTGTTGTGTCAGCGATTCACTCTCACTGCTGGGAAATATTGCTTAAGCAAGTAAGTTTACGGTATATATATATATATACATGCATGTGAAATTACACGGTGTAGTCTCGGTGAATGCATAGATTGGATGATTTAGATGAGGAGCTAAATTGTTAAGTGTATCTGGAATGAAATATGAGTTTACTGGGTATTGTAAAGTTGTGAGCTGCGGAAAAGATTAAAAGAAACAAAATAGAGATAGAGTGAATGAACACAGTAGTGAGAGAGAGTTGAAAATGGTGTAATTCTTGCATGCATCGGTTTTTAGTGCCGAACTATAAGAATGATTTTTGGAGTGAAGTTTTAGAGATTATTTTGGGTATAGAAGTGAAAAATCTGGAAAAAGAATTCGGGGAAGACGAGTTTCAGAACCAGACATTGCGACGTCTATTTTCTTCCTCACCGCGACGTCCATTTTCTTCCTCACTGCGACGTAGGAGACCCCCCTTGAACTCGTCGCGGCGAACGTTGCAAAAATCCCGAGAAAATTGATTTTTTGGGCTGTTCGTCGCGACCTCATATTTTCCCCACGTCGCGACGAGCACCCATCCTTTGACTGCTCAACATGCTTTCGTATTTTGACCATAACTTTCTCTATACTGATCCAATTTGGGTGATTCTTGTTTTCTTGTAAACTAGAGACATAGGGATACAACTTTTATGAAGAAATGGAGTTTTAATTCTGTCTCTAAGAGTTTCAATTTTTGGTTGGAAGTTAAGGTATGAATTTTTCTGGAACTTATGAACCGTATGGAATATTTTGAGGATATCTCTTGGTATACTGATCCAAATTAAATGATTTTGGTGTCTTTAGAAAGCTAAGAAATGGGAGAACAACTTTACAGAAGGAAGTTTTGTCTAATTTGGTCATTTACCTTATCTAATTTAGTATGGAACGTTGACCCGAATATATTTTATAGGAAAAATCTGAAGTGGTCAATGAAGCTATGAAATTATTTGACATTGTTTGGTCAAATTCAATTGTAAAAATACATGGTATTAATGAGGGCTTTGATTCCTAAATGATTTTGTTAAGGATCGCATTATTGCACCCCGGAATTGTCATTGAACATGCATTGTGCATACATTCTCTATAGTGATGTGCATAAAAGAACATTTGTGTAATTGTGCAAAGTGTGATATTGTGAATGTGTTTTGCCTATTTTAAAGGAGCATATCGGACGTCAATCGGACATTGCTGGACCATCCAGGCAATAGCTTATTGGAGCGTACTGTGAGTCAACCTAGATGATTTCCTAGGATTGATTGATTTGATTTGTTTACAACTTCCCATATTATTAAATTGCTTGCGATTTGTCTATGAATTTCGGACTTTAATTGTCCGAGGAGATCAATATTCGAGAATGTATTGGAAGTGCTTTGATTGTGGCTTTGTGTGCTCTGAAATCCTTTATGATATGTGAATTCTCAACGGATGTTGAATGCCGGACTTAGGTCCGATGATTATGAGTTTCTGACTGAATATCATATGTGATTGTCTGGTATGACATAATTAGTATTTGATGCATTTCATAAATGCATGCCTAGATAAAGGCGTTGTGACTTGAGTTGTCAATATGAAGCGCTTCCACGTAGAGCTTTGCTCCGTGATATATGTGTGTGCACGTAGAGCTATGCTCCTTGATTCTGTTCTGACTGAGCCTTATGGGCCAATATTTGTATAAGTATGTGATAGGCACTCAGTCACAACAATAAGAACGAATGTGAGTCTCATGCATATAGTATTCATATAAGACTGAAACTCCTTGAATGATTTGCAAAGCTGAAGTGAGTGATACATTGATATGAACCGTTGCTATACTTGGCTATGTGAATTGTATAATCACATGAGATGCCATGTTATGTGAATATCAGAAATAGTTATATGTTCTTAATGAATATCTGTGATATATGTGATGTTTGTTTGTAATCCGGTGAATTCATCAATGATGGTTCACTCATTGAGTTGCAAAACTCATCAAAAATTGCAATGTGGCTTTTCAGGTTCTGAGGAATTTATCAGCAAGGATAAATGGAATATAGCCATTGAGGTCTGATATGGATTAGGGGTCGGGATCAGTTTGCACCTGCATATGCCTTCATTTGTTTTATTTTTGAATTATGTTCAACGAGAATTGTACAAAGTGTATGTAAACGATTTGGTAACGAAATGACTTTATGGTTTCAAGTATTTTGTGTCTAAAATGGGCCCAAATTTAAGGTTGAATACTAATGTTATAATCATTGTCACTTGTAAATGGAAATGTTTTTAAATAAAGTGGGCCCAATTTGATTAGTATTTTCCGTTTGCATGTTCCTTATTTTTAAAGAAACAAAAGTTTTGTAATGAATTTTGATTGAATGATCATTCTAGCATGCCACCCTTGCGGGTTACGTACTTGGATATCACCAGGGATGTCGGGTACATGTCTTGTGAGAGTGGGGTGCTACATGCAGTATAGGGATGCCCGATATCTTCCGGCCAGAACGGCCTCAAAAATTACTTCTTGGCAGACGAAGTACTTTTTTGTGAAGCCCCCAGGATCCTCTTTCGAGTCCCATCTGTGGAAGTATCCTTTAGCCGAGTGGTGGAACGACACGTCGAGCGTATCTCTTAGTAGAGAGGAGTGGGAGGTGGTCGGTCGCATAAAGGGGCTCGGCCGATATGACTTTGATCGGCTCATTCTGGGATATCGCGGGGGGCCTCGACTGATTCCTTTCTAATCGACCCCCTGCTACAAATTGGCGGGCTAGGAGAGGAAACCGCCCCGTCTGGTTGACCCCTCGTGGTTGAATTATTTGCTGTATTTTTAAGTATTGGTTTCGCTTTCTGACCTGTTTTATTGCTGTGCAGCCATGGCGAGGATAGAAGATTTTGCCGGGACCTCCCCTCCTCCTAAATCCAAAAAGCGGGCCAAAGGGAAGAAAAAGAGGAAGGAGGCAGAGACCGGTGAAGGCGCCGCCCGCCGATGGAGCCGAGCCATTCTATATCTCATCGCCCTCCGCCCATCAAGACCAAATCTGTCATGTCGGCGTCATTGCCGATCGTGCCAACGAGTGCGGGCCGAACGGGTTCAGAAGAGGAGGAGGAGGAGGAGGTGGAGCCATTTCTTAAGAGGAAGAGGATTGCTCGGCTTGCTGACCTACCGTCCGGCCCGTCGAGTCAAGACAGGAAAGAGAAGGAGAGAGAAAGCAAGGGGAAAGGGCGAGCGACTAACGTCGAATAGTGAGAGCCTGCGATCAGTTTGGCTAAAACTACATCGATTGGGGACCTCGAGGTGTCCCTTCACATTGCTAATAGGATTGTTCCCCCCGTGGACGAGAAGCTCATGGACTCGCTGAACAATCAGGAGTTAGGGCCCCGTCTCATCCGTAGCTGTATAAGAAGTCTGGTGATGTCCACCGCGATGCATCAACATATGGAGAATCTCGACGGAATTAATCAATCGCTGGACCGGGAAGTCCACGATCTCCTTAAGCAAGTGAAGGCTTTGGGGGGCGAGCTTTCGGAGACTAAGGAAGAGAGAGATGTCTTTTAGGCTCAACTCTCTTCCTTGGAGGAGGAGAAGAAGTCTTGGGAGGAGGAGAGGAGCGCTTTGAAGGTTTAACTCACTACGGGTGAGAAGGAGAGAGATAGGGTGATTTTGGAGAAGGACGGGCTGGCTGAGGAGTGTGAGGGCTTGAAGAAGGAGGTGAAGACGGAGCAGGAGCGTAGTAAGAAATTCCTCCAGGATTGTCATGCAGCGGTGGAGGGTAAACTCAGGACCGAGGATATGTTGAGAGAGTTGCGATGCTCCATCAAAGAGCAGAGGGTTGAGGCAATCAAGCGGTGGAAAAAGCGGTTCCTACATGGGGAGTGCTTAGAGTTCGCTTACGACTTAACCCTTTCGGTCCTGAAGAGGTGCCATGAGGTTCACGTTCCTGACGGGTCGGAGTGTCCTTCGTTTGAGGATTATGCCGAGCCGCTGCTCTCGGCCTTTCTTTGGAGGAAATGAGGGAGAGGGCCGATGGAGAGAGGACCTTCATTTCGGATGAGGAGCTGGACCTTAGCTCTGAGGAGGATTAGGATGTCTCTCGGCTGTCTTCTCCCCATCCGGCTGTTGGCCCTTCCTCTGCCGACCTGGCTGCTCCTGCTGCTGGCCCTTCCTCTCCTCCGGAAGGATCAGAATGATTGTTTCCCCTTGTAAGGTTGTTTCCCCTTGTAAGGCTCATCTGGTCGAGCTTGTGACCAGACCTTTGATTTAAAGAAATAGAAGTTCGTTTTTCATTCTCTTTTATATGTTAGAGATTAGACGATCCTCTCGAATACCAGGTCGCGAATGAGTGCGCTCGATGTGCGTCGATCGGGTGAATTAGGCCGAGTGATAATGAGGCCGAATGATCCGAGATTTTGTCTTGGGATCCTGGCCGAGCGTAGTCGAGGTCGATCGATGGTTCCAAGGATCTTGTTTTGGCAACCTGGCCGAGCGATAGTCGAGGTCGATCGATGGTTCCAAGGATCTTGTCTTGGCAACCTGGTCGATCGATGGTCGAGGCCGAGCTATGGTTCCAAGGATCTTGTCTTGGAAACCTGGCCGAGCAATAGTCGAGGTCGATTGATGGTTCCAAGGATCTTGTCTTGGCAACCTAGTCGATTGATGGTTGAGGTCGAGCTATGGTTCCAAGGATCTTGTCTTGGCAACCTGGCCGAGCTATAGTCGAGGTCGATCGATGGTTCCAAGGATCTTTTCTTGGCAACCTGGTCAATCGATGGTCGAGGCCGAGCTATGGTTCCAAGGATCTTGTCTTGGCAACCTGGCCGAGCGATATTCGAGGTCGATCGATGGTTCCAAGGATCTTGTCTTGGCAACCTGGTCGATCGATGGTCGAGGCCGAGCTATTGTTCCAAGGATCTTGTCTTGGCAACCTGGCCGAGCGATAGTCGAGGTCGATCGATGGTTCCAAGGATCTTGTCTTGGCAACCTGGTCGATCGATGGTCGAGGTCGATCGATGGTTTCAAGGATCTTGTCTTGGCAACCTGGTCGATCGATGGTCGATGGGATTTTCTTCTCTTTGCCAAATTTAACGAAACTTTTTCTTGCCAAGAAATCTGAAAACCCCTTTATTGATGATAAGGGCGTGGGCCGTTAAAAAACCTGACTGGCAGGGCCAGAAAAAAAGGTACCCACAAGTTGTGTACAATAATCAATAATAACAGAAAAAAAAGAGAACTAAAATAAAGCTTATCTACTGGTAGAACGCCTTCAGGTTCTGAGAGTTCCAAGGCCTCGGTAGAATCTTCCCGTTTGCGTGGCGTAGGATGTAGGAACCATGTCCAGCTTGCTTGATCACTTGATAGGGTCCTTCCCACGCCTGTCCGAGCTTTCCAGGATGCTTTCCAGCCGCCTCGGCCTTTTGTATGACGTATCCGTCGACCTTTATGTCGCTCGGCTTTACCCTTCTGTTCGGCTTTACCCTTCTGTTGTAGAATTTTGTTGCTTTTTGCCTGACGGCTTCCGAACGAGCGGCTGCCCTATTCCTGTCTTCACTGAGATATATGAGTTCCGCTCGGGGGGCTTCATTGTTCCGCTCTTCTTCATAGCTCGACACTCTTTGATTGTACAACACCACTTCTACTGGAACTAAGGCTTCTGCCCCAAAGGTCATTCTGAACGGTTTTTCTCTTATGACTCTATTTAGGGTAGTCCTATAAGCCCATAATACTTCATCTAGTTTGTCTACCCAAGTCTTTCGTCCATCTAAGCGCTTCTTGAAGGCGCTCATTATCTTTTTGTTGGTGTTCTCCACAAGGCTGTTGCTTTGAGGGTGAGCTACTGAAGTCAGTTGCAGCCTTATCCTTAGTCGTTCGCAGAAGTCTCTGAATTTGTCGTTGTCAAACTGCCGACCGTTGTCTGTAAGCAACACTATAGGCATCCCAAAGCGACTTAGTATGTTTCTTCTTACAAAGTTTTCCATTTTTTTCTCGGTAATTGTTGCAACCGCTTCCGCTTCTACCCACTTGATGAAATATTCCATGGCTACTATCAAGAACTTCTTCTGTCCAGGACCGAGAGGGAAAGGTCCTAGTATATCCATTCCCCATTGAGCAAAGGGGATAGGATGGCTCACGATTTTCATCCTCTCGGTCGGCTGGTGAGACAGACTGCTGTTTTTCTGGCAAGCCTCATATCGGTCGACCCTCTCCTGGCAGTCTTTCCTCATTATCGGCCAGTAATGCCCTTGTCTAATCAGTCTATGAGCCAACATCCTACCTCCTACGTGGTTTCCACACATTCCTTCATGAACTTCGATCATTGCTTGCTCTGCCTCTTCTTCGCTCAAGCATCGTAGCAGTGGCCAGTCATAAGATCGCTTGTACAAGGCGTCGTTAACAATCGCATATTCAGCCACCCTTATTCTTAACTTTTTGGTTTCCAAGGCATCTTGAGGCTGCGTTTCCCCAAGGAGATACTATCTGATCGGATCCATCCAACTTGATCGATCGGTATTTATATCGAGGACTTCATTAGCTCTCTGAATGCTGGGCCGTTCTAGCCGCTCGACCAAAACGTTATTTTTCGCATCTCGGTCGGAAGCCATTTTGGAGAGCGCATCCTCCTTAGTGTTTTGAGCTCGTTCTATCCTGTTGATCGAGTATTGCTCAAAATTGCTCAACTCCTGCTTTACTAGTTCCAGGTACTTGATCATGCTGCTCCCTTTGGCCTCATACTGCCCAGTGACTTGACCAACTACTATCTGGTTATCGCTGTACACCTGGAGATGCTTTACCCCCATCTCCTTTGCTAATTGGAGGCCGGCTATCAAAGCCTCGTATTCTGTTTCATTATTAGAAACTTTAAACTCTAATCGGAGAGCATATTTTACCTTTTATTCCTGGTGCGGCCTGATTAATACCACTCCTGCTCCGCATCTCTCTGCATTGGACGACCCGTCAACAAATAGATTCCAGACAGGGCGTTGCTCACCCTGCGAGTTAGGTTGACTCATTTCTGCGATGAAGTCTGCCAACACTTAAGCCTTGATCGTCGTCTGAGGTTTGTACTGTATATCGAACTCCCCCAGCTCTACCGCCCATTTTATTAATCGTCCCGAGGTCTCAGGCTTTTGGAGGCACTGTTTGAGGGGTTGGTCGGTCCATACATCTATGGTATGACTCTGGAAGTAGGGCCTTAGCTTCCGTGCTGCAGTTATCAAGGAGAGACCCAGCTTTTCTATAGGCACATACCGTGTCTCCGTTCCATTCAACACCTTACTGACGTAGTAGATCGGGCGTTGTTCATTTCCCTCCGATCGAACAAGGACTGCGCTGATCGCCCCCTTCGTGACTGCCAAATAAAAAATTAGACTTTCCCCCTCAATTGGGCTCTGCAAGATGGGTGGACTAGTCAGGTACTATTTTAAGTGTTGAAATGATCTTTCGCATTCATCCGGCCATTGGAACTGGGTCACATCCACTTTCTTTAAAATTTTGAAGAACGAGAGGCACTTGTCCCCCATCCTGGAGACGAATCTGCTCAAAGAGACTATCCAACCGATCAATATCTGAACGTCTTTGAAGCATCGCGGTGAAGGCATTTGGACGATAACTTCGATTTTTTCTGGATTAGCTTTAATTCCCCGCTGAGTAATCATAAAACCCAGGAATTTTTCAGATGCTACACCAAAGACGCACTTTTTCGGGTTCAACTTCATCTAAAATTTATTAAGGGTTTGGAAGACTTTTTTGAGATCTTCCCCATGCTCGGCGGCCGTTGACAGCGCGCGTCGAGTGCATTGCAAAATTTACCTGACTCTGCACACTAAAATTTGTAGTTGTGATAAGTCGGGATCGAATCCACAGGGAATGTTAGGTTAATTTTTGTACTAAAAATAATTGATGCAAGAAAAGTATATGGGGGGTTTTTGGTTTTTTCAACAATTTAGAAAATTAAAGCAAAATTAAACTATCGAAAACAAATCAAAACAAACAATAAAAAATGAGATAAATGTCGAGTATAAGTAAGGTCCGGTTCTAGGGTCAATCTCGGCCTAAGCACAATCAAGCATATTCCCTCATTTTAAAGTTTTTACAATTCTTTTCGGACTATTGATCTGAGACTAATAGAACGCTCTATAAATCTCGGTTTTCCCTTAAATTGAATTTAATCAAGATACGATCATTGATTAAACCTAACCACCGAATAACCTAGGATACGATCTCTAGATTTAATTTGGCAGTTGCATTATGAATTGGAAAACGATCAATATAGGCAGTAACCTCACAAGCTCAGGTTATCTAACCTAAGTGGTGTTGTTCTTAACAATTAACGATCGTTAGATGTCACTCACAAATATGAAAAGTAACAATTACGGATTACAATCAATATTTTAGCAATAGGTTTGAAATAAAACGATCAAAATATTATATTAAGATCATTAATCCCAAACCATCCAAATCAATACCAACAACACAACAATCCAAAAATAAATCATGACTTTAAAATAATGAAATTAACTTAACCATGCTTTGGCATCGATATTTCCATTGAACCGGTGTCGGGGAGTTAGTCAATCATCTTCATTTCATGCTCCAAGAATGAGTCATATTGCTGTCCACGATTAGACACAAAAAAATGCAAGTTTCTAGTTCGGTGGCTAGCCCTCACTGCTGCTCCTGGTGCAATTTTTTTTGTATACCTTCGTTGATTTAATCTCCAACGCTTGCCATCTATTTATCGTGATCGCCTTTGTATCGATTGATGGGACGATAACGTTATCGCTCCTTTAAAATCCTCCTGCCTGTGCTTCTGCGTGAGTGCTCCTTCACTGTGGCCTCTTGGTGTGTCCTTTCTTGTTGTCTGCGCCACTCTATTCCTCCCTCTTACCGGCACTATTTCCAATCCTCTGTTCCTGTAGTTGACAAGACAAATTAAAAGTTTGTTAAAACCCTCCTCCTCTGCTGTTTTCTGTGCGTTGTGAAACGCACATCGTTAGTAACTAACACAGCATGCTGCGTTGCTGCGTTTTCACGCAGCACAGCAACGTTGCGTTTCAGCGTGCTGTGTTGCTGCGCTTTCACGCAGCGCATAACCACTTGCCATCTTCTTCTTTTTTTAACTTGATAAATAATTATGCTCCCATTTACTTTAGAAAATTTTGACCTTTTAGTCTAAAAAATATAACAAGATTTCCAACCTAACAGTCAACACAAATTGAACACAAATTGAGCATTTTATCATAAAAATTGGATTGAAATCACATATAAATACATAAGAAAATATAAGATATTTCAATCCTATCAAATACCCCCACACTTGATCTTTGACCGTCCTCGGACAAACCGTCAAAATCAAAATCACAAATCAAAGATTTAACTCATTCTCCACATTTCTTAAGAATAGATAGTCACAAGTAAAGGTAAACGACTTTCATACCCTAAGCAAAAACTCAACATTCAAAGCTTTTATTCATGATTTATTAACATTCAATATCTTTAAAAACTAAGCAATCTAATGGTACACTCGAGAAATGTGTTTAACTAAAATATATCCATGGGTACACTCAATACCATTCATGATCATGACAATTCACAACTTTGCATATCATTTCATTTCTCCACCACTAATGTTCACATGCAAAATCATGAATCAAAGGACTTTTCAAGGTTGTAATGTAGGCAAGGGTGAGGTGAGATATATTTGGATCAAGTAGCATGAAAGTCATCAAAGCTAGTGAAACAACGCAACACTCATCAAAAAATGGGTACCATCAGCTATGACAAATGCAATAATTACATTTCACAACTACATTCAACTCTCACACACAAACCACATGAAGCATATATCAATCTGAAGGAATCACTCATACAATTATCCCAATCAAACCACAAGAGTGAATCTTTCAAGCAAACGTCTACCTTATTCTTAACATGCTCAAATAACTCAACCATCACAACTCTAGGAAGATGCATGAATCATAAACAACTTTTAAACACATATGCAATTCTTCTTTGATAAAATTATTGTAAACAATTTTTTTTTCTTTTTTTTTTTCTTTTCCATTTTCTTTTCTTTTTTCCCCTTTTTTTGTAAAAATTAAAATAAACTACATCAATATGGGAATATAACCATCCCTCACATATATACACCCCCACACTTAGAATTTTGTACATCTACAAACTCACCAATCACAAATGTTCCACTAGCTTTATGACTTGGGTAGGACATTTGATTAAGTTTAAAAGCTAAAATGTGGTTTATACAAAAAGAAAGGATAAAGCTCAAAAGGGTTTATCAAGGGAAAAATCATTTCAATAGGGTAGGTCATGTGGCCAATGTAGCTTATAAAAAACAAAGAATGCCTAATCATATCCATGTTAATGCATGTGATAAAAATGTGGTCTCGAATAGAAATTCAACGCAAAATCAAGATGTACATGTCATGAATGTCACACATTATCAAAAGGCAATGAGACTGATATGGATGTGTCAGTCAATTAAGGCTCAAAATCTCACCGGCTTTGTCTACCATTAGTCACTACTCTTCTAAAGATAATGCACATTAATAAATCACAAGAGCAAAAGTACATGCTAGAGTTGCTATGGATGTTACTAATCAATTCACACTCTAATTATGACTAAATAATCTTAAAAGCAATAGAAAACAAGAAATTTTTTTGAATTTGGTTTATTTAATTTTGAAAACCGCCTAAGAGGTCACGTAAATTGCGATTAAGCTCAAAAGCATGCATTTAAACTAATGGGGTACCCTACCCCCACACTTAAAACTTGCATTGTCCTCAATGTAAAATTAAATGCCAGAAATGGAATAACTAACAAAAATAACAAAAGCAAAATGTAAAAGATTGAAATCAACTCCCCTTGGGTTGCCTCCCAAGCAACGCCTTTGTTTAATGTCGTTGGCTTGACCTCCGATTGCGCACTTTAAGTGACACCCGTCACATCCTTTAGCATCAACACCTCCAAATCCTCCATTTCGAAGCCCTCATAATACGGTTTTAAGCGATGACCATTCACTCGGAATGTCTTGTCAGTTTTGAGGCTCCGTATCTCCACTGCACCAAAAGGAAAGACATGAGTGATAACAAATGGACCAACCCAACGGGAACGCAACTTACTAGGAAAGAGCTTGAGTCTGGAATGATATAGTAAGACTTTCTGGCCCACAGAGAAACTCTTTCTCGAAATCATCTTATCATGAAAAGCTTTCGTCCTATCCTTATATATCACTGCATTTTGATAGGACTCGTTCCTCATTTCTTCCAACTCCTGAAGCTGCAGCTTCCTATGCACTCCTGCATCATTCAAATGCATGTTGCATCTTTTGATGGCCCAAAATGCCTTATGATGTAATTCCACTGGAAGATGACATGGCTTCCCAAACACTAGCCTGTACGGCGACATGCCAATTGGGGTTTTGTAAGCTATCCGGTAGGCCCACAATGCATCTTCCAGTCTTATGCTCCAATCCTTCCCATTGGGTTGCACAGTTTTCTCCAAAATTAACTTGATTTCCCGATTGGAGACTTCAGCTTGCCCGTTGGTTTGGGGATGGTAAGCAGTAGAAACCTTATGTGTGATGTGATATTTTTTGAACATTGCTTCCATCACCCTGTTGTAGAAGTGGGTTCCTCTATCGCTAACAATGGCCTTTGGTATCCTGAACCTGGAAAGAATGTTAGCCTCAACAAAATCTGCAACAACCTTGGCATCGTTAGTCCTAGTGGCTTTTGCTTCCACCCATTTAGAAACATAATCAACCGCAAGCAATATATAAGTAAACCAAAAGATGGAGGGAAAGGCCCCATAAAATCAATGCCCCAAACGTCAAAAATTTCACAGAAAAGCAAAGGGGTTTGTGGCATTTGATCCTCACGGACGAGTTACGACCGCTGGCATCTATCACAGGATTTGCAGAAGATATATGCATCTTTGAACAATGTTGGCCAGTAGAAGCCGCTGTCTAGAACTTTTTGAGCTATCTGTTTTACTCCAAAATGTCCTCCGCATGCGTACGAGTGGCAGAAGGCTAAAATTGATGACGATTCATTTTTTGGTACACACCTTCTGATGACTTGATCTGCACAATGCCTTCAAAGATAGGAATCATCCCAAACATAGTACTTCGCTTCACTTCGTAGCTTATCCCTCTGAGCCTTAGACAAACCAATAGGTAATTCATTAGTTACTAAAAAATTGACAATGTCTGCATACCATGGTGGTGTCGCATCGACAGAAAATAACTGCTCATCTGGAAAACTTTCTCGTAGAGGGATATTATCTTCTTTCTTTATCAATCGACTGAGATGATCCACCACCACATTTTCTGCCCCCTTCTTATCTCTAATCTCCAAATTGAATTCCTGTAGGAGGAGAATCCATATGATCAGCCTCGGTTTTGCTTCTTTCTTTGTAAGCAAGTATCGAAAAGCTGCATGGTCAGAATAAACAATCACTTTAGCACCAAGCAAATACGATCAAAATTTTTCCAAGTCAAAAACCACAGACAACAATTCTTTTTCAGTAGTGGAATAATGCAATTGAGTTGGATTCAAAGTTTTTGAAGCATAATAAATGGCATGCAAAGCTCTTCCCACTCTTTGCCCTAGAACCACCCCCATCGTATAATCGCTCGCATCACATATGATCTCGAATGGGAGGTTCCAATCTGGTGGTCTAATCACTGGTGGGGACGTTAGAAGCTCCTTAAGTTTGTTGAATGCGTCTTTACACCTCTCGTCAAACTCGAAGGGGACATCTTGTTGAAGAAGCTTGCATAATGGCGAGGCTATCTTCGAAAAGTCCTTAATGAACCTCTGAT
This sequence comes from Erythroxylum novogranatense, assembly GCA_029891385.1. Taxonomy (NCBI): domain Eukaryota; kingdom Viridiplantae; phylum Streptophyta; class Magnoliopsida; order Malpighiales; family Erythroxylaceae; genus Erythroxylum; species Erythroxylum novogranatense. Next base: position 15,413,753 of record CM057235.1, on the reverse strand, counting down.
ATAAACCTGCATGCCCCAAAAAAGAACGCACTTCCCTCACAGTAGAGGGGTAAGGTAAAGAAGAAATGATATCAACTTTAGACTTGTCAACTTCAATACCCTTAGCAGAAATCATATGACCTAAAACTATACCTTGATCCACCATAAAGTGACATTTTTCCCAGTTCAACACAAGTTTAGTTTCTATGCATTGTTCCAAGATAATGGTAAGATTCTCAAGACATTCATCAAAAGAAGATCCATACACACTAAAATCTTCCATGAATACCTCAATAATCTTCTCAACATATTTAGAAAAAATGCTTACCGTACACCTTTGGAACGTGGCAGGTGCGTTACACAACCCGAATGACATCCTTCGGTAGGCAAACGTACCGAATGGGCATGTGAACGTGGTCTTCTCCTGATCTTTCAGTGCAATCGGGATCTGAAGATAACCTGAAAAGCCATCTAAAAAGCAATAAAATTCATAACCAGCCAATCTCTCAAGCATTTGATCAATGAAAGGAAGGGGAAAGTGATCTTTACGAGTAGCAGCATTTAACTTTCGATAATCAATACATACTCGCCAACCGGTGTATGCTCGAGTGGGAATCAACTCACCTTCCTCGTTTTCACAACAGTGATTCCAGATTTCTTTGGAACCACCTGAACCGGACTTACCCACTTACTGTCAGATATCGGGTAGATTACTCCAGCATCGAGAAGCTTCAGTACCTCCTTCTTCATAACTTCCATCATTGGAGGATTCAGCCTACGTTGAGCTTACCTTGTAGATTTTGCGTCATCCTCCATCAAAATGCAATGCATGCATATGGAAGGGCTTATCCCCTAGATATCTGCAATGGTCCACCCGATGGCCTTCTTATGCTTCCTCAGCATTCGAATCAGCCTCTCGTCTTGAATTGAAGTCAATTATGCCGAAATGATAACTGGGAGAGTCTGTTTATCTCCCAAATAGGCATACTTCAGATGTGTAGGGAGTGGCTTCAATTCTAATTCTGGGGCCTGCACATCAGAAGGTAACAATTTCTGGTAAGCTTCAGGTAGTTGAATAGAAGCCAAATCATACCTTTTTGAAGAGCTCTCTAATGAGTCCAAGGCAGCTGTCATTTCCACAAGCTCCTCTCCCATCTCAACATCGGTGTTGGCTTTACTTCCATATCCTGGTTAAAGCTATTGCGGATGATCCTCAGAACTTAATTTAAACATTTCATGCACCAAAGGATCGATCACGTCAACAAAAAAAACACAATGATCATCAGGAGGATGTTTCATGACATCAAAAATATTGAAATGAATTACTTCCCCATCAAATTCCATTGTGAGGGTGCCTTTACGAACATCTATCTTAGTTTGAGCTGTATTAAGGAATGGTCGCCCCAATAAGATAGGTATCGGATTGCATGAGGTGTCATCATTCATATCCACAACATAAAAATCTGCAGGGAACACTAACTCATTCACCTGCACCAAAACATCCTCAACCACTCCATCAGGATAAGCATTAGTGCGATCAGCCAATTGGATGACTACATTCGTTCTTTTCAAAGGGCCAAAATTTAAAGAAACCTAAATCGAATGAGGCATCACATTAATAGAAGCACCCAAATCCAACATTGCTCTACTGATAACAGTATTACCAATTTTGCACGGAATAGTGAACATACCTGGATCTCGGCATTTTGGAGGCATCTTCTTTCTAAATACCGCCGACACACTCTCACCCATCATCACTTTCTCATCACCCCTCAATTTCCTCTTTTGTGTACACAGTTATTTGAGAAATTTGGCATACCTTGGCACTTACTTGATTACTTCGAGCAAAGGTATGTTGACTTCTACCTTTCAGAAAGTCTCCAATATCTCCTTATCCATGTCCTCCTTGTTTGGTCTCGTTAATCTGTTAGGAAAAGGTGGAGGGTTAGTTTTAACAATATTGGGACTTGTGATCTTTACCTGTGTACTTGAGGATGAATTTTCTTCCTTTACCGAGTCCTCCCCTCCCCCTAAATCCAAAAAGAGGGCCAAAGGGAAGAAAAAGAGGAAGGAGGCAGAGACCGGTGAAGGCTCCGCTCTGCCAGTGGAACCAGGCCATTCTACAGTATTGCTGGCCCCTCCGTTCACTGAAGACCGTCCTGTCGTGTCGGCGTAATTGCCGATCGTGCCAGCGAGTGCGGGCCGAGCAGGTTCGGAAGAGGAGGAGGAAGAGGAGGTGGAGCCATCTCTTAAGAGGAAGAGGATTGCTCGACTTGCTGACCTACAGTCCGGCCCGTCGAGTCAAGACAGGAAAGAGAAGGAGAGAGAAAGCAAGGGGAAAGGGCGAGCGGCTAACGCCAACAGTAGGAGCCTACGATCAGTTTGGCTAAAACTAAATCGATTAGGGACCTCGAGGTGTCCCTTCATATTGCTGAGAGGATCGTTCCCCCCGTGGACGAGAAGCTCATGGACTCGCTGAACAATCAGGAGTTAGGGCCCCGTCTAATCCGTAGCTGTATAAGAAGTCTGGTAATGTCCACCGCGATGCATCAACGTATGGAGAATCTCAACGGGATTAATCAATCGTTAGACTGGGAAGTCCACGATCTCCTTGAGCAGGTGAAGGCTTTGAGGGGCGAGCTTTCGGAGACTAAGGAAGAGAGAGATGTCTTCCAGACTAAACTCTCTTCCTTGGAGGAGGAGAAGAAGTCTTGGGAGGAGGAGAGGAGCGCTTTGAAGGTTCAACTCACTACGGGTGAGAAGGAGAGAGATAGGGTGATTTTGGAGAAGGACGGGCTGGCTAAGGAGTGTGAGGGCTTGAAGAAGGAGGTGAAGACGGAGAAGAAGCGTAGTAAGAAATTCCTCCAGGATTGTCATGCAGCGGTGGAGGGTAAACTCAGGACCAAGGATATGTTGAGAGAGTTGCGGTGCTCCATCAAAGAGCAGAGGGTTGAGGCAATCAAGCAGTGGAAAAAGCGGTTCCTACATAGGGAGTGCTTAGAGTTCGCTTGCGACTTAACCCTTTCGGTCCTGAAGAGGTTCCATGAGGTTCACGTTCCTGATGGGTCGGAGTGTCCTTCGTTTGAGGATTATGCCGAGCCGCTGCTTTCCGCTACTCTCGGCCTTTCTTTGGAGGAAATGAGGGAGAGGGCCGATGGAGAGCGGACCTTCGTTTCGGATGAGGAGCTGGACCTTAGCTCTGAGGAGGAAGAGGATGTCTCTCGACTGTCTTCTCCCCATCCGGCTGCTGGCCCTTCCTCTGCCGACCTGGCTGCTCCTGCTGCTGGCCCTTCCTCTCCTCCGGAAGGATCAGAATGATTGTTTCCCTTTGTAAGGTTGTTTCCCCTTGTAAGGCTCATCTGGTCGGGCTTGTGACCAGACCTTTGAATTAAAGAAATAGAAGTTCATTTTTCATTCTCTTTTATGTGTTAGAGATTAGACGATCCTCTCGAATACCAGGTCGCGAATGAGTGCGCTCGATGTGCGTCGATCGGGTGAATTAGGCCGAGTGATAATGAGGCCGAATGATCCGAGATTTTGTCTTGGGATCCTGGCCGAGCGTAGTCGAGGTCGATCGATGGTTCCAAGGATCTTGTCCTGGCAACCTGGCCGAGCGATAGTCGAGTTCGATCGATGGCTCCAAAGATCTTGTCTTGGCAACCTGGTCGATCGATGGTCGAGGCCGAGCTATGGTTCCAAGGATCTTGTCTTGGCAACCTGGTCGAGCGATAGTCGAGGTCGATCGATGGTTCCAAGGATCTTGTCATGGCAACTTGGTCGATCGATGGTCGAGGCCGAGCTATGGTTCCAAGGATCTTGTCTTGGCAACCTGACTGAGCTATAGTCGAGGTCGATCGATGTTTCCAAGGATCTTGTCTTGGCAACCTAGTCGATCGATGGTTGAGACCGAGCTATGGTTCCAAGGACCTTGTCTTGGCAACCTGGCCGAACGATATTCGAGGTCGATCGATGGTTCCAAGGATCTTGTCTTGGCAACCTGGTCAATCGATGGTCGAGGCCGAGCTATTATTCCAAGGATATTGTCTTGGCAACCTGGTCGAGCGATAGTCGAGGTCGATCGATGGTTCCAAGGATCTTGTCTTAGCAACCTGGTCGATCGATGGTCGAGGTCGATCGATGGTTCCAAGGATCTTGTCTTGGCAACCTAGTAGATCGATGGTCGATGGGATTTTCTTCTCTTTTCCAAATTTAACGAAACTTTTTCTTGCCAAGAAATCTGAAAGCCCCTTTATTGATGATAAGGTCGTGGGCCGTTAAAAAACCTGACTGGCAGGGCCAGGAAAAAAGGTACCCACAAGTTGTGTACAATAATCAATAATAACAGAAAAAAAGAGAACTAAAATAAAGCTTATCTACTGGTAGAACGCCTTCAGGGTTTGAGAGTTCCAAGGCCTCGGTAGAATCTTCCCATTCGCGTGGCGTAGGATGTAGGAACCATGTCCAGCTTGCTTGATCACTTGATAGGGTCCTTCCCACGCCTGTCCAAGCTTTCCAGGATGCTTTCCAGCCGTCTCGGCCTTTCGTAGGACGTATCCGTCGACCTTTATGTCGCTCGGCTTTACCCTTCTGTTGTAGAATTTCGTTGCTTTTTGCCTGACGGCTTCCGAACGAGCGGCTGCCCTATCCCTGTCTTCACTGAGATATACAAGTTCCGCTCGGCGGGCTTCGTTATTCCGCTCTTCTTCATAGCTCAACACTCTTTGATTGTGCAACACCACTTCTACTGGAACTAAGGCTTCTGCCCCAAAGGTCATTCTGAACGGTGTTTCTCCTGTGGCTCCATTTAGGGTAGTCCTGTAAGCCCATAATACTTCATCTAGTTTGTCTACCCAAGTCTTTCGTCCATCTAAGCGCTTCTTGAGGGCGCTCATTATCTTTTTGTTGGTGTTCTCCACAAAGCCGTTACTTTGAGGGTGAGCTATTGAAGTCAGTTGTAGCCTTATCCTTAGTCGTTCGCAGAAGTCTCTGAATTTGTCGTTGTCGAACTACCGACTGTTGTCTGTAACCAACACCATAGGCATCCCAAAGAGACTTAGTATGTTTTTTTTTACAAAGTTTTCCATTTTTTGCTCGGTAATTGTTGCAACCGCTTCCGCTTCTACCCACTTGGTGCAATATTCCACGGCTACTATCAAGAACTTCTTCTGTCCAGGACCGAGAGGGAAAGGTCCTAGTATATCCATTCCCTATTGAGCAAAGGCGATAGGATGACTCACGATTTTCATCCTCTCGGTCGGCTGGTGAGACAGGCTGCTGTTTTTCTGGCAAGCCTCATATCGGTCGACCCTCTCCTGGCAGTCTTTCCTCATTGTCGGCCAGTAATGCCCTTGTCTAATCAGTCTATGAGCCAACATCCTACCTCTTACGTGGTTTCCACACATTCCTTTATGGACTTCGACCATTGCTTGCTCTGCCTCTTCTTCACTCAAGCATCGTGGCAGTGGCCAGTCATAAGATCGCTTGTACAAGGCGTCGTTAACAATCGCATATTCAGCCGCGCTTATTCTTAACTTCTTGGCTTCCAAGGCATCTTGAGGCTGAATTCCCCCAAGGAGGTACTGTCTGATCGGATCCATCCAACTTGATCGATCGGTATTTATGTCGAGGACTTCATTAGCTCTCTGAATGCTGGGCCGTTCTAGCCGCTCGACCAAAACGTTATTTTTTGCATCTCGGTCGGAAGCCATTTTGGAGAGCGCATCTGCCTTAATGTTTTGATCTCGTTCTATCCTGTTGATCGAGTATTGCTCGAAATTGCTCAACTCCTGCTTTACTAGTTCCAGGTACTTGATCATGCTGCTCCCTTTGGCCTCATACTGCCCAGTGACTTGACCAACAACTATCTGGTTATCGCTGTACACCTGGAGATGCTTTACCCCCATCTCCTTTGCTAATTGGAGACCGACAATCAAAGCCTCGTATTCTTAGAAACTTTAAACTCTAACCGGAGAGCATATTCTACCTTTTCTTCCTGATGCGGGCTGATTAATACCACTCCTGCTCCGCATCCCTCTGCATTGGACGACCCGTCAACAAATAGATTCCAGGCAGGGCGTTGCTCACCCTGCGAGTCAAGTTGACTCATTTCTGCGACGAAGTCTGCCAACACTTGGGCCTTGATCGTCGTCCGAGGTTTGTACTGTATATCGAACTCCTCAGCTCTACCGCCCATTTTATTAATCGTCCCGAGGTCTCAGGTTTTTGGAGGCACTGCCTGAGGGGTTGGTCGGTCCATACATCTATGGTATGACTCTAAAAGTAGGGCCTTAGCTTCCGTGCTGCAGTTATCAAGGAGAGACCCAGCTTTTCCATAGGCGCATACCGTGTCTCTGGTCCGTTCAGCACCTTACTGACGTAGTAGATCGGGCGTTGTTCATTTCCCTTCGATCGAACAAGGACTGCGCTGATCGCCCCCTCCGTGACTGCCAAATACAAAATCAGACTTTCCCCCTCAATTGGGCTCTGCAAGATGGGTGGACTAGTCAGGTACTATTTCAAGTGTTGAAATGATCTTTCGCATTCATCCGGCCATTGGAACTGGGTCACATACGCTTTCCTTAAAATTTTGAAGAACAAGAGGCACTTGTCCCCCATCCTGGAGACGAATCTGCTCAAAGAGACTATCCGACCGGTCAATATCTGAACGTCTTTGAAGCATCGCGGTGAAGGAATTTGGACGATAGCTTCGATTTTTCTGGATTAGCTTTAATTCCCCGTTGAGTAATCATAAAACCCAAGAATTTTTCGGATGCTACACCAAAGATGCACTTTTTCGGGTTCAACTTCATCTGAAATTTATTAAGGGTTTGGAAGACTTCTTTAAGATCTTCCACATGCTCGGCGGCCGTTGACAGCGCGTGTCGAGTGCACTGCAAAATTTACTTGACTTTGCACACTAAAATTTGTAGTTGTGATAAGTCGGGATCGAATCCACAGGGAATGTTCAGTTAATTTTCGTACTGAAAATAATTGATGCAAGAAAAGTATATGGGGGGTTTTTGGTTTTTTCAACAATTTAGAAAATTAAAGCAAAATTAAACTATCGAAAACAAATCAAAACAAACAATAAAAATTGAGATAAGTGTAAGTATAAGTAAGGTCCGGTTCTAGGTCAATCTCGCCTAAGCACAATCAAGCATATTCCCTCATTTTAAAGTTTTTACAATTCTTTTCGGACTATTGATCTGAGACTAATAGAACGCTCTATAAATCTCGGTTTTCCCTTAAATTGAATTTAATCAAGATACGATCATTGATTAAACCTAACTACCGAATAACCTAGGATACGATCTCTAGATTTAATTTGGCAGTAGCATTATGAATTGGAAAATGATCAATATAGGCAGTAACCTCACAAGCTCGGGTTATCTAACCTAAGTCATGTTGTTCTTAACGATTAACGATTGTTAGATGCCACTCACAAATATGAAAAGTAACAATTACGGATTACAATCAATATTTTAGCAATAGGTTTGAAATAAAACGATCAAAATATTATATTAATATCATTAATCCCAAACCATCCAAATGAATACCAACAACACAACAATCCAAAAATAAATCATGACTTTAAAATAATGAAATTAGCTTAACCATGCTTTGGCGTCGATATTCCCATTGAACCGGTGTCGGGGAGTTAGTCAATCATCTTCATTTCATGCTCCAAGAATGAGTCATATTGCTGTCCACGATTAGACACAAAAAAATGCAAGTTTCTAGTTCGGTGGCTAGCCCTCACTGCTGCTCCTGGTGCAATTTTTTTCTGTATACCTTCGTTGATTTAATCTCCAACGCTTGCCATCTATTTACTGCATAGCACTGTACCAGTTGATGGGATGCATAACGTTGGCTGCTCCTTTAAAATCCTCCTGCCTGTGCTTCTGCGTGAGTGCTCCTTCACTGTGGCCTCTTGGTGTGTCCCTTCTTGTTGTCTGCGCCACTCTATTCCTCCCTCTTGTCGGCACTATTTCCAATCCTTTGTTCCTGTAGCTGACAAGACAAATTAAAAGTTTGTTGAAACCCTCCTCCTCTGCTGTTTGTTGTGCGTTGTGAAACGCACAGCGTTAGTAACTAACGCAGCACGCTGCGTTGCGTGCTGCGTTTTCACGCAGTGCATTAATGCTGCGTTGTCACGCAGCGCATAACCACATGCCATCTTCTTTTTCTTTTAACTTGATAAATAATTATGCTCCCATTTACTTTAGAAATTTTTGACCTTTTGGTCTAAAAAATATAACAAGATTTCCAACCTAACAGTCAACACAAATTGAGCATTTTATCATAAAAATTGGATTGAAATCACATATAAATACATAAGAAAATATAAGATATTTCAATCCTATCAGCCGTCTTACTTTTGACCACCATCTCATCCACATAGGCCTCAACTGATCGACCGATCTGTTTCTTAAAAACTTCCATGACGAGTCGCTGTTAGGTAGCCCCCGCATTTTTCAAGCCGAACGGCATTACTTGGTAGCAATACGTGCCTTGGTCAGTTATAAAGGTTGTCTTATCTTCGTCTTTGAGACTCATTTGAATATGATGGTAGCCCAAGAAAGCATCCAAGAAGCTGAGAAGTTCATGCCCTGACGTGGAGTCTACCAGCTGATCGATCTTGGGCAGAGGGAAGCTGTCCTTTAGGCACGCTTTGTTTAAATAAGTGAAGTCGATGCACATTCTTCACTTTCCGTTTTTCTTCTTCACAAGTACGACATTGGCCAACCATTCGGGTTATTTGACTTCCCGAATGAACCCGGCACTAAGCAGATTTTCTATCTCCTTCTCAATCACCTCCTGACGCTTTTTGCTTTGCCATCGCTTCTTCTGTCTAACTGGCTTATAATCTTGTCGAATACGAGAGAATGCAATGCGACCGATTGAGAAATTCCAGGCATATCACTCGGTACCCAGCAAAAACCGATCTGTTTTCTACTAAGCAGTCCGTGATTTCTTTGACTAGGTCCTTCTGAAGCTCGAAACCTAGATTTGTGAACTTGGAGCGGTCTGCTTCGTCCAATATAACCCGCTGAATGATAAGAGGCGTGCACTTAAGTGCAACAAAACCTTGAGGTCTTGTGTTCGAGTAGTGACTCACACAAGTACCAAAGAGGTCAATACCTGGAGTGATGGCGGTAGAGGCCGGACTTTACATTAAAAAGGCATAAGCACCTAATTTTAAACACACATAGAGCATCCCACTCCTGCAAGACCCGAACCCGATATCGATGGTGATATCCGAGCCCGTGCCTCACGAGGGTGGTATGCTAGAGCGGTCAAACAGTTCAAAAACGCAGTAAGACATTATTATTTTTGAAAAATAATCGCGTGTGAGGAAATCAGTAAATAATTTGGGCCCGTTATTCGAAAACAGTTTCGACCACAACACAATTTCAATCATTAAAAAGGCACTCAGCAGCATTTAAATCAATTCATGCATAAGAATCCGTAGCCAAATTGGGTCCAATACTAATCCTGAACACTTTCAGTAATCACATTACAATTACAACATTTACCAATTGGGGCCCTCTGTAATAACAGTACTATTATGCCTACATTGCAGAAATACGATTTTATACACGAACGGAAAATACTAATACAGATGTGAACTGATCCCAACCTTAAACTCTGACTTGCATGCAGTAAACATACTCTCGTGTGTCTAACGAGGTACTCTTCGATTCCTAAAAAATAGTTGCAATTTTGGGTGAGTTTGCGAACTCAATGAGAAACCATCATTGATGGTTCACTCAATTCATACATATACAAACAATTTACAGAATATCACATACGTTATCGATTCACAAATATAAGGCGTTTTCACTCTTTTCACACATTCCACATTCAATCATTCATATATGCAATGCATATGTGACATTTTCTATTTTATTACGGTGTTGTGATCGTGTGCCTGAACTGTCCCAGTGACGGGTACATTAACGGTGAGCTGGTGGCTCTGAAATACATTGGGCTTGAATGCCCTGATACGGTGAGCCTGTGGCTCTGAATTACATTGGGCTCGAAGCCCTGATGCGTTGAGCTTTAAGCTCTGAAATACGTTGGCTGCTCCGGTCATAACTGTCATTATCTGAACATGCCTTTATGCATGAATGCGTATGTCTCAATTTACATTTACAGCCAGTTTATATTTTAATGCCAAATTTCCATTCCTTCGGACCTTCGGTCTGATATTTCAGTCATAATCATTCACAAACAGTTACACACAAATAACACTTCAATATCAAGTTCTCAGTACTTCGGACACCTATGGTCCGAAATCAATCAAAAGCAAACACACATAACCCTCCATTATCTCCACATGGCATAAACACCAAATTTTAAACACATACATAGATTGAGGAACCAACTAGATTACTCACCTACACTTTCGAGCTACTGCCTGGAAGTCCCAGCAATATCCGTGGAATATCTTTCCATCTGTGCCTCTATAATAGTCAAATAATTTCTCGTTACTAAATTCACAATCAAAAATAATTCAATGATGCACATGTCTTAAATAACATATGCACGATGCATGTTCATGACCTTCCGGCGCTATAACCCAATTTAACTATCTTTTGTCCAAATCTAACTTTCATTCAATTGATCAATAATGTCTCATTCCATCTCTAAACTCAATTCAATCCACCAAAACCAGAGTTACTATTCATTTGGTCACATTTACCCATTGAAGACCCCAAGTTATACCCCAATTATCATAATACAATCCTTAGGTTGCAGTAAGAACATATCCTCAATTTTCTTTCAATAATTAAAATCTTTCTAATTGGAATTCAAACTTTCATTCTTTACCTCAATTGTAGACCTTTTTCTCTAGTTCATAACGAATCAAAAATCACCTCAATTGGAGGTCTACACCATTAGTTATGAACCAAAAACTAAACTACTTCAAGTCAAAAAAATGTCCCTCGCCGCGACCAAGGAACGCTCGCCGCGGCGTCCTAGAGTCGCTCACCGCGGCGAACAATTTCTTCGAGGCTCGCCGCAACGCAATGGAGAAGGGCTCGTCGCGGCGTAAAAACTCGAGCTTGCCACGACGTCGAAAGGAGCTCGCCGCGACGTCAAGTGTTTAGAGCTCGCAACGACGACTTCCTTCACGCTCGCCGCGACGTGCGAGTCGTAGGTCGTCTTCTCTGACCAGTTTTTCCCATTTTCTCACTCTAAAACCAGTCATAATTTAACCCAACTTCCCTAATATTTCATATTAAACCCCAAAAATGCATTTACACTAACAATAAGCAACATATAACCCATTTACTTACCACATCAAGCCTTCAATCTTCAGATTCTAGAAAATCCTCCAACTCCTTTAACACCTACGGCTCTCACACGAAAACCTCAATATCTTCATCTTCTTTAGGGTCTAAGCTTGGCTTTACACAAGGAGAAGGAGCAAGCCAGCAAACAACGAAAGATCTCACACTAAGAGAAGAAAAGGAGAGTCAATCGAAGGAGAAATGATCGTGCCCTAGGATGGAGGAGAAATGTTATTCTGCCAAATTCAAAACCTAAAGCATTTAAAAGGGTTACAACCTATCAAACTTAATTACTTGACACTTGTCAATTCCTCAACACATTAAAGCTCATTTTCTTTCCAATTTCATTTCTAGTCTAGGTTATCTCCAAATTTCAATAGCTCGACATTTTTATTCCGAAAGTCATAAATCTAAATTTCCCATTGCCATTGGACAATTATGTTAGTACTATACAGTCAATCAATCCGTCACTCAGAAAATTTTCGGTCCAAACATTTCTCCCGAATTTTCCAGAAAATTTCGAAGAGTCACTATCAAGTGACAATCACTCTAAAACAGTTCCAATTCCAAGTCTCAAGCACAACTATTTCAGAATTTATAAAACAAATCATATTTTCAAATAAATGCCGGGAAATGCCATGAATGCATGTACATATAAGTACATGTGTCAAAAAACTCAATCTTCTAACCAAATGAATGTTCACGTCAAAATATGCAATGCAGACTATTAGCCTATCGCAATTTACCAATTTACCCTCCTATCGGTGATGGGATGTTACAGATTTTCTGTTGATTGTTTGTTGTTATTGATAGAATACAAGTAAAGGAATTTTACTTTTATAATAGTACATATATTTGCAGATATTTTAGTCATGTAATCTGCCTTTTATTTAGCCTTGTATTCAACAGATACGATGTATATTTACTCTTGTAAAATCATAAAAATATAATATTAAGGTTAGATTGGTTGACGAGAAAGTAAAATGAAATTGGAATATGATTCCTTAGAAAATAAATCTATGAAAAGTAAAAATATTCACATGTTTTGATACTTATAAGAATTCTAATAGAAAAATTTGGTGAATTCTTATTATAGTGTTTGATATGTAATAGTATTTTATAAAATGTAACTTAATTTTAATTTGTGTTTCTAATTATATCCTTACAAATGTAATGAAAATTGAAATTATTAAATAAGGAAAATATGAACTTGAAGATTGTCAATTAAAATTTCGAGCAAAATATTCAAAATCTAAATAAATTCGATATCGAAAATTTTAAAAATAGAAGAATTTTTTTGCAAATTCAAAAGATTTTGAAATTTTCCTCCTCCTCTTATCTCTCCTTCCCCTTTTTCAAAGTCTTTTAATTAGTTATTTTATTTATTTAAATTTTTATAATTATTGTAAATTTTAATTTTTGTTTTTAAAAATAATAAATATTTTTATTACTAATAATAATTATAAATTAAATAAAACTTACAAAAATATTGTTATTCAAATTTATTTTAATATTTTATATAATATTTATAAATTAAGTATTATTAAAAATTTTATTTTTAAAATAAATAATTTAAAATTATTATTTATAAACTAATATTTATTTTATATATTTTAATTATTAAATCAAAATTTATTTGAAATTTGTATATTTCAAAGTTGCAGAGTTGAGAGAGAAGGAAGGATTAAATTATCTAGTGTATTTTTTAGAATAAATTTATGAGGAAAGTAATCTAAATATCAAGGAGGGTGTTAAGATTTAGAATCTAAAGAAAGTGCCACTACTTTCCCTAAATTAGGAAAGTTTTTACTTTGAATTATTCCCAAGAGTAGATTTATCCCTTTTAACTATTGGTGGTCTTGTGATTTTTTTTTTAATTCTTGAGAAAAATAATCTAAATATCAAAGAGGTTGTTGAGATTTAAAATTTAAAGAAAATACCACTACTTTCTCTAAATTAAGAAAGTTGTTACTTTCCTAACTATACAAAAAACGAACCAAACGTTATAATTTAAATTTTGAAAAAAAGATTACTTTCATTGACAACAACTCATGCCAACCAAACTGAGGCCTAAAAGATACCCAAGACAGGGTAATTATTCTCCCGAAATCTCTCTTCCTTGCATACTTAAAATTCTTCTTCTTCTTTTTCTTTTTTTCCGAAAACCTTAGTAGCCCTCCTTTATTCATTCGTCAGACGCTTCTCACTGGTCTGCTTGCCTGCCACTTCCACAAATTAAAGTCTGTTTCTTATCAGTATCTCTTTGGGTAACACTTCTCTTTGTCTCTTTCTCAATGTTCATTATGGCACCATCTGCTAGTGACAAAACTCATGAAGCCTTTATCATCAACAACATTAAAGCACATATTCCCATAACTTTGGACTTTGTTAGTTCTAAATACAAAAATTGGGCAACTTAACATATTGTTAATATAATATCCTAGCTCCTAAAATTGTTGAGATTGACTCACATGAGTTATTTTATTTAAGAATTTACGAGGTGTATTTCATTTACATATATAATATTCAGATACACATATGAATCATGATTTAAAAACATTGCAAGATAATATATACACTCAATTGACATGTTTCAAAGTATGAAAAGTTTTTACTGATCGTGATGTAATTATGTATTGATTTTGTCTTAAATTTTGTTTTCATAGATTATAATTAGTGAATTAGGAGTTTATTGTTACAATTGAGTAATTGATGAGATGATATGTGTATCTAATCTAAGAAAATGTTAAAGAGCAAGACAAATTTATCCAATAGAATTTAGGTTGATTAGGCCAATATCAACCAGGTGTCTACCAAATCTAATGAATATTGTTAAGAAAATCTAATGAATATTATTAATAAAATGCATAATCTCAGCCTACAAAAGCGCCAGAGAAGAAAATGCAACAAGATATGGTGAATACAGATACGCATTTACTACAAACAGGTTCCATGAAGAATGCTGGACCATTCAGCATCAGAAAAGCTGAAATACAGAAACCATCTGCTGCAGTAGGAGTGAAAAAACCAGCCAAATAAAGAACAAAGAAGTCATCCAAAATCGTCTCAAGCAACCCACTTCACAGAACCTTAGTAATCCCAAATGAAAAGAACAGCAAAGGGGAAAAAAAGAAGAATGACTAAGAAGAAAAAGAAGAAGATGGACTGAGAGTAGAGAGTAAAGAGTCAATATATACAAAATTTATCAGTATGCCATTGTGGAGTAGAAATAGCGTTTCTCTATGTTTGTTAAGTATGGTGGGAGGAGGTAGGTGACATGAAAACTAGAACTAGAAGGAGCGTTCGTTGATAGATTAAAAAGATACTATGAATTTGAGCCGACGCAAGTCCAATCCACCAAATTTGAATCATGAAAACCAAGTACTATTTTGCTGTGATTTGACCCACCAATCAGCCTAGAGCTGGAACTTTAACGATTGGTGCGTTATGGTTCACCTGAAAGGAAATGTTGAAATTATAGGGAACGTGCCCATCTCTGTGAGCATCACTAGAAAATAATCGGTTTCAACAACCGAGTTGGTAGAAGTGTTGAGTTCAAGGTGTACACTTTCAAGTTGAACTCTTCAACGTATATCTGAAAGGGACGGGTGGAAAGTGCAGGTCGCTGTCGCCAAAATCACTTCTTTTCCCAGTCCACTACATCACTTGCAAGCTTACTTGGAAAACTGGAGACGAAGTTGTACACTTAATGAGTGAAAAGAACTAAAACCATATTCGAGTTTAAATTAAACTCACTGTGTTTTTAACCGAATAAACATACTAACAGACTTGAAAGTAGGATTGTGCAAATATGCAAAAACATTACAAAGTGCACAATCTTATTTTACAAACATTCAGAAAAAAGGACTCCAGTTCACAAATACCACCTATTTTTCATTCTTGCACTAGCTCTTTCATATGCTTTATGCACCTTTGGAATTTCTTTGATCTAATAAATCGTGTTATAGACGAATATTATGTACTTGTCTTGTATTATATCTCTGTTAATTCTATGATTTCTTTCCTTTCATAATGAGTAGATACAAAAGTTAAAACACTGGCCCTTAGTCCTCAGTCTCTGTTTAGCTACCAACCATGTTATGTTAAGGTTTTCTCCTACACCACCTTTTACCATTTCACTTTAAGAGATGTAGGCTTGAAGATTTTCATGAAAGATGAGTTGTTAAATTTTCTTGAGCTTTTTGTCACCCGTAACACTTGGTCTTCCTCATCTATTTTAGGTGAATAGTTAGAAAAGAATTGAGTCAACCTTCTTACACCCTTCCCATTGCACCACCAATTTTGTTCCTATATTTAATTTTGGATTTGAGAGGAATGTGCTTTGGCTGGTTTAATTCCTCCCTCGTATCAAGTGGGCTATCATTATTCCAATTGTTATACCGAAGCCAAATAGAGTGCCCATCTCCCACTTGATAATGAGAGGATAGACAACTTCTTTTTTCCTTAAACGTCTGAGTCAAGCTCTAGTAACATTCCCTTCCTATATTTAATTGCCATAATCAAGTAACCTTTAAATAATATTCATTTACCTATGTAGACTAAAGCAATGTTATAAATACTGTACCGGGTTTGGTACCAGATTGAATTCTAGAGCGGGAATCTGATCGATATCTGGGTTGATGCAAGAATCTGCTTAGGAAAATTTTTAAATTTATGAAATAGTCCCTAAAATTTTAAAAAATTACAAAATAGTCCATATTGGTATATTATACAGTTGTACTGTATAATATCAACCATGCTTTCAAAAATCTTAATAATAAATAATAATGACAATTAATATGAAACAACAATAATTTTAAATATTTTTCATATAAATAATAACTACAATTAATATAGATAAAGACAATTATCATCATGCAATTATAAAATTAAGAATAATACAAAGTTTTAAAATATTACAATAATACAAAAATATTTTGTAAATTTATAAAATTGTCCCTGAATTTTTAAAAATTACAAAATAGTCCATTGTCATATTGTAAAGTTGTAGATTATTTAATTTAGTTTTTTGTTTATATCTTATTCATTTTAGTTTATATATATCTTTATTTTATTTTAATTATTTCTTTATATAATAATTATCTATATATAATATATATCAATATATAATAATTATATAAATATAATAATTAATTGTAAATAATGCAAATAATTCAAAATTTTGAACTTTGAATTATTTTCTATTTTATCAAAATTTGATTTTTTAGAATTGTTGTTTTTCACATTCCATTTCATTTTACATTTAATTAGACATAATCACAATTTCATTTAATATATAAAATTAATTTAATAATTATTAATAAATATAATTAATTTTAAAATATAATTTTAAAATATATAAATTTTGATTTAATAATTGAAAATATATAAAATAAATATTAGTTTATAAATAATAATTTTAAAATTATTTATTTTGAAAATAAAATATTTTTATTAATACTTTATTAATAAATATTATATAAAATATTAAAATAAATTTAAATAAAAATAATTTATTAGCAATAATTTATTAGTAATCAAAATATTTTATTTTTAAGTTTTTTTTAAATTTATAATTATTATTAGTAATAAAATATTTATTATTATTTTAAAAAGTTTGAAAAAAAAAGAGGGAAGGGGAGGGAGGGAAGAGTTTTTGAAAATTTTGCAAAAAACTCCCTAATTTTTTAAAATTTTCGGTACCGACCAGTATTTGACCAGTATTTTGAATACCGACCGGTATTTAAATCCGGTACCAAAAGTTAAAATCCGGTACCAGATTTGGGTCGGAACAGTACGTACCGGTTGGTATGGTACGAAATTCTAAACATTGGACTAAAGGGCTTCTTAATTTATCGCTGCAAATTCTCAACAATGTTTGAATCATTTGAATTAAGATCATTCCTATCCCACCTTCCCTTTTGGTATGACCTAATGTTTCTTATCTTATTTTAGTTCCCTTGAAGTTTTCTTCTTTTCTAGATCGCAAGAAGTTTTTCCTATTCAACTCGTAGGTAAGAAAATATGAGAACTTCAGTGATTGTGCAAATTCCTCAAAATTGAAAAAATAAAGTGTAACCTTAAGCATAAGATAGAAATCTATTTTTTTAATTGCTAATTTTATTTTTTAACATTTCTAAAAGGGAAGAATATTCTTGATATGATGGTTTTTTGGAAGATAGTGGGACTTCCAGATATTTAAAAGGCACACTGCTAACCTTCAATCTTGATATTAAGCTCAGTTCATTCTGATTCAGAATATCCTCTGATAGTTAATTTTTCTCTTCTGATAGTTTATCTTTAGCTTTGACACATTTGAGAAGCCCTCTAAACTATCTACAAGAATCTTCAGCGAGTAACATTATCTCTTTCAACTTTAAATGAGTTAAGAGAAACAAGCAAGATGGCTTCCACTCCAGCGATAAATCCTTGTCCCCTTTCTGGTCCTCTTCTCAAATCTACCTAACCTAAAACTATGACTTCCCTTTCCCTTTGCATTTGTACTCCTACAAAACTACCTTACTTTTTTGTGGTACTTAGACTGCATTTAGATTCACTGTCTTGTCTTCTTGTCATTCTGCAAGTCCCATGAAAACCCCCAAACCGCTTCTGAAACTTTGTTTCTCATCGAGCTCTAATTGAGTTCTCACCTTCATCCTCCTCCCCTACTTTGCTCCTTCGACTGTAGCTCTCTATTATTCATTTTCAACCTTATGCATCTGCATATCAACCTTCTTTTCCTCCATCGTTGTTATTGCACCTACTTCAGACCAGGGTTAGTTCTGTCCTTACATCCCAAAATATTTTCCCGCCTTCCTCCATTACCGATTCTAAACAAACATTTCCTGCTCCTTTTTCCTGCACTACTGCTCCTTACCAAGATTTACCAAAATGACTGACATCACTCCTCCCAACCTTGTTGATTTTCCCCCTCTACCCTTATACAACTCACCTTCCTCCTCTACTGAATCACCCCCAAACCCACCACCTACTAACACCAAACCTACTACTCAGTCCCCTTCATCTTCTTCCTCCATCAAACCCGCTACTTACCAGAACCTTGCAGGCGTTACTCCCAATTTATAGAGGCAATCAACAACCTCAACCACTCATCCAAACCCACCCAAACCATCCACATTAGCTTGAACCAAAAGAACTTGGAAACAAGTTGTTGGGGAAAGTTTAGAACCCTCTCTTTTCTACAGTCCCTCGATGGAAGTTGATGGTGGCCCTAAGTCTTGACATCTTGCAGGAGGGTGCAAAAACTTGGAAAGTAGCGATCATTGGCTTCTTCATGGATAAACGCTCGCCTTTTCTTATATTACAAGCATGGGTACAAAGAAATTGGAAAGGAAGAGGTGTACAAGAGGTAATGCTAACAAAAAATGACAACATCATTTTTACATTTAGCACAAAAACAGAAGCTCCAAAAGTGATAGAAGAAGGACTATGGCACATCTCACAGCTTCCATTATTTCTCCAAAATTGGCAGCTTAGTATGGAAGTAGAGAAAATTAGAGTTAAGAACATAACCCTATAGACGAACATCCACAATATTCCACTGGAATATTGGACCATTAAGGGCTTGAGCTTGTTAGCTAGCTTTTTGGGAAACCAATTTGCATGGATGAGAATACATCATTGAGGAAATGGGTTAGTTATGCTAGATTATGTGTAAGCATGGATATTTCAAAGGAGATGAAAAATTACATTCCCATCTTAAGGTTGGCAGATGGAAATTCTTTAAAGCATGATAAAGTCATGGTGACTTATCATTGGAAACCTTCCCTACAAGTTCAAGGAAAAATATAGAAACCAACAAGGAAAGTCTTTGACGTGGGAGATTATGAAGAATTGATGGGATCATATGAGAATAATTCTGTTGGACCAATGGTGGTTTACAAATTAAATCCCTTTATGTTTTGATAATAATAAAATATCTAGAATTAGTTAAGAAATTATTTCAGGTATTACTCAAGGAAAGAATCATGCAAAACAAGATGAACAAATGTTTAAATTATTGAAGAATCAAGAAAGGAGGTTCATTCTAAGTGTAAATGGCATTACACATGAAGATTCTAGAGGATTTGACCGAATGTTACCGTTGAAGGCTAAACAAGTCGACTTACACAATACAAGTTGACTTACATATGAAGATGAATTCACACAAGTCGACTTATTGGAAACAAGTCAACTTATCGAGGCAAACAAGTCGACTTATATATAACAAGTCGACTTATTAGAGAGCGGAGCTACCAGTTTTACGTAAATGGTTGAAACAAGTCGACTTATGTATTCAACAAGTCGACTTATTGAAGCACAGATTCAGCTCCAACGGTCCAATTTGATAAAAATGGAATGGAGATGATCAAGGAACGGCTATATCCAATCAAGCAACGGCTAATTGAGCTCCAACAGCTATATTTCATCAACTATAAATAGAGGATGATGGAAGAAGAGTTATAACTAGTTCCACAAGCTCAAATACTCTCATATTACTTCATATTGCTCACTATTGCTCTTATATTGTTACAATTTGCTTTGAGCATTTGTTCTTCAATTTTTATATTGTTTTGTTACAATTGAGTGGCTAGAGGGAAGGTCACGTGAGGTAGGATTTGTGCCGTAATACAAATCGTGTGTAAAGGTTGCTTGAGCCGGAATTCAAGTGAAGTTGTAAAAAGTTCACACTCAACTACAAAGTGTGTAATAAAGTGGTTGGCAAAATCCTAAGTGGGAGCTTAGGTAGAGGACGTAGGTCTTGGCACCGAACCTCTATAAAAATGAGTGTTTGATCTTCTTCCCTATACTATTTCAATTAAAGTTTATCTAAATTATTTTTGTGTGTTTAACTTCTGATTTTCTTGTAGATATTTTTCAAAGAATTTTAAGATCTATTCAACCCCCCCTTCTAGATCACTTACAATTGGTATCAGAGTAGAAGTATCTGAGATGGCACACAACAACCTAGCGGAAGAAGGTAACACTAATAACCGACCTCCATTGTTTAATGGCTCTAACTATTCTTCATGGAAAAATCCTATGAAGTACCATATTATAAGTGAGGGAGTCGAATACTGGAAGATCATTATCTTCGGACTCCAAGCTCCTCTGGTGAGTCAAAAACAGAGCTGGAGTATGATGATAACGACTGGAGGCAAGCGTACATCAACGCCAAAGCCATGAAGCTGATATATTGTGCGTTAACGGTTGAGGAAAGAAATCGGGTAAATTCCTACACCACTGCCAAGGAAATGTGGGAGAGACTTCGAGTAACTCATGAAGGGACAAATCAAGTACGGGAGATGAAAATCAACATGCTTCTCCACGACTACGAGATGTTCGTCATGAAAGAAGGTGAGTCAATTTCTACAATGCTTGACCGCTTTGCAGAAATTATAAATGGATTAGGCAACCTGGGAAAGCACATGACGGATAGCGAGAAGGTGAAGAAGATTCTTCGTTCACTGCCAAAGGAATGGGATTCTCAAGTGACCGCAATCATGGAGTCGAAGGATCTCAACCATCTGGAATTCAACGCTTTGGTGGGATCACTCATCAACTATGAGATTATTCTCAAATCCAGAGGAGGTAGAGGTAAGCCTAAAAAATCTATCGCTTTTAAAGCTAACACCTCTCTTGTTGATGAAAGTGATGAGGAATTAGATGAAAGTGAGGAAGACGAAGAAATCGCGATGTACGCTAGAAATTTAAGGAAGTTCAAGGGACTTCTCAAAAATCGAAGAAAAGAATTAAATGGAGGAAAACAGGTAGAAAGAAAGAGGTTTGGCGCGGAAAGAAAAACAAAAGGCTATGACGAAAAGAAAGGCAACGAAGAATGTTGGAGATGTGGAAAGCGAGGACATCTCGCAAGAGAATGCAAAAGCTCATCATCAACTTCAAACTTTCAGAAAAATGATAGATACGACAAAGGTAAAAAGAAAACTAGCTTGGTGGCAACTTGGAGTGATGAGGAGGATGTATACCAAAGTGATGATGAAAACAACCTGGCACTTACGGCCAAGAGTTCATCAAGCGACGATGAAAATGAGGTAAATCACTATGACCAAGATTTAAGAGATTCCTTTGATGCTTTACAAGCTGATTTTGAAGAAGCCATTGAGATTAACAAAAAATTAAGAAAGAAAATACGAGAGTTGATGCTGAAAACAAAGGCTTTACATGAAACGATTGATGATTTAGATAGTCCAAAAGAAGATCATTCTGCATGTCTTATTGAAAAAGAAAATCTTATTTGTGAACTTGATAGGCTTCGAAAAGAATTTTCGTATGTGGTTGGTAAATTCGCTGGTGGAAATGCTAAGTTTGAAGAATTGTTGTCTTTACAAAGATATACTATTTCTAAACATGGATTAGGATATGATCCGTATAATAGAGAGTGTTCTTTAATTTCCAAATTTACCAAAGATGGAAAAGTTGCTCAATGTACTAGATGTTTGAGAGATGGACATATAGAACTTGCTTGCAAGAGTACTAGAAGGTGTATTAAGGTTAAGAAAATTTGGATTATTAAAGGCACAACACCACCAAATGTGGTTTATATGGCTAACCAATATGGACCCAAAATGGCTTGGGTACCTATAAGAAGAAAGAACGTTGATATTGTAGGTACAAGAAAGGGATGAAAGGCCGTCAAGCACTTGGTACATCGACAGCGGATGTTTGAGACACATGAGTGGGGACAAGAACCTTTTTGCAGAAATCAAACCAAAAAATCAAGGTTATGTCACTTTCGGAGACAACAACAAAGGTAAGGTCATTGGAATTGGTAAAGTGGGTAAGGAACCTTTACCAACCATTGACAACGTTTTACTTGTTGATGGGTTGAAACATAACCTGCTAAGTGTGTCTCAACTATGTGATATGGACTTCAATGTTAGTTTTGAATCATCACATTGCATGATTAAAAAGGATGGACATGTTGCTTTCATTGGTTTGAGACATGGAAATACATACATTGTAGACTTGCATGACGATAGCTCTTTTAATGAAAAGTGTCTAGTAACATTAGAAGAAAATGCATTTTTGTGGCATAGAAAATTAGGACATGCACCATTGCCTTTAATTTCTAAGCTTTCAAAGAATGACATTGTAAGAGGTTTGCCTAAGATTAAATTTGTTAAAGATCACTGTGTGAGTCCCGCTTGAAAGGCAAACATGTTAGAGAATCTTTCAAACCAAAGAAAGAAATTTGCACATCTAGAATTCTTGAACTTGTGCATATGGATTTGATTGGACCATCTAGGCATACTAGTCTTAGTGGAAAATTATATGTACTTGTGATTGTAGATGATTTCTCTAGATTTGCTTGGGTAAGATTTCTTGCAAATAAAAGTGATGCCGTTAATAAATTTACCAAGTGGTGTAGATTGGTTCAAAATGAGAAAAATTTGTCGATCGTTGCTATTAGGACCGATCATGGAGGAGAATTTGAATGTGAACCTTTTGAAAATCTCTGTGACAAATACGGGATGGAGCATAACTTCTCAACACCTAGGACTCCGCAACAAAACGGTGTTGTAGAAAGGAAAAATCGCTCACTTGAGGAAATGAGCAGAACCATGTTGAATGAATACAACCTCCCTAAATCATTTTGGGCAGAAGCGGTCAATACCGCATGTTACGTCATCAATAGGGTGCACTTGCGAAGAGACAAAAATAAGACACCCTACAAACTTTAGAAAGGTAAGAAACCCAACATCTCTTATTTTCATCCATTTGGTTGTAAAGTTTTTTTTCATAATAATGGAAAGAGTAATATGGGAAAATTCGATTCTAAATCCGATGTTGGTGTATTTATTGGTTATTCTCAAACTAGTAAGGCTTTTAGAGTTTATAATAATAGGACTAAATGTGTTGAAGAAAGTATACATGTTAAATTTGATGAAATAATTTCACCCCCGAGAAAGGTTTGTTTTGATGATGATGTAGGTAGTTCAGGTAATAAATTTGAAGAAATTGAATCCAAGATTGAGGAATTGAAGCTGGATGAAGAAAACCATGTAACCGACACTAAATCATGGGCAAAAGCAAAGAATCGTCCAATGGAGCAAGTGATTGGTGATTTGAATGTTAGAGTAAGGACTAGAAGAAACATTTATGAGAATATGAGTAATTCAGCTTTCATTTCGTTGGTAGAACCCAAAAATATAGAAGAAGCTCTTAAAGATGAAAACTGGCTTTTAGCTATGTAAGAGGAACTTAATCAGTTCAAACGAAATGATGTTTGGGATTTGGTAGCTCCACCGAAAGACAAGACCATCATTGGAGTTAAATGGGTAAATCGAATTAAGTATGATGAGAATGGTGAAGCGATCAAAAATAAATCAAGGTTAGTGGCTCAAGGATTTTATCAAGAAGAAGGCCTTGATTACAATGAAACATATGCTCCTGTGGCTCGTTTGGAAGCAATTAGATTGCTATGTGCTTTCGCGTCACATAAAAGGATCAAATTAAATCAAATGGACGTCAAGAGCGCATTTCTAAATGGGTATATTCAAGAGGAAGTCTACGTCAAACAACCGCCGGGATTTGAAGATCATGAGCATCCGGATTACGTCTACAAACTCAAGAAGGCACTTTATGGACTAAAGCAAGCACCTAGAGCATGGTATGAGAGGTTAAGTACTTTTCTAACTCAACATGGATATGTTCGTGGTAAGATAGATAATACTTTGTTGATCATGATATGCTTATTTGTCAAATTTATGTTGATGACATTGTGTTTGGTGCTACTAATGATTTTTTGTGCAAAGAATTTAGTGATTTAATGCAAGGTGAGTTTGAAATGAGCATGATGGGGGAACTCAAGTTCTTCCTTGGATTGCAAATCAAGCAACACAAAAATGGGATCTTCATCCATCAATCGAAGTACACCAAGGAACTTCTTAAGAAGTTTAAAATGGATGGATGCAAAGTAGCAGCAACTCCAATGGCAACAAACTTGGTCTTGGAAAAACATGAACATGACGAAGACGTTGATCAAAAACTCTATAGAGGTATGATCGGCTCTCTTTTGTATTTAACTGCTTCTAGACCTGATATTATGTTTGCCACATGTCTATGTGCTAGATTTCAATCATGCCCTAAAGTTTCACATTTAACTGCTTGCAAAAGAATCTTTAGATATTTGAGTAGAACTATTAATCATGGTTTGTGGTATCCTAGTTGTGATTCATTTTATTTGTATGCTTATAGTGATGCTGATCATGGTGGCTGTAGAATTGATAGAAAAGTACTAGTGGCTTGTGTCATTTCTTAGATCATCTTTGATTTCTTGGGCTAGCAAAAGCAAGTTAGTGTAGCCATTTCCTTCTTTGAATCCGAATATGTAGCAAATTGGGAGTGCTTGTGCCCAAGTTCTTTGGATTAAACATCAATTGCTTGATTATGGTATTGTGGTAAAAAATATTCCTATCTATTGTGACAATACCAGTGCTATTTGTTTGAGTAAAAATCCAATTCTGCATAGTAGGAAAAAGCACATTGAGATTAGGCATCATTTTATTCGTGATCATTGTTTGAAAGGTGACATTTGTTTGACGCATGTTTCTACTAGTGATCAATTAGCTGACATTTTTACTAAGCCTCTTAAAGAAGATGTGTTTGTGAATATTAAATTGAGATTAGGCATGTGTGATTTAAATGCTTTTGGTTGAATTTATTCATATATCAAATGGTCAAGATTTGAGGCGTTTATGCAATTGAATTAGAATTTTTGATCATGACAAAAAGAGGGAGTAAGATTGAAATTGATATTTGATTTAGGGGGAGTGAAAATTTCTTCATTGATTTGCAATTTTATTGATTTCAATTTTATTCATTGATTAAGGGGGAGATAACCTAACCATCAAGACAAGGGAAACCTTGATCAAATTTTATCTCTTTCCAATTTCTTGTCAATTTCTTGATATTTTGTCATTATCAAAAAGGGGGAGATTGTTGGACCAATGGTGGTTGACAAATTAAATCCCTTTATGTTTTGATAATAATAAAATATCTAGAATTAGTTAAGAAATTATTTCAGGTATTACTCAAGGAAAGAATCATGCAAAACAAGATGAACAAATGTTTAAATTATTGAAGAATCAAGAAAGGAGGTTCATTCTAAGTGTAAATGGCATTACACATGAAGATTCTAGAGGATTTGACCGAATGTTACCGTTGAAGGCTAAACAAGTCGACTTACACAATACAAGTTGACTTACATATGAAGATGAATTCACACAAGTCGACTTATTGGAAACAAGTCGACTTATCGAGGCAAACAAGTCGACTTATATATAACAAGTCGACTTATTAGAGAGTGGAGCTACCAGTTTTACGTAAATGGTTGAAACAAGTCGACTTATGTATTCGACAAGTCGACTTATTGAAGCACAGATTCAGCTCCAACGGTCCAATTTGATAAAAATGGAATGGAGATGATCAAGGAACGGCTATATCCAATCAAGCAACGGCTAATTGAGCTCCAACAGCTATATTTCATCAACTATAAATAGAGGATGATGGAAGAAGAGTTATAACTAGTTCCACAAGCTCAAATACTCTCATATTACTTCATATTGCTCACTATTTCTCTTATATTGTTACAATTTGCTTTGAGCATTTGTTCTTCAATTTTTATATTGTTTTGTTACAATTGAGTGGCTAGAGGGAAGGTCACGTGAGGTAGGATTTGTGCCGTAATACAAATCGTGTGTAAAGGTTGCTTGAGCCGGAATTCAAGTGAAGTTGTAAAAAGTTCACACTCAACTACAAAGTGTGCAATAAAGTGGTTGGCAAAATCCTAAGTGGGAGCTTAGGTAGAGGACGTAAGTCTTGGCACCGAACCTCTATAAAAACGAGTGTTTGATCTTCTTCCCTATACTATTTCAATTAAAGTTTATCTAAATTATTTTTGTGTGTTTAACTTCTGATTTTCTTGTAGATATTTTTCAAAGAATTTTAAGATCTATTCAACCCCCCCTTCTAGATCACTTACAAATTCAAAGGGAAAAATATAAACTGAAGAACTCACTACAAAAATATCATACTATTCAAGACGTTTTTTGGATAAAATGTCATGAAATGTTCAGACTTTTCGTGATGTTTAAAAAACGTCACAAAATGTTCCAATTTTTTGCGACGTTTTATGAAAACTTCGCAGATTTGTAACACTTTCCGCAACATTTTATCCATAAAACATTACAAAATAGAAACCGCGACGTTTTGTTGAAAAAGATGTCGTGAAAAGCTCAGTTCTGGTTCGAGAGCATTACCAAAATTATCATCATATATATACACACTATTATCATCATCCGCTACACATTCTGCTAATCAATCTCTGTTATGTTCTTACAGAGTAACCATGGATCCCAACCCCAACTCCTTTCCAATCCTCTCCTACATCCTCACCTGATTCCCCTCGTTCAGACCCAAATCACCCACGCACCTCTGATGTCGAGCAACCGCCTCCAATCTCACCCTCCTCACAACCTCTTATCCTCTCCCAAATGCCTCATTTGTTCGACCCCAAGCTCCTTCCCTCTATGAAACGTGTCATTTCAGACGTGTCCCAGACCCGAGCTGTGCTTCGAACTCTGAGCCCACGACCCAACCATGAGTCTGTCGACACAGCCAAGCAAAAGCTCTCGAAAATTGAATGAACTATCTTGGAGAAGGGGAGGAGTTTGTTCAAGATGATAATGCAGTTGGAGATGATGCACGATGCTTACGTGAAGCTGCTGAAGGACGCAGAGAAGCGGTTGGTTGAGATATATGAGAATGTCAAGAGTGGTAAAGGGAAGGATGTGGTGATGGAGACTGTGGAGGAGGAGGAGGAGGAGAAGACGATGAATGAGGAGGTGGTCACTATTGGACCCCGATCTTTGAGTGGAATTTTGAATTATAAAATAGCATTAAGTGAGGATTTTGTGGTGAATTAGTTATGTGCAAAGAAAAAGACAATTTATGAATTTGAATGATTGTGTTTAATGTTCTATTTGAGCAAGATTAGTTTGAGCAAATTGCAGCAATGAGATGTTTAGGTTAATGTTTGAAATGAGTGTTTTTTTATATGTATTGTGTTATAGACGTTATTGTGCTTTAAGGAAATTTATGAGAAAAGAATTGATTGGTTTTGATGACTTTGAGATTTGAGTAGATTTGTATGGATTATGAAAATTAAAGTGAATGAGTTGATTGAAATGGAAGTTGAAAAGCAAGAAATAAATAGTGAAAGTGTGAGAATTTGGAGAATTAAGAAAGTCTGACTTTTTGAGATGAATAGTAGCAGGGTTGACTTTTTTGACTAGAAATTTTTGTAAATTTTTCTGGGTTGATTTGGGCTAAATTTGGAAAAATGATCTTCATGAAACTTGTAGCTTCTATTGAGAGCTTTCTATCGCCATAAAGTATGATATTTTTTGATATCAGAATTGAAAGTTATGATCATTCGAATTTAAGTGTATTTTGCTTTGTGTTTGGAAACTGCTCATAAGGTAAGTTTGTGTGTACTGTACTTTGAGGCCAATTTTTTACTAATGTAGTTTGAAATGAGACAAAGTGTTCTACATGAAAGTTGTAGCTTGTCTTTCAATCTTTCCAACGCTATAAAGTATGCAATTTTTGGATGTGGGAATTGAAAGATGTGAATATTTGAAGTTTGAATATTGTTTAGGTGATTTTTTAACAAGGCAGAAACTTTGATTGAAAAATTGAACTAGCTAGAGGTTGAAATTGTAACACCCCACTCCTGCGTGACCCGAACCTGACATCGTTGGTGATATCCGAGTCCGTATCCCGCGAGGGTGGCGTGCTACATCAGTCAGTCGAAACTCAGTATCAATATTTTTTTTACACTCATGTGTGCGGAATAGACAGTAACAATTTGAGCCCACGTTCATAAATAAACATTTCCAGTTATTACAATCATTCAATAATCATTTACAAAAGCCATTTAATGAACAAAAAGCCATAACCAAATTGGGCTCACTATAAATACAGAGCATTCTTTTACAGAGATTTCAGAATCTAATTAATGAGACACTAATGCAGACGCAAACTGATCCCGTCCTCTATCTATCCCTTGCGTACGGTAGACATACTCTCGTGTCAAACGGGGTACTCTTCAAGACTTGAAAAATATATGCAAATTTTGGGTGAGTTTTGCGAACTCAGTGAGAAACCATCATCGATGGTTCACTCAATTCATGCATTACGCAAATAGCGTACAACATATCACCATAACACATTCAAAATACCCTATAGCAGTTTACAAATTCTCATACACTCTTACCTATTTCTCATTCACTGTATTCAATCATCACAATGTGTATGCAATGCATATGAGACTCTTTCCCATTTTATTTCAGTGTTGTGACCGAGCGCATAAACAGTGATCAGAATTCAGTAGACGCGTCTAGGGAGTAGGAGAGCCCTCTGGGTATGCACTAACTCCCTTCGAGCTCAAGGCTCGTTTCAGTAACAGTGGCGACTCAGATCACAACTATTATTATCTGTTCATGTATCTGTGCATGAAATGCAATATGCCCAATATATCGCAATACAGTCAAAACTAATAATTGAAACAGTCATATCATATTGGAAACATAAAAGTTTCTCAATCTCAGTCAGTTAACACTTCAATGTCAAATTCTCATTTCCTCGGACCTTCGGTCCGGTATTTCAGTCATAGACAATTTTTCTCATTCACAAACAATCACATTGACATATCCAATCACTCAATCCCTCGGACCTTTGGTCCGAGATTTCAAACATAACAATTCACATACTCATCATTATTCTGTTGGGACCCGATCCGGGAACCGGATCCCAACCAGAAAAGCGGAAGCGAAGACGGAATCGAAAGAAACAGAAAACCAAGCAAAACGTAAAACGAAAGCAGAAGCAAATCGAAAAGTCATAGCGAAACGCCAAACCAATGCAAATCAGAATCGAATGACGAATCGAAAAAATCAATAGAATCGAATCATAAGGCGGAGTCAAACGAAATAATCAATTGAACCGAAACAAATTTCGACATCCGTTGGAACAAATGCACTCATCGCATTGGAAACCTAAAACTAATCCAATACGAAAATCCGGTATAATTTTTTTTCTTTCTTATTCTTATTCCCTCCTTCAGTTGAATCCAAACAAAACAAGTTTTTTTTTTGCTATCTAATCAATTTTTTTATCGAAAATTGGGCAGTATAACGACTGCATTTTCAATAACCCAAACCTGCAAATGAATCAAATACACTTCTATTTCCAAACACAACTCAGAATCATCGGACTCTCCCGTCCGAAATCCAAAACACCAGCAAACGCACATCTATACCTAACACTTCCATAATTCTAAATTCAACATATCAATCTCATAATTCAATCGAATTCCCAAATCAATCATACATATATATTCCAAAATTATCCATAATTTCATATACAAATTTTACAATCATTCACAATTGTCGATCTCAAATCCGTACACAATTTCCTAATTCTTATACATCAACACAATATACAAAATTTCATCCTCTCATATATCAAAGGAAACACTTACACCACATTGTGGCAACTCGAACCATATACTCATAGCAGTAATCCCAAATACATAAAACACAAAATAAACAAAATCGGACGTAAGTCTTGACTTTCTTCCATCCGATCTCCTGCTCGAAAACCTGGAGATGGGGATGAAAGGGGGGTGAGCTCGGAAGCTCATGGGTAACATATTTATAAATTGAAACAATAAGCGGAAAATCATTTTCAAGATATTTTTCATTTTTAAACATTTCACGGTAGAAACTCTTCAAAGCTTATTTCTCAAATCTTTTTCTTTTCAAACCATTCATAAAACTTTTCCAAAATCTTACTTTTGCAACCACTCAATTTCTCATTTTTTTTCAAACTTTTCAAATCTTTCATATTTCATGATCAAATACAAAACATGAATGCGCCACACTTAGAAATAAAACAAAAGCACATAACACATCAAATGGTTTAGTTTGGTCCGAAGCGAACGATTGTACATTTCAAGATAGCGGTCCATGCAATCGAATGAGTAATGTACTACACTTTCCAAAGATAGCGGTCGGTGTAATGTGAAGGAGTCCAAAATCGGAGCTCCATGCTACTAGCAGGCAGCCGAGAGAAGGCTATAACAAATAGAGACAGTGCACCGACTCACAAGGGACCTAACCAAACCCACTTAATACATAAGTGAAAACAGAAATTCGCATTGCCCGAAGATACTTTGCAAAACTTTATTTCATCAAACACAACAAACTCACAATTCACATAATTCATACAATTCAATTAATTCAATCAATCAATAATTTCCAACAATTTGCATAATTTATCAATGCAGACACAACATATGCATTTACAGAAATTTCTATCGATTTATCAAAAATCCACGTTTTTGCTTTCTTTAATTTTTGAAAATTCGTGTTGAGCTTACAAATCAAAATATAAATATGCTACCCACCTCGAATTAATGTCAGAAATTTGTTCCAAGCTCCAATTTGACCAATTCTTCTTGTATTCTTTCAATTAAAATTTCCCTACATCAATTCCACCCAATTTCAACCTTCTAAATAACATAATCCTTAAAATTAATGTCAAAATTTATCAATTCGTACTAATTTCAAAATATCTAAACCACCAATTTCAAAAATCCCCAATTCTCAAATTTAGCCTAAACCAAATTATCCAAATTCAACATTATAATTTACATAATTCTCAAAATTAACTATAGGAAATTCATAATCATCATATTTCCAAACTTTCCAAATCAAGAATTTCTAAAATCTCAAATTCTCAAATTTTACCTAAACCTTAACTCACATAAATCCAAAATTAAATCAATTCATCATGAAATCTTCCAAAATTAATTATGGAAATCACAAACCCATCACCTTTTCCATATTTCTAAACCAACAAATCACTAAAAACTCAAAACTTAAAAATTTCTCTTACCTCATTTTCTTTCAAATTTCGGCTTTCTCAAGCCCCATGGGAAGCTTTCAAGTTTTTTCCACCTTTTTCCTTTGAATCCAAGCAAAACTTATGGTAGAACCCTAAAAATTTCGAAAATCCTCACTTCTTTCTCTTCTTTCTCCATGGCTAAAGCTTCTTCTCTCTTCTCTTCTCCTTATTCTTCTTTCCTTTTGTTCTGATTTTCCAGCCAATTTCGTGGCTTTATATTGCTTAAAACGACATCTCCTCATGTGTTTTAAAGCCATGTCATTAATGAAAGTCAAATGACCATGTTGCCCTTCCATTCAAAGCTTAAAGTCATGCTTACTTGCGGGTTTGATTCGCACTATCAATTTGAAGGAATTTGTCAAAACTTCCTTATAGAGAAATGTTCCTCTATGTCTTAATTTCATAATGACACAAGAATCATCCAATTCGGAGCACTACATCAAAAGTTATGCTCAAAACATTTCCGACATGTTCATATTCTAACACATTTTCCATGTACGATTATTTCTATCCAGAAATTGACATTCTTAAACACAAAATTGAAACTCGCTGTCTTCATAAAAATTGTATCCTTATGTCTCTAGTTTAATTCAAAATAAGAATCACCTCATTTCGATTCCCAGATCAAAAGTTATGCTCAAAATACTCTCAGATATTCCTAATATGAAAACTGCACTCAAATCCGAACTTCCATTCATAATTTGGAGGTCTTAGGGGCAAAATTGACATTTCATTTCTTTATATGATTTGTATCCCCCTATCTTAATTTTATTTTGCCTCAAGAATCACTTCAATTGGATCACCACAGCTCCCGAATTTCTCAAAATACTGAACTATGTTCGGAAAATTTCTCGACTCACTTTGATTAATTTAATCACCCTCAATTTAATCTCAAAAATTCACAAATTTTTCATAAAAATGAAATTCATTGTCTTAGGAATCCAACGCTTTAAGAATCAACTCAATCGGATGTCGGACGAAAAAGATATAAGCAAAAGAGTGGAGTATGTTCAAAAAATCACTTTTCTTAGAAAAATTGGGAAGTCGCGATCGTGCACATGCACGACCGCGATATCCGCATGGACCAGCGGAGTCGCGATCGTGCGCATGCACGACCGCGACATCGCAGTAGACCTGCGTCCCTTTTCTCTTTTTTTTTTAAACCTCATATCTTTTGACTCAGAACTCCAAATTTTGCAAACTTGATATCAATAGAAAGTTGAAAGAAAGATCTACAACTTTTATGAAGAACTCGAAAATCAATTTCATCTCTAAAATGATCAAATTTCTAGTCAAAGATTCCCTCCATTTAAATTATGTCCTAAGCCATAACCCAACTTTGAAAAATCCTATCTTTCAACTCCAAAGTCCAAATATGTCATATTTTATATCAATGTGAAGATCGAAAAGTCACCTACAACTTTCATGAAGGACATAAAAATCAATTTGACCTCTAAGGAAGTCAATTTTGTCATCAAAAGTTCTGTCTTCTAATAATCATGCTAAAACCATAATAGAAACTTGTAAAAATCATAACTTATTATTCCTTGATCAAAAAATTGCATACTTTATGTCAAAATAAAGATCAAATCAAATCCTTCAACTTTCATGAAGAACTTCAAGGCTCAATTAACCTCTAACTAGGTAAATTTCCCAGTCAAAGCTTTAGTCATAACATAAGTCAACCAATAACACACCTAAACTTTGACTAATCATAACTTTCACTTCCAATATCGAAAAATTACAAACTTTATGGCTACAGAAAGCTCTTAACATAATCTACAAATTTCATGTAGATCATTTTATCAAAATTTGCCTAAATCAAAAGTCAACTGGCAAAGGCCAAAAGTCAAACTTTTCACAATTTTTTTTTTCATATTTTCACACTTTCTCTCTTTATTTCTTGATTTTTAACTTAATTTCAATCAATTCATCCACTTTTGAATATTTCTTATTTTTACTCAAAAATCAGGGTCCAACATTTCTTCCCCTCTTAAATGAATTTCGTCCCCGAAATTCATACTTAATTAAACTCCAAGTAACTCATCCTTACGTATAATTTCTTTCTAAACAAAGATCATCGAACACTTTCTTACTAATTTCTTTCCAAAAATCTTAATCAATCACTTTTTCTTATCTAATTTCCTCATCATATAAATATCTCAATCTCTTCACCATATTTTACTTCTTGTATCTCATACCATCCATATCATATCAAATCACTATTTCATTTCATAAATCATTGTTTCTTAACATATTTGACTCAAGTCAATGGTCCAATTCTTAAGGAACCTTAATATGGACCCAACATCATTCAAACCAATCTTTTGAATTTCTATACATATATCTTTATCACTTTATGTTAACGTTCAAATTTTTTATCTCCCAAAAACATAGTCAAATCAATTTATCCCCAATTCATCAAGAAAATTCACATCATTACTAAAATCAATCATAATTCTTGTCACTCAAATCAAATCAATCACTTCAATTCTTCAAATAATTCATGACAAATCATTTATATCAATTGCACATTCCTAAAGTCATTCATACTTATTGTCATCGAAATCAAACGATCACCTAGCACATTCCCACAAATTCAATTTTATCCTTACACGCTCTTCTTAATCTTATATGCCCAGTTAAGATCCTATAACCTGGCTCTGATACCATCTATGTTGGGATCCGATTTGGAAACCAGATCCCAACCGAAAAAGCAGAACGGAAAACGGAATGCGAAAGACATAATGCAAAGCGAAGCACAAACTAAAGGGAATACGAATCGACCAAAAGGGAAATTACAAACCGAAACGAAATCACAAAGCGAAACATAAGGCGAAACCGAAAGCAAATCGGATCACGAAGCAAATGGAATCAAATCAAACCAAAAGTAGCGAAGCGGATCGAATAAAAATCGAAAGCGGAAACAACACATAAAGAAACAGAGCCGACATCCGAGAAAGGCCAAAAGTCAAACTTTTCACAAATTTTTTTTTCATATTTTCACACTTTCTCTCTTTATTTCTTGATTTTCAACTTAATTTCAATCAACTCATCCACTTT
This sequence comes from Erythroxylum novogranatense, assembly GCA_029891385.1. Classification (NCBI taxonomy): domain Eukaryota; kingdom Viridiplantae; phylum Streptophyta; class Magnoliopsida; order Malpighiales; family Erythroxylaceae; genus Erythroxylum; species Erythroxylum novogranatense. Next base: position 15,379,422 of record CM057235.1, on the reverse strand, counting down.
GGAATATTTCTTATTTTTACTTAAAAATCGAGGTCCAACATATTCAACACAGAATTCCAAGTACAGAACATTTAACAGTCAAAAATTGAGAAACCAATTAGGTTACTCACCTGTACTTCCGAGCTAAATACCTGGAAGACTCAATAACGTCGGTGAATTGACGCTCCAAATGTGCCTCTATAACAGTGCAATTGCATACACATTACCGAATGTATAGGCAGAACTATTTAAAGATGCACATATATCAATAAAAATGTGTACAATGCATGTTCGTGACATTCCCGGTATCATTTCATAAATCATACAGTAAAAATGTTTCCCTATGTCCAACGAAACCATAGACACTAAAATTGCTCAATTCGGACGTCAAAAGGTCCAAAAATTGCTACTCGATTCCCTCACTTTCACCTAACTAATTTCTGTCAATTTCGCTTTAAAAAATTCCCACTTTCTCATAGAAATGAAATTAAATGATTCACGAATCTAATGCCTCGAGAATCAGGTCAATCAGAGGTCGGATGGACAAGTTATAAGAAAAAGAAGGAAAATATATGATCCTAGTCGACTTGCCTGAGAATCCTAGTCGACTAATGCTACTGTGTATGTTCTAGTCGACTTATCTGAGAGTGCAAGTCGACTTATGCTACTACAATGGCAGTTCGGGACAAACGTCCACCGACATCCCAACTTTCACAACTCATAACTCCTTGCTCCGAATTCCAAATTGGACAAACATGGTGTCTATTTCATAGAGAAAAGAGAGATCTACAAGTTTCATGAAAGACAAAAAAGCCAATTGCACATCTAAGGATGTCAAAAATGCACTCAAAGTTACTGCCTTCACAATGCCTCTCAAAACAGTGCAACATTTTGTCAAAACAATGCAACATTTTGTAAAATTCATAACTTCCCATTCCCTTTGCTAAAAATTACAAGATTTATGCCAAATGAAAGATCAGAATGTGACCTACAACTTTCATGAACAACATGAAATCAAATTCAATTGATAAGTAGGTCAAACAATTTAATGAATGATTATACCCACTGAAAACGCCTGAACTGAATAGCAATGTTATAAAAAGCATAACTTCTTGCACAGATGTCAAAAAATTTCATACTTTATACATATGAAAAGATCAAACAGAATACTACACTTCTCATGAAGGCCTTAACAGTCAATTCCACCTCTAACAAAATCAAAACTGTCTTGCAAGAGGCTGCCCTGATCACTAGTCAATGACCTAACTTAGGTCTAGTCTTTGGAAATTCATAACTCCCAATTATGACATCCAAAATTAACATGCTATATCTAATTTTCAAGCTAATTACTTCCTCTACAACTTTATAGAAGATCACTTGAGCCAATTCGAGTCACAAAAATCTCTAATTTAGCTTTCAATCACAATACTCACAAAACCTACACTCATGGCTGGGTTTCACCAAAATGCACATAACCAGTCAATAGTTAACAACTCATAACTTCCTATACATAGGGAAAATGTTTTTTAAACTTTCCAGACCTCTAATTAACACATAACTTTACATTTATTCTTTTATAACCATGGTCTAATTCGGTCATTAAGGACATTCAAATCTTCCATTAACAATCAGCTTTAACATGCAGTCACAGGTTGGACCCTGTCCGGCTTAAAACCTTATAACTCATTCATTTCACATCCAATTAAGGTGATTCAAAGTTTCATTTTTCATAAACTCATATGGCTATCACATATCCAAAGCCGGTTTTAAATAATATAAATTTGATTTATTGTGATTTTTACACACCTGACCTGTTTCTGTTCTCTTCTGTATCACTAAGGTTAGGAACAACCTTCACTTATTCGGACATAACTAGCAGAATCCTTATCAAATTAAAATTTCCTTTCTACATCTCTTAAATGACACATTTTTGAACATTTCGTAAGAAGAGCTCATCATCCAATTCCAACTCTAAGGTCCTCAAACAATTAACTTTCAGGTCTTAGTTCAATCTCGCTGATGTTCTGAACCCGATTCAATTAGGGGCCTATTACTCTCATTTGGCTCACCCTAAAATCGTGGAAAAATTCATGGAGATAGTAGACCTCTAGTTATACAACTTCTATGTTTTGAGTCTCTCTATATTCGAACGTTAAAAAGCTCAAAAAAATTAAACAAATGGGGCCACGAATCTGTCTTTGCAATCTCAAACCATCCCAACTCAAGTTAATCATTATTTTTGTTCAACTTAGCCATGCAATTAACCTTAAGTAACATCACAAGTAACTAAAAAACCATCATATAAACATATGATTTACCTTAAACAAGCTTCCACTCTTCTAGACTTCACAAGCTCACAATCCTCTCTAATTCTTTCCACCACACAATTATCATCATCACCTTGCAAGGGAAGCTAGGTTAGGCTCTTAGAAGCAAGATGAAGAGTAACAATTTTGGCTAGAACAAATAGAGACTTCAAGGGAGGAGAACCCACGAAGAAGGAGAAAGAAATCCCCCCAAAACTCTCTTTTTCTCCTCCCAAAACTAGAAGTGTCGAGAATGTAAAAGAGGGAGAGCATGAAGATGACTCATCATGCCACTTGGCATGAAATAGGAGAAAAAGACAAAATTCATCCAATGGCTCTAATTAATCCATCCAATGGGTCTAATTACAATCCCAAAATTATTTATCCAATATTCCAGTGCCATTGGGAAGAAATTTTCACTACCGAAAATCAACCGGTTCACCACTTGACGATTTTTTTTGGTCCGAGAATTTTCTCCGAAAAAGTCCAGAAAAATTCCTATAATTTTCGTAAAATGTAAAACCTATAATGATCCATTCCGAATAAATTTTGAAGCCCATAAACCACATTTCCAATATAAAATCCCATATAGACACAAATACCGGGAAATATCATAAATGCATGTACATTTATTTTTCATGTGCATAAATTCACTGTTCACAAATACCAGTATGCATAAAAATGCCAAATCAGTCCTATTCACTCTCACCCCTGTCCAAATTACTCTTTTACCCTTGCCATCGGGGGTGGGATGTTACAACTCCCCCCTCCTAATAAAAATTTCGTTCGCAAAATTCTCAGTCGATGGTTCCATATGATAGACATTGATCAGTGGTCATATGTCCCTACATGTCCCATACACTTCATCAATCAATGACTCATTTTCTGAAAAATCACAATAAATAGACTTAACGAGTCGTTCAGTCACGTATTTGGCTATCTCAACTATCTCAGTTTATTTCAGAGTAGATCGTTATTTCCAACCCTATGCACTTATCACGTTTTATCAGGCCTTTTTCACCAGTAACATGCAGCCTAATTCATGCTCCATTGATACCCTTTTTGCCTGTTCTGAGTACACCTTATCAAGGTGATACTTACAATAAAACCCTTCATCTCGTCTTTGTCACTTCCCTTTCTTTTGGTACTAACATAGTGACACCTATGTCTATTTTGCTATAACCAGTGTTAATTCACCTAACCCATTTAGCCTATATATCTCATTGACTCTTAGCTCCGATTCATTTCTCCTTTGACAATTCACTGTTCTTTAGTGTTCACGCACTCTATTCGTATATGCATTTTACTATATTTCATTTGTCCGATCCGGTTCCACCTCATCTAACTCATTCAGTTTTCCTCAGTCACTTTCCTTCGTCTCACTCATCACCAGTATCTCGAATAGATTTCGGTCTTTGAAAATTATTAGGCACTTTTCAGTTTAATGCAAAAATGTACAATCCCTTATTGTGATCACCATCGTTATACCTATAGTCACTCAGAGCTATATACCAAGCTCATATTCCTATGAATTCCAAAATCTTTAAGCACTCCCCACTGTAGGAAATTCGAACATATAATCACAGAGTTCTATATGTCTAGCTTCGATCATTACTTACGCTTTTCTAATAATTCCTTTGTTCAAATCACTTTTGTCAGGTACACATACTTCTTCGTTAAATCACCAAATATCATTCTTCCGATGTCACTCGAAAGATCAGATTCATTATGGGACTCACCATTTTGACTCCTGACCTCTTAAACTCTCTTACCTCTTTCCAGTAGAGCTGAATCTAAACCTTCAATACACTAGTAACGTCTCAGTTTACCCCATCTTCAGCTTGAAATTTTACACTCTTTATTGTCCTAGATTTGGAAACCCAATATCTACATTCGTTCTGTTTACTTCAGTATTGTCTGTTCACTGTTTTAGACTACACTCTACCTTTACCAGTATAGTATTGATTTGTGCATGCCTTTCAAACTCAATAATGTTCTCGAAATTACACACTTTATGCATTATAGGAATGCCTTAGCATATCTAAGGTCTCCAAAGCTTCGAACAATTTCTATCATAGCACCAATACCACTTAGTGAAACTTCAGTATACACTGCCCAATCTCCAAAGGATATGCTTATCATCAGTGTTAAATTTCTCCATGATTCATCTCATTTATGATCATAGTCTCCAATTGATACCATTTATTTACCATGCATATATCTCTATTGGGGTATTGCTAACTTCAACAGAAATCACTCAATTTTGTTTTCATTGAGTCTACAATTGCTTTATTTTCGATCCCTTAATGAAGGTGACATTACCTCACGTCATTTTCAGTTTCCCTTTAGGACTTCTTGTCTCTATTTCTCTGTTCATTTATTTTTCTTTCAGTCACATCGATATATGCCAATGCCTATTCATTAGTACTCGTACCTTCATACATTCCATTTCCTTGAGTATTTCACTTTGTGGGTTGGTATTATTTTTCTTAGCTTCAATTTAGATCTCCCTTTGCATCAAATCTTATGGAGACCGATTTTCTTCACATTGCAATAAATCCACTCATGTAGTTGAATCCTCTACATTATTGTACACACAATGCATATAATCTGGTAGTATATTCCACTTGTTATGCCTGAATCTCCTCTCGAAACATGACTCCATTTCACTTTTGATTTAGTACATACTTATTTTCGATTTGTTCCCATCATGACCACTATTAACTTGAATCGTCTGTTCATCTTAACTCAATTTCTTGCTACAATCATCGATACAGTTCACGAAATTCTCATCAACCAACTATTTTTCATAATTGCTTTTCAATCGTTTAATCATTCGTAGTATCTCACAAGGATCAATTTCAACTATACTTGCTGTCTCCAAGTTTATGCCATAACCTGAATGCATAACTTGAATGATCAGAACATCCTTTGCAATAAGGTTCTGTAAGGCACTAAACAATTTCTTTGACACTTCCACTTGGTATATACATCACAAAAATCATTTCATCTCATCCGAGGACCAATTAGTAGCTTATACTACTAAGGATTCTACAAAACTCTTTTCCGTTTGTGCCAATCCTCGAACAGAGGAATTATTTCATAATCGTGTCTTTCTTCTTTCCTCGAATTCTTCATGTACGTTACATCATTTGAACTTTTTAATTTCCTCCCGAACAAGCACTATAAATTATGACCCTTACACTATAGGAACTATGATTAGCACTTAGTCAATAAATCACCGATCGTTTCCTCTATTATTTCCACACATAAGCTCAATTGTTTCACTATCCAAGGTATACTCACAAAGGTGAATTACCCTCAACTCGACAACTCTTTTCATATACCACTATTATTGTTTCATTATCATTGTCTTTGTTTCACCATCACTATCATAATTTCCTTTCCCACTTGTCATTGTACTTCTTTTCACATAGTTTCAGTCCCATCTCATTTACATGCAAGCTTGGCCTTTTTAAGCTCATATCAACTTGACTTATACATTTTCATCTCGTTCTTACAACTTATCTCTTTAATTCCTCAACCAATCCATGATAGGGTATTCACCTTGATAGTACATTTGGGGACACATCACCCAAAACACGACGAAATATTCGTTCATGAATACAGATACATTGCATCTCTATCTGTTTACCCATCTATTTACCATTTCTGTTTCCATATACATATATTCAATGAATCCAGAATTTTCCGATACACTATCAGTAGAAATTTCTAGTCTTCCTTTTTCCCCTACTATCCCTTTATACTGATTCACAAACTCTTAACACAATATTCGCATAACTATTTTGGTCCCAAACTCATGCGCTCATGATCATAACCGTTTCACGAGTTCATTTCAGTTCATCTGTACACTTTCGTCTCACCATTTCTACTTCTTCCTAACCTTAGAATCACTTCGCTCTTTTGTTTAAAAGTAGACCGTTACGATATAATATTGATATCATTACAATCTCGCTATCATCATCTATGATATCCACTAACACAAATGTAGTGAATCCATATCTGCCTGATCAGACCATATACTTTTTGCTCATTTCCAATTATTCCCATTTCGTCGCATATACAAGTAAACACTTTCATTACCTCATCATCTCGAACTTTGAATCTCACATAGGCATACTTTAACCGATATATTTCTCATATCCACAGTGGACCTCTCCAAGCTATAGAACTTTTCGTTTTCTTTCGCCGTAATATTACCATTTTAAATCCCCTGATTCACTTTGATATTATTTCTTTCCTCAATCAGCCCATGCCAACGTAGTCATACTTATATCACAATAGAAGGTTCATAACCACAGTACTCTATAGCTATCCTTATCCATTTATATATACATATATATTTTTTCCTTTTTCCTTTTTCCCATTCCTAATTGCTCATACACTTTCATGGGCTCACATTCTGATACATTCTCACTTTTCTCACACTTAAACACTTAAACACAAGTTCACACGTAGGATTTATACTCGTGTGACTCAGACTAGGGATCAGTTGCCATGGTCTGCAACGACATGACTCAAATGCATGCAACTTAAACTATGTTTCAGACTTTGCCCAGATAAATTCGTACTTCTGGGCTCTGATACCACCTAAATGTAACACCCCACTTCCGCGTGACCCGAACCCGACATCGTTGGTGATATCCGAGTCCGTGCCCCGCGAGGGTGGCGTGCTACATCAGTCAGTCGAAACTCAGTATCAATATTTTTTTTACACTCATGTGCGCGGAATAGACAGTAAACAATCTGAGCCCACATTCATAAATAAACATTTCCAGTTATTACAATCATTCAATAATCATTTACAAAAGCCATTTAATGAACAAAAAGCCATAACCAAATTGGGCTCACTATAAATGCAGAGCATTCTTTTACAGAGATTTCAGAATCTAATTAATGAGACACTAATGCAAACGCAAACTGATCCCGTCCTCTATCTATCCCTTGCGTACGGTAGACATACTCTCGTGTCAAACGGGGTACTCTTCAAGACCTAAAAAATATATGCAAATTTTGGGTGAGTTTTGCGAACTCAGTGAGAAACCATCATCGATGGTTCACTCAATTCATGCATTACGCAAATAGCGTACAACATATCACCATAACACATTCAAAATACCCTATAGCAGTTTATAGATTCTCATGCACTCTTACCTATTTCTCATTCACTGTATTCAATCATCACAATGTGTATGCAATGCATATGAGACTCTTTCCCATTTTATTTCAGTGTTGTGACCGAGCGCATAAACAGTGATCAGAATTTAGTAGACGCGTCTAGGGAGTAGGAGAGCCCTCTGGGTATGCACTAACTCCCTTCGAGCTCGAGGCTCGTTTCAGTAACAGTGGCGACTCAGGTCACAACTATCATTATCTGTTCATGTATCTGTGCAAGAAATGCAATATGCCCAATATATCGCAATACAATCAAAAACAATAATTAAAACAGTCATATCATATTGGAAACATAAAAGTTTCTCAATCTCAGTCAGTTAACACTTCAATGTCAAATTCCCATTTCCTCGGACGTTCGGTCCGGTATTTCAGTCATAGACAATTTTTCTCATTCACAAACAATCACATTGGCATATCCAATCACTCAATCCCTCGGACCTTTGGTCCGAGATTTCAAACATAAAAATTCACATACTCATCATTATTTAACACAGAATTCCAAGTACAGAACATTTAACAGTCAAAAATTAAGAAACCAATTAGGTTACTCACCTGTACTTCCGAGCTAAATACTTGGAAGACTCAATAACGTCGGTGGATCGACGCTCCAAATGTGCCTCTATAACAGTGCAATTGCATACACATTACCGAATGTATAGACAGAACTATTTAAAGATGTACATGTATCAATGAAAATGTGTACAATGCATGTTCGTGACATTCCCGGTATCATTCCATAAATCATACAGTAAAAATGTTTCCCTATGTCCAAAGAAACGATAGACACTAAAATCGCTCAATTCGGACGTCAAAAGATCTAAAAATCGCTACCCGATTCCCTCACTTTCACCTAACTAATTTTCGTCAATTTCGCCTTTAAAAATTCCCACTTTCTCATAGAAATGAAATTAAATGATTCACGAATCCGATACCTCAAAAATCAGGTCAATCGGAGGTCGGATGGACAAGTTATAAGCAAAAGTAGGAAAATATATGATCCTAGTCGACTTGCCTGAGAATCCTAGTCGACTAATGCTACTGTGTATGTTCTAGTCGACTTATCTGAGGGTACAAGTCGATTTATGCTACTACAATGGCAGTTCGGGACAAACGTCCACCGACATCCCAACTTTCACAACTCATAACTCCTTGCTCCGAATTCCAAATTGGACAAACTTGGTATCTATTTCATAGAGAAAAGAGAGATCTACAAGTTTCATGAAGGACACAAAAGCCAATTTCACATCTAAGGGTATCAAAAATGCACTCAAAGTTACTGCCTTCACAATGCCTCTCAAAACAATGCAACATTTTGTCAAAACAATGAAACATTTTGTAAAATCCATAACTTCTCATTCTTTTTGCTAAAAATTACAAGATTTATGCCAAATGAAAGATCAGAATGTGACCTACAACTTTCATGAACAACATGAAATCAAATTCAATTGCTAAGTAGGTCAAACAATTTAATGAATGATTATACCCACTGAAAACGCCTAAACTGAATAGCAATGTTATAAAAAGCATAACTTCTTGCACAGATGTCAAAAAATTGCATACTTTATACCTATGAAAAGATAAAACAGAATAATACACTTCTCATGAAGGCTTAACAGTCAATTCCACCTCTAACAAACTCAAAACTGTCTTGCAAGAGGCTGCCCTGATCACTAGTCAATGACCTAACTTAGGTCCAGTCTTTGGAAATTCATAACTCCCAATTATGACATCCAAAATTAACATGCTATATCTAATTTTCAAGCTAATTACTTCCTATGCAACTTTCCATAAGATCACTTGAGCCAATTCGAGTCACAAAAATCTTTAATTTAGCTTTCAATCATAATACTCACAAAACCTACACTCATGGCTGGGTTTCACCAAAATGCACATAACCAGTCAATAGTTAACAACTCATAACTCCATATACATAGGGAAAATGTTTTTCAAACTTTCTAGACCTCTAATTAACACATAACGTTACATTTCTTCTTTTATAACCATGGTCTAATTCGGTCATTAAGGACATTCAAATCTTCCATTAACAATCAGCTTTAACATGCAGTCACAGGTTGGACCCTGTCCGGCTTAAAACCTTATAACTCATTCATTTCACATCCAATTAAGGTGATTCAAAGTTTCATTTTTCACAAACTCATATGTATATCACATATCCAAAGCCGGTTCGAAAATAATATAAATTGGATTTATTGTGATTTTTACACACCTGACTTGCTTTACATTCTTCAGTATCACTAAGGTTAGGAACAAACTTCACTTATTCGGACATAACTAGCAGAATACTTATCAAATTAAAATTTCCTTTCTACAGCTCTTAAATGACACATGTTTGAACATTTTGTAAGAAGAGCTCAATGATTTTTCTGAAGAAATTATTTGAATTAATTTCTAAGAATATAAAGATTTGAATTAAACTAGAGAAATAGGGCTACAAATTTTCTGAAGAAATTGAGTTTCAATTTTGTCTCTAAGAATATAAAGTTTTGGATGGAAGTAAATCACAGGAAAATGTTTTAGCATAAGAATAGTCCGAAATGTTTGAGGTGTAACTTTTGGAGTAGTGAACCAAATTAAATGATTTTGGTGACGTTATGAAATTGAGACAATGAAGAACATTTCTATAGCGGGAAGTTTTAGCAAATTCCTTCAATTTGATGATTAGAAAAATGTCCTAAGTTAATCATGATTTAGTGATATTTTGAGACTTTGATTTATTTTATGATTTTGAAGACTTAATTAGCATGCTAATGTGAGTAATTAGCATATTAATTTGAGTAAGATCATATGGCATAGGTTGATTGGATTAAATAAAATCAAAGCGTTGAAAATGCTTTAGGGGCAAATTTGGAAGATCACTTAAGGTTTTAAGTTATAAGGCTTATAAGGAAGGGCATAAGGGTCTTTTCTCATTCATTAATGACAACTTGGTAAATAAGAAGAGTGGATTTTCGTATAAGGAAAGGAGAAGCACAAAATTAGAAGAAAAGAAAGAAGAGAGAAGAAGGAGGTTTTCGGTGGAGGAATAAGAGAAAAGAAGAAAAAAAAAGGTTAGGGTTTGATTTTTTTAAGTTTTTAAAAGGGTTTTCGAAGTTGATTCTAGAGGGAAAAATGAAGAGGAGCACAAGAGCTTTAATTCAAGCCAAGAAATTCCGAATTTGGAGAAGGTTTAAGGTAAGAACAAAATTTTAGTTGTTGGATTATGATAGAATTATAATTTAGATAGCTTGAGGATTGAATGAGTTTGTGATTTCTAAGTTGAATTTTGGTGCTTGTATGTGATGAATTGTTTAATTTTGGATTTTCATGAATTAGGAAATTTTTTCCTTAAGAAGGAAATTAAGAGAGGAAATGGAGAAAGAGAAGCTTTGGACAAGAAATTAAGCATGGAAATGAGGTGAATACCATGTTTATGATTTGACTTATAAGCCAATTATGTGTTTTTGAAAAATCAAGAAAGAAAGTATTTTCGAATTTTATTGTTTCCGAATGATTTTGAAAATTTGTTACAAAGGTTAAATTCATTGTTTTAAATGATTTGATAAATTGATAAAATTTCTGAAATTCATTATTTATGAAAGAATTGATAAATTATGAAAATTGTTGCATTCCTTGTTTGTGAATGATTGCGCATTTTACTATGTGAAATTGTGACATTATGAATGAATTTGTGTTTGATTATAACATGATTATAAGAATATAGTTTTTGAAAGATGCTTCCGGGCAATTCGATTTCATGTGTGAATTATCTGTTATGTGGGTTTGATTAGGTCCCATAAGTTGTCAAGTGCACTTGTCAAAGGCTTCGCCCGCCTGCTCGCTAATGACATTGGAGCTCCGTTAAGGACTCCCATAAATTCACGGCTACACTGGACCGTTATGCGGAAAGGTGTAGTACGTTCTGTTCACGGCTACACAAGACCGCTATGCGGGAATGTGTAGTACGTTTTGTTTTTTTTGGACCGACCCAAACTATTTCTGATGTGTTATGTGTTTTTGTTTCTGTTAATAAATGTGATGCATACATGTTCTTGAATTGTTCATGAATGATTTGAAAAATTGAGAAATTTTGAGAAATAAACATTTGATGATTTCCTACCGTGAAATTTCTATAAACTGAAAATGAGTTTTGTTTTTAAAAATGTTTTTGCTTATTGTTCGGTTATAAACATGTTATCCACGAGCTGTAAAGCTCACTCTCCTTTCATCCCCATCGCTAGGTATCGAGTAGGAGATCGGATGAAAGAAAGTCAAGATATCCGTGTGTTTAAGTATATGATGTATTTGAAGTTAAATTGTTATAAAAATGAGAGCTTAGGCTTATGTTGAGTATTTTGGAGATTTTTGTATCTTTGTATTTTGGTTTAAGAAATTGATGTTGTATTTGTGGCTTGAAAATGTCACTATTATTTAGTAATGCATTTAGTTTGGAATGATGTAAATGATTTATGAATTTGTATAAGGAGTTGAATTATGAAATTGTGTATGATGAATAATGGTTTGGTATAAAATTGTGTAATGATTATGATTGATCGTGATATGGATTTCGGACAGGAGGTCCGATGACTGTGATGATTGAGCTGAATGATTGAAGTGCTATGGGTATATATGTGTTTGTTTGCGTTTGGATTCCGGACAGGAGGTTCGATGATTGTGTGGATTGGTTTGATATATAGAAGTGCTCTTTGTTTTTAAATTGATGGTGTATAGACATGTGTGAGTTTTGATGGTAAAAGAAAGATAAGATTTTTAAATGATAAATTTAAAGAATGAAATGAATTGAGGTTGTGGAATTGATAAATTCCATTTAGAAATTTGTATTGCTTTGAATGAGGAAAAAAAATTTATACCATTTCGGATAGGGTTAGACCAAGTGTGTCGTATGGTTTCCAACGTTTTGTTTTCTAAGGTACATGTTTCGGATGTTGGAATTTTTCCTTCAGTTAGATTGAAGTGTTTCGTTTCCTTTGTTTTGCGATCTTTCGATTCCTTTGGTTTATGTTGTATGTTTTCCGTTGCGTTTTGTTTTCGTTGATTATGAGCTTTTCGTTTCTTTTCGCTTCCTCAAGCTTTTTGATCCGATTTGATTTCTTTGGTTTTCGCTCACTTTGACTTTCGCTTTTGTTTCCCTTCATTCATTTCGTTTTTCCATTTGGCCTGTTTCCGATTATGATTCCGTTTGCGGTTGGGCTCTGGTTTCAAAATTAGGTCCCAACAGTCGCGATTCTTCACCGGTCGAAAAAAGCAGAGTTGGATAAGATTGATTTGTCTAACTGGCGATTGAGATTCTTGCTGGAGGCTTTTGAAAAAATTAGTGGATTGAAAGTGTTTAATCTCTCTACTAATCAGCTTCAAGTTCGTTTTTCTTAAGGAAAAGTTACTTTCTTTTCCCTCTGTAGCTTTGTAGTATTACAGGCTGATAAGATCACTAGAAAGCTTATAGTATTGAGTAAAGTTGTCGTGGAGGGAAAAGCATAAACTTTTGTGCTTCTTTGATGCTAAGTTTGGATAAATTCATTTATTAGCCTTGTGTTTTGATTTCTTTTAGCTTAAAATGACTATAGTTTTAAATTCTTAGTCCTTATAATCATATATGAGTTCTAAATAACTGTCTTTCTAAGGGACTTAGGTGATATTATAAAGACTTTGAAGGAAAATGGGAAAGAGTATACATAGGGAAATGTTACTGTGAAATTGGATCAAGCTTATGGCTTTTGCTAGGGAGTAGAGAGAGTTGTTTAGATTGCATATGAGATGAGGAAATTGTTGGACCCCAAACTTTTCTTGGAAAATTTAAATTATTAAATAAGATTAAATGAGGATTTGGTGGTTTTATTTTCATGTGCAAAAAAAAGGGAAATTCAAGATTTTGAAATGATATTTTGAGGTTAAAGCATGAACATTTATTTTGGTTGGACATGGGTGTTTGTGTAGGTTTGTGTTGTGGGTGATGAAAAGTGTTGATTTGAATGGAATTAAAAATCAAGAAATGAATAGTGAAAGTGTTAGATTTTGCAGAATCAAAAGTCTGAAATTTTTGGGATGAATAGTAGCAGAAAGTTGCATTATTGATCTGAAAATTTGTGAATTTTTCTGGTTTGATCTAGGTAGATTTTAATAAAATGATCTTCATGAAAGTTATAGCTTTTCTTGAAAGCTTTATATCGCTATAAAGTATGACATTTTTCGATATCGGAGTTGAAAGTTATGATCATTTGAAGTTTCAGATGTTTTGCTTTGTTTTTGAAAATGTCCATAAGGTTTGGTTTTGTGTATGCTGTACTTTGAGGCAAATTTTGGATTAATATGGTTTGAATTCGATCAGTAGCCTTATTGAAAGTTATAGAAGAATTTCATAGCTTTTCAATGATGTGTAATGTGCCATTTTTGGATGTGGGAATTTAAAGATGTGAATTTTTGAAGTCTTGATGTTGTTTAGGGTGAATTTATGAGACAGAAACTTTGATTGAAAATTTGATCTATATAGAGGCTGAAATTGCTCTTAAAGTCTTCATGGAAGTTGAAATTTGTATTTTTATCTTTACATTGATGTAAAGTATGACATTTTGGAACCTTGGAGTTGAAAGATAGAAATTTTAGAAGTTGTGTTACTATTTAAAATGACATTAATTAGATAGAAACTTTGATTAAAAAATTGACCAAGTTAGAGGTAGAAATTTCTTTTAAGTTCTTCATGAAAGTTGTGGATTGTGTTTTTATCTTTCCATTGATATAAAGAATGGAATTTTTGGACCATGGAATGGAAAGTTATGAGTTTTAGAAATTCTGTTACTTTTTAAGGTGACATTTTTGGGACAGAAGCTTTGAGAGGATTTTTGACTCCCTTAGAGGCCAAATTGGTTTTTAAGTCCTTCATAGAAGTTGTAGTGCTTCCTTTTAGCTTTCTATTGATACTAAATTTGAAAATTTTGGAGTTTTGAGTCAAAAGTTATGAATTTTGAAAGTTTGAAAGTAGGATGGAGCAAATTTGAGGCGTCCTGGCGAGGGCGAGCGCCTCCCAATCGCGAGCCAGCGGCCCATTTTTTTAAAACATTTTTCCCAATCCGACCCTTTCTTATTCTTTTGCTTATATCTTTTTTGTCCGACATTAGATTGACTTGATTTTTGAAGCGTTGAATTTCTAAGACAATTATCTACCTCTTCATGGAAAAATTTATGATTTTTTAGATTAATTTGGAAAAGATTGATTGAATCAAGTGATTCGAAAAATTTTCCTGAACATGCTTCGATATTTTGGCGATATCTTGATTTGTGGAGATCCAATTGAGTTGATTCTGGTTGAAAAATAAACTAGAGACATGATATTACAAGTTATCTGAAGGGACTCAATTTCAATTTGGACTCTAAGACTTTCAATTTCTGGTGTGAATTTGGGTATAGTGTTCTACCTCAGTTTAGTAACAATCCAAAAATGTTAGGCCATAACTTTTGCTCTAGTTATCCAAATGAGGTGATTCTTGATTTGGATTAAACTAGAGAGATAAGGCTACAAATTGTCTGATGAAATTGAGTTTCATTTCAGTCTCTAAGAATGTCAATGTTTGGATAGAATTTGAGCGCAGAATGATGTTTTGGTATAAGAATAGTCTGGAAATGTTTGAGGTATAACTTTTGGAGTATTGAACCAAATTGAATGATTTTGATGTCTTTGACAAATTGAGACAATGAGGAACATTTCTCTAGAAGGAAGTGTTAGCAACTTCCTTCAATTTGATGATTAGAAAAATGTCTTAAGTTAAGTATGAATTAAATGAATTTGGAGGCTTTGTTATATTATATGATTTTGAGGAATTAATGAGCATGTTAATGTGAGTAATTAGCATGTTAATGTAAGTAAGATCATATGACATGGATTAAATTGAATTAAAGAGTTGAGAATGCATGAGGGGCAAAAGTGGAAGGTCACTTAAGCTTTTAAATTACAAGGCTTATAATGAAGGGTATTAAGGTCATTACTTATTTATTAATGGCTTTTTTGTAAATAAGAAGAGTGGACTTTCGTATAAGGAAAGGAGAAGCATGAAATTAAAAGAAAAGAAAGAAGAGGGAAGAGAGGAGAAGGAGGTTTCGGTGGAGAAGAAGAGAAAAGAAGAAAAAAAAGGTTATGAGCCAATCTAAGTTTTTAAGAGAGATTTTGAAATTGATTCAAGAAGGAAAAAGAAAGAGGAGCTTGAGGGCTTTCATATGAGCCAAGAAACTCTTCATTTGGAGAAGATTCAAGGTAAGGGTGGATTTTGATCTTTGGATTTTTAGAGAGATTTTGGTTCTTATGGCTTAAGAATAGTATGAGTTTAAGTTTTCTGAGATTAATTATGGTGTTTATGCCTTATGTGATGTTCATTTGAATTCCTATTGATTAGGGATTTTTGTAATTTATGAAGGAAATTAGAGAATTTATGGGAGAAAGAGTAGAGGCTTTGGACAAGTTTTAAGCAAGGATATGAGGTGGGTACCATGTTTATAATTTGAATTATGAGCCACTAATATGTTTTCGAAAAATCAAGAAGATAAAATGATTTCAAATTCATTGTTTTTGAATGTTTTGATAAATTGTTACAATTGTTACATTCATTGTATTTTGAATGATTTAAGAAATTATTGCGATTGTTGCATTCCTTGTGTTTGAATGATTGAAAATTTGTTATGTGAATTTTGGTTGAAATTGCGAATGAAATGTGTTTGATATGACATGCTTATGAAAAGTAAGTTTTCGAAATGTGCCTTTGGGCAATCCGATTTCAAGTGTGAAATGTATGCTATGTGGGTTTGGTTAGGTCCCATAAGTTATGTCAAGTGCACTTGTCAATAGGTTTCTCCAGCCTGCCCGCTGGTAGCATGGAGCTCCGCAAGGACTCCCATAAGTTCACAACTACACAGGACCGCTATGCGGAAATGTGTAGTACATTCTGTTTCTAGACCAACCCAAACCATTTTGATGTGTTATGTGCTCATGTGTGTTTATAAGTTTGATGTATACATGATTTGCAATTTCTTATGAATTATTTGTGAAATTGAGAATTTTTGAGAAATAAGCATGTGATGATTTCTATTGTCATATTGCTATAAAATTGCAACAAGTTTTGAAAATAGTTTTGCTTGCTTTTCTGTTATAAGCATGATACCAATGAGCTGTAAAGCTCACCCCTCCTTTCATTCTCATCTCTAGGTATCGAGAAGAGATCGGATGAAAGAATGTGTCCTCAGGTTGCACACTAGGTGCCTCAGGGCCAGGAGCAGAATGTATCGCTGCAGCTTGTGGGACGTGAGACCCATCTGTGCTCCCCTAGCGAGAGCTTGAGAGAGATCGAGTCCCTCGGGTTCTACCCCGACGTGGCATATTACTCCTTCAGAATAAAACCAGTGAAAAACTTTAGTTCATGCAAAAACAATTTTCAAAGTATCTCGAACGCTTTAATTCATGCAAAATCAACATTTAAAATCATTTAAAACAATTCAAAATAATACACTTTATGCACATAATACACATAAGTCACTTTCAAAAGGTCTACAAAAATCCTAAATTTCTCTTTCTACCGGAACCTAAACCGAAAGCTCTGATACCATAAGTGTTGGAACTCCTCCCCGGTGAGTCGCGTGCCCGACGTCCTAAGTGACATCTGGACGCGCATCGGACGAGGGAGGAATTCCTCACCAAGAAAGAAACCTCAAATCGAATTTAATTTAACGTCATCCTAACAAAACTTGACAAATTCACCCTAATTTTCTCCCAATAAAATTAATTCTCTTAGGGCCCTTAACTAAATCCGAAACCTAAGCTAAAATGAAATTCCATATCTCTGGGTCAATGAATCAGAAATCGCCTCAATCGAATCTCTATAGCCCACAAAGTCGCCCGAAGACGGAATTACATTCAAAACCGTCACGTAATTGACTCTCTTTAATACCATCCGTAAAGTCCGACCAAAATCCGACACTCTCATTTTACTAAAAAGGGGTATAAAATTTTTTTAGAAACCCAATGCTTCAAAAACCGAGTGAATCCGAGGCTAAACGAAAAAGTTACAAGCAAAAGAGTGAGAGGAAGACATTCAGAGATTAGGCGTGGGCACGTCTAAGGATAAAGTCTAGATTTGTAGGAAAATTTCAAAATTTACAAACATCATAACTTTTGTTTCCGAAGTCCAAAATTCATAAATTTGGTATCAATAAAAAGGTAAAAGTAAGCTCTACAACTTCCTAGAAGGATTTAAACACTAACTTAGCCATTAAGAGGGTCATAATTTACTTCAAAGTTGCTGCTATAAAAATTTTCAATTTCCCTACACAATGCCAAGAATTTGAGAATTCATATCTTTTAGCACATAAGTCTAAAAATAACACATTTTACCTCATTGGAAAGATAATAAGATGACCTAAAAGTTTCATGAAGGAAAAAAAAATCAATTCAATCATCTAAAGGGGTAAAAACACTCTCAAAGTTTCAGCCTAAATGAAAACCAATGTAACAGTAATTTGGCTTAATGAACAGTAACTGTCAACATTCCCAACCTCATATCTTTTTATTCCTAACTCCAATAAGCGCAAATGATACCTCATTTTAAAGCTAGAAAGACAATCTAAATTTTCTATGAAGAAAGCAAAACTTGAAACTGTCTCTAAGAGGGTGAAAAACCCATCCAAAGGGACTGCAAAATTGAAACTTCCATCAACAGTAGCTGAAACTTTTCACCTCTCATAACTTTTTCAGTTTAAGTCCGAATGTGACAAACTTTATGTCATTGGAAAGATCTAATCGTGCACTACAATCTTTAAGAAGGCATCTCACTGAAAATCTTGTTCTAAACTACTCTAAAACCCAAAGCAAGTTGCTGTCCAATTTCGGAAAAATTGGACAGCACTTCCCCTAAAAATGCTCTAGCCAGAACTTCAAGTTATTCTTCTAAACTCCATTACCTGCATAATGCAAACTCAACATCCAAACTTTCACAACATAACTCAACCAAAGATCCCAAACTCCGTTAGCAGTAACACACTCTTAGGCCTCTATCCCTTTCAAATCTAAAGAAATACAATCTCATTCTTGCTTTTATCAAATTCAACCATACATTAATACATGTTTAGAAAACATGTACAAGATACATTTGAAATTCAAAACTCTTACATTTACATGGAAACAAGTAAATACAAAGCTTTAGAGGGCATTTTAGCCTAAATACATCAAAGTTTCAAGGAACAAAATACAAAATACAACATTAGTTCCAAAATGCTATCTAAAGCTTTGTTTCCTTAAATACAACTTCAAAAGCAAAAAGCATCGGAGTATGCCTCAATCCTGATGCGGAAACTCGGTTTCTCGCTCGACACCTGTGGAGGGGAAATAGAGGGTGAGCTCGACGGCTCCGTGGGTAATAACTTAATAATCAAGGAATAAGCAAAACATTATACATTCATTTTCTTTCAAAATCAATGTCACATAGATCAAACATGTTCAATTTCTCAATCTCTTCACCCAATTCATCATATCAAACAAGTTACAAATCACATATCACGAAAACACATCAAAAGTGGTTCGGGTGGATCCGAAACAGAATGTACTACACAATCCCGCGAAGCGATCATGTGTAGCCGTGACTTATGGGAATCCTTGAGAGGAACTCCAATGCCTCTAGCGGGCAGGCGGGAGAAGCCTATGGGTAGACAGGTGCACCTGACTCTTATGGGACCACCACAAACCCAAAGTAAACATGCAAATCACATAATTTATAAGCATTAGCCACAATGGCCCTTACAAAATGTCACTTTCACACAATTTGCACATAATCGCCAAGTTCACATATCCGAGCCTTTTTCACTTAACAAATCATTTAATAAGCACTTCCAACATAAACTTACATACAAAAGACACTTTATACAAATTGTAATTAACAAAAAGAGTAATTAATTTAAAATTATTAAGTCATTGGAAAGCATAATTAGCCTTTAGTATAAAAACGTTAAATAGCCTATTAACTCAATTATTAAGAAAATCACCCACCTTAAATTCCTTTAGCTTGTAGGATGGTCAATTTGCCTTGCTTCTTCCTCCACTAGCCTCACTTCACCTTCATTAAGCATAATTACCCCATAAGAACATAGGATATCAAAATCGGAAAATTTTAAGGAAAAGAAAACTTGAATTAACACCTACCTAACTTAACTCATACCTAAACTAAGCTATTTAAGCCAAAACCTACCCAAAATACCCAAGAATTTCGAAATTCTCTTACCTTAGAAGATGACCCACGAAATTCTCTTTTTGTTTCTATTGGAAGATTAAACCTTCCTCTCCACTTTCTTTTTGAATAAAACTCTTAAAATCCCTTCTCTCTAAAGCATAAGCACCTAAGCTCTTACTCTTCCTCTTCTTCTTCTTCTTCTTCTTCTTCTTTCCCCTTAGCCGAAAATCACCATTCTTTTTCTCCTTTCTCTTGCAAGTTCGATTGCTTCTAAATAACCTAAGGTAACTTTGTTTCTTAAACTTTAAAAACCTAAGCCCCTTTATCAAAACTACGTAGTTTTCATTTAAGTCACTTATTTTCCTCCTTTCCTTGCCATTTTCGTTTCCTTCCCTTCTCCATACGACTACCTCACTTGTTTCCCATATAAATCAATTCTTTTACTCATTTAATGACATTTGAAATGGGCTAAAAGCCCATCTTATAAACCTTAATCCTTAAGAACATTCATGATCTTCCTAAAAAGCCCTTATACCATCTTAATCTTTTTAAAATCTAGTAACTTATTAAAACTCTAATTTAACTAAGTCCTTTCAATTTTTAATCATTAACTGAGCACTAAAATCTCAAATTATTCTAACTAAAAGGAATTTATCAATTTAAACCTCAAAATAAAGAAAACAAGCTTAATGCGAATCGGGGCCCAACAACTTGCCCTTGGGTATTTAAGGTGCAACTATATTAAAGCTGTTATTTTTTGCTTTAAAGCACATCTCTTTGCATTATCACTTTGGAATATTTTTTTCTCACTTTCAAACCTTTTGAAGGTCTGGATTACTATTGAGAAACATAAGAAGGGACAGTACACTTCGATGATTCATGGTAAATATGCTCATGAGGAAACCGTAGCAACTACGTCTTTTGCAGGAAAATACGTCATTGTGAAGAATATGAAAGAGGTATGTTTGAAGTCCAAAAGTTGGTAATTCTTTTATTTTTATTTTTAGATATGAAATTTGTATTGAATTATTTGTGTAATTTTGTTATCCTAATGAAAATGATAGCATTATTTGTTGTTATGATCTTGGGCTCTGAATGGATTTTAACTTTATGCAGGCAACATATGTTTCTGTTTACATTCTTGTAGGTGGACTCAATGGATCTAGCTCAACAAAAGAGGAGTTCCTAGAGGTATAGTTTCTGATTGTTCTTGATTTAATCACCTGTTTTTGTTGTATGTCGCAGTTTATCAAATAATTGTTGTCATACTTGCAGAAATTTAAAAATGAAATTTCTAAGGGGTTTTGTTGATCTGGCCAAAGTTGTTATTGCAAATTAAACCACTATGCTCAAAGGGGAAACATAAGAGATTGGTGAGTTAAATTCAGTTTGTCTTAATGTAATTATATATTTTTTGGCAATATACTTTCTGTGGTGTTCAACTAATTTATTGATGTTTTTGTACTATAGGGAAATTGGTGGAGAAGACCATGATGCAAAAATATGTTGTTGGAAATATTAATGATCACTTCACAAGCTGCAATTCAATTTGTGATGCCACTCAAGTAAATTTTCTTCGCCGATCTTATGATTTTATTTGTCAAGTTATTATAGCATCTTTGTTGTGATATTCTAGAATTTTGTCATAAAGAATTTTCAACAACTTCTTGGTGGTTACTATGAATTACCATATCTATATAGGCATACATAATATTCATCATCTCTTTTAGTTTGAATAGTTGCCATAATTCCACTAAAAATGCATGTTAAATAAAAAAACAACCCGTTTAAGGATAATATGAAGCATGATTAAATTTAAGAATAATGAAAATTATGCAGTTAGATATTTAGAAAGATTTGAGTCACATTATAGAGTCTTCAAAATCGATTATCATAATGTTAACGTCAAGCTTTGATTAGGACCAAAAAGTAATACCAATGAATATAAGCTCAATCGTATTTGAAATTCATATAAACAACACTCAAGTCTTCTTCGAAACCTACCTTTGACTGTCTATAAAATATTTAAATTAGTCTCCTATAAAGAGTTACATGAAATTACTGTCATGAAATTAGTTAATTTTAAATAAAAACTAACCAATAAGTCTTCTATGTTCTATATTAGTTCAAGATTTTCATAACAAGGGGAGAGCAGCAAGTTTTATTTTTAGCTACAGTTTTTGCTATACTTAGAATGTCGTGATTTGGTTTTAAATTTTATGCATAATAATTATCATTCCATAATATTAATTTAATAACATTTTGGTTGGTTTAGTTGAACACTTGAAATTAAATTCAATATATATTACACTTGAAATTGCTATATAGATATGGTAATTCATATTAACTACATTATTCATATTTATTAGCCACAATAACTATAAAGATCACTATAATGATAATTTTTTTTAAAATGTTGTTTAATAGTCCATCTTAACATATCAATATCATATGGTTAGATATATCATCTACTTAATAATTGGTCTTGATATGTCAATTTCGTGTTATAGTTCATCTGCCTCCCATGAATCTCTTCATATAAATAAGTCTCATATGGCAAGAAGGTTTTAGTAGTAGTTATACCATGGGAAAATTAGATATTTGGTTCTCCGAACAAAGGAGACCAAAAGAGTAATTGTTGTTTATTCTTATTTTCAAGACTCTAAGAACTACTTACCAATCATGATAGCCATTATCCTACTATATGCAGGGATGCTACCATACTGGTCCTCTTTGGTTTCCTATTATCCCTCCTTTTGTACATTGGTGAATAATGACGCTACTATGAATGTAACACCCCACACCCGTAAGACCCGAACCCGATATCGTTGGTGATATCCGAGTCCGTGTCCCACGAGAGTGGCGTACTACATCAGTCGATTTAAAATTCA
Organism: Erythroxylum novogranatense; assembly: GCA_029891385.1. NCBI lineage: Eukaryota > Viridiplantae > Streptophyta > Magnoliopsida > Malpighiales > Erythroxylaceae > Erythroxylum > Erythroxylum novogranatense. The sequence continues at coordinate 15,356,832 of CM057235.1, read as the reverse complement.
GTATATACTTTTTTTTTCCTTTTGCAGCCATTAACTCCACATTCACACGGCAAACACAGTAAGTAATTAAAATCCGTATTCAATAGAATCCCGTTTCAGTTATTACAGTCATCCAGTCATAATTACAATCAGTCAATGCAGTAAAATATTACTATCACAATGGCTCAGTAAAAATACAATGCCTTGTTATACAGTGATTGCGGAATACAATTTACTAAAACACTAATGCAGACACGAACTGATCCCGACCTCTAACCTTTACTCGTCTACAGTAGATATACTCCCGTGTCAACCGGGGTATTCTTCAGGACCTGAAAAATAAATGCAAATTTTGGGTGAGTTTTGCGAACTCAGTGAGAAACCATCATCGATGGTTCACTCAAATCATGCATTACGCCCATGGCGTACAGTACAGTACAGTAATCATCAATTACCAATAAGCAGTCAATAACCATATCCAGTAACAGTAAACCATTCACAGTAACACATACCATCACGAAAGCAGTACTTATCACAAAACAGTCATTTATGCGAATGCAATGCATATGTGACTCTTTCCAGTTATTCAGTATTGTGCCCAAGTGCTCAGTCAGTGTTCAGTGGGGACGCGTCAGGGATTTCTCCCCTCGGGCTCGTGGCCCGGTCAGTACAGTATGAGAGCTCGAAGCTCTTATCAGTAAAAATAGCAACTTGGGGCACGTCCATTATCTGATCATGCAATTATGCATGCAGTGCAGTATTCAGTAAATGTACAGTGTTTGGCTATAAGGCCCAGTGTATCAGTAAATCAATGATATGGCTATAAAGTCCGATATAGCAAGATTGATATTTTGGCTATAAAGCCCAAATCTGATAAAATCGATAAACATACAATAGTACACTCTTATACATGCCAGTATTCAGACAGTAATCATTCAATTCACTTTTGCACGTAATTCACGTTGAGCATGTAAACAACCAGAAATTTGAGAAACCAACTAGGTTACTCACCTATTACTTCCGAGCTAATGCCAGGAAGTCTCCGTGACGTCGATCAATCGACGCTCCAATTGGGCCTCTATATGAATCAGAAAAAGTACGAGTCACTAAATATGAAATTTGTGCTCATGTTGATGAGATATGCATGTTCATGAATTCCCGGTCCTAATTCAATATTTTCCCATAATAAAATTCTATCAAAAATTAGAAATCTATAGGCGCTGACGGTGCGCAATTCGGACCTCTATAGGTCCTCAATTAAATAAAACAGTGTTTACATGTTCCGTCAATAGGGGCTACGTCAAATTCCCGTCTAAAAATTCCCGTTTTCTCATAATATGAAATTAAATATTCAACGAATCCGATGCCTCTGGAATCAGGTCAATCGGACGTCGGACGGGAAAGAAATTGACAAAAGAACAATTGGATCAATAATGCCAAATAAAATCAAAAACAATAATATATATATATATATATATATATATTCAGAAGCCTGCCTCGCGGGGGCGAGACGCCGCCCTCGCGAGGCTGAATCACCTCGTTGTAAATGAGGCGAGGCGTCGCCTCGCTATCGCCCGATTATCTCGCCCTCGCGAGGCGAGATGTCGCCCTCGCGAGACGGCGAGTCACCTCCTGCCTTGCCCTTTTCCTTTTTTTCAGATTTCAATCCTACTTTTCAACTACTCTAACTTTTAGCACACAAATCAAAAAAATACCCACTATATCTCATTGGAAAGCTTATGAAAAGCTCTACAATTCTCAAGAAGACCATAAAAATCAATTCCAACCCTAAGGGTGTCAAATAAGCCATCAAATCTTCTGCCTTCACAATTTCCCTCAACACAGGGCAATACATTTACAATTTCATAACTCACTGATTCCTTAGTAATAAATTACCACAAAAATATGCTCAATAAGTTCATAATGTCCTCTACAACTTTCATGAACAACCCAAAATCAAATTCTATTGCAAACCAAGTCAATTAATTCATCTAATGTTACTGTCCCTGAAATCCTTCACTTTGGGCAGTAATCTTACAAGAAGCATAACTTCCAGTATATAAGTCAATAAAATCAGAACTTTATATCCTTGTAAAGATAACATCATAAACTTCATTTTCATGAAGCACTCAACACCCAATTCGATCTCTAACAATTTCAAAATTGTTATGGAAGTTTCTGTTATGATCAGCCACTCATAACCTAATGTAGGGTTCACTTTTGAAAATCATAACTCCCAATTCTGACTTCTAAAATCACAAACCATATGTCATTTTCAAGGTAATCTCTTCCTCTACAACTTTTCAGAAGTTCACTAACACTAGTTCAGTCCACTTAAAATGTTAAAATTGCCTCCAATCCGTAAACTCACAAAATCACACTTAAACTAGGTTTCATCCAAAATGCTCAAAACCAGTCATTAGTAATCAATTCATATCTCCCAATACACAATTCCAAAAATAGCAAGATCAGTAGCAATGGAAAGATAATCAAATATTCTACAACTTCCATGAAGACCATTCTCCCTAATTCCATCTCAATTAATTCATAAAAATCATCAAAACTCAGATGTCATGGTTGCGGTTACTGTTCACAGGCAATGGAACAGTAACTTTCCATGCAAAATTTCACCCTTCTATCATTGAAATTCAACAACACCTATTTCACACTAAATTGAAGCCAACATCCCAAAGTTTCAGTGGCCACTAACCTTACCTCATTTTCATTTCTACACATTAAGTTATGAATAAAACAGTAACATCAATCTCAACTCTAACTTTCCAGATTTAAGGTTAACCTTAATTCAACCACTTCCAATGCCTTTTTCACATCATTAAACATCAAAATAAATACAAATTAAATATTACTCCAGTCATACATATACTAGGGTTAATACTGAACAATTTACCGCATTAAATTCCTCAATTCAGATACTCAATTAATTATCCATAATCAATTCAAAATCAAACCATATCATTACTTTCAATGCATCCTCATCTAACCTCATCCCCTTTCCTTCAAATCATAATAATCATCACTTTAATGCCCACCTAAACCTAATAAATGCTTTAAACCCTTTTATTAACTCCCCAACACTATCATGGCATTTAATCCATATACAAATCTCATTAAAAACTCAAACCTTAAATGAAAACTTACCTAAGACAAAACCTCCTTCAAAGCTTCAATAACCACTTCTAACTTCTAACTTCCACACCAAACCTTTCCTTCTCAAGCATGCACAAAACTCATCTTTAAGCTTTGATGGAATAAGAGATAGCTTGAAGATGTGGAGAAAGTAGAAAGAAGAGTGCAAAAATCGATGGACTTTGTAAAGAAGAGTGAAGTTTTGGATGTTAATAACCAAAAGCCTTAAAAACAATTTCTCCTTTCCTTTGAAACAACACATATCTGTAAACATGGAGAGAAGCACTCATTGTTGCCTTTTAAAACAATCCATTTCCTTTCCTTGTTTAATAACCATACACGTCCGAAAGCAAAGAAGAGAGGCATTAAATGATGCCTTTTAAATGGCAACAAATGATTGGTTTATTATTATAAGAAAATTCAAAGTATATTTATTTAATTCAGTCCAAAATTTTACTCCATTTCACTCCAATGGCCCTACTTTCAGTCCCAAAATAATATACCCAATAGTACAGTACCAGTGGGTAGCGATTTTTGCTACCGAGAAACGACTGGTTCGCCAATTGGCGATTTATCTGGTCCGAGAATTTCCCCGAATTATTTTTCTGGGAATTAATGAAATTTCCTAAAATTATAAAACAGGTAACAGTGCACTCCAAATAATTTTTCAATCACGAAAATCACCTTTTCTATCCCAAAACAAGTTTAGGCCAGTTACCAGCGATTTTGCCAGTCCGGGAATTTTCTCCGAAAAATTCCAAAAAAATTCCTGAAAATCCCTTAAAATCGAAAACGCTTAACAGTGCACTCAGAATAATTTTTTAAATCCCATAACCCCGTTAATCACAATAAAATTGCTTTAGGCCCAATTACCGGGAATTATCATGAATGCATATACCGTAATTCCATATACACAATTGATACTGTGTATCAATCCTATTATGCACAAACAGTACTAATTATTCCTTACCAATCTCATCCTATGCCAATTTTACTATTTTACCCTTCCAGGAGGGGGTGGGATGTTACAATGAAGCACTTATAAGGCACTGATTCATGAGAAGTTAAAGAGCATGTCAATAATAAGATAAGCTATTTATTGATGACATGTGTGACTATTTTGATCACAACCAACTCATTAAATTTGTAACCATATGCTTATCTACCAAGATTTGACCTAAAAATAAGAATAAGAAATAGAAAATTTAGAAAACAAGAGGATTTGTTGAATTCCATTTCTCACCAAAAGGAGATTGTTGATAATTTTGATGGGATTGAGGTTACCTAGGGGCTTTTTAATGAAACTGATGATCAAAGTGGTGAAAAACAAAGATGTTATACTAATGATTAGGATAGATACATCGAGTTTTGAAGAAAAAGATAGAGATATTGTCTCTAAGAAGGACTTGATTCGCATACTATGCACTTATGGAGCTACTTTGAAGTAATAAGAAGAGGTCTTATAGCACTTCACCAAGAGAAGCTATTGAGCAATTGGACTAGTATTGAGTTCAAAATTTTGTCCACATTTGATACTATTATTATTAAAGAAAGATTTCTACGGAAGAGTAGGTAAGGTTTGAAAAAAAGGTTATCTATTGTATGGTCCTCTTAGAACTAAAATCAAGTTTAATCGTAAGAAGCTAAGGCCAATTACTTGAAATATGATACAACTTAACTTGGAAGTGTTAGGTTGGAAGATGATTTAAGGGATATGTAACTAGATATAGGAAATAATTTTCTAATAGTTATTGAGGATATTAATTTCAATCAAGAAGCATGTAATCGAAACGAGGATAATGGTAATGATGAAAAAGGGAAATATTAATCAAAGGATGGGATATTAATCAAAGGTTGAACTATGCCACCATAGAGAAAACAAGATAGAATGTGACCAGTGTTCAAACCACGATTTAGAGCTAGTTATTGTCCAGGTGAAGCATCACATTCTGCAGCTGCAACCGAATCAGATGTTGTATCTCCAACTACTACTAGACTTGCAGATAAGGCATCACCTTCCGTACCTGCTACTACACCATTCACCACCCTTATACTGACAGAGATATTGTAACATTCCGTTTCCATACTAAGGGTTGGAGCTATAGATTTTGATAATGGAGAAAATAGCAATGAGATATTAGAAGAAAGTGCATCTAATGTTCATGCATAATGTAGCATTCACACACGTGTGAATAGTAAATTTTGCATATAAAAATGGTTGTACATGCATTCATTGACATTTCCAGGTATAATTGTTTGTAAATGTGATTTTATTGAAAATTGTGGTTTGATTGTATTGAAAATTTGAATTGGAGATTATAATTTTTTATTCAGAATTTTTGGGGAAATTTTTTTAAATTTTTGGCTATTTTTGAAATAGGAAAAATTGCCTAAGTGGCAAAGCGATTGTTAAATGATAGTAGAAATAAAAATCAAATGACAATGGAAATTTTTATATGTGACACTAAGATTTAATGACTTATGTCATTGAAAATTGGGAGACAATTGGGGTAGAAATTGGAGACAAAATGGAATAATCATTAAAGTGGACCAAATGGAACCATGGGGAAGTGACATGTGTCACTTGCTACACCACTTGTTTTAAATCACAATATTCATTAATTGAAAGACCCACCTTTGGTTTTTCACTTGCTATTGCCTCTTATTTTCGTTAGCTTCATTTCTTCATCTTCTCCATTTACTTTCTTCTTCACTCACGAAATATTACCTTTACCCTCTCACGTTGATGTTTTCTCAACTCTTTCACCTTGCTTCTTCAAGATTCATGGTCTCCTTCTTCTTTTTGCTAAAACACCCAACATATTCCACCTTAAAAAGTGAAGATCGTGTATGTTGGAGGAGCTAGGGTTTCATGGTAATTTGAAGATCTTAAAGCTAAATAAGTAAGTATAAACCTCACTCTTCTTGAATTGATGAATGAAACATGTTTTGATGATAGTTAAGAGTTAAATATTCATAAAATGATGATGGGTTCATGATGAAACGTGGATGAGAAATGGGGATAGATTCATATCGTGCTTTTGTGTTTTGATGGATAATAGACTAGGGAATGACATAATGTTGGATTAGGTGAGTAGATGGTGTTTAATAGGTGCTGGAAAAATGTTGGCCGTAATATTTTACATCTAATTATGCTTCAGTTCTTTAGTCATATCTTCTTCTCTAGTTATCCAAATGACATGATTTTTTATTTGGAGTAAATTAGAGACATATGGCTACATTTTTCATGAAGAATTCGAATTCAAATTTTGTTTAAAAGAGTCTCAAAATTTGACTTGAAGTTGAAAAACTAGGTATATGTTTGTGAAAGTTCGCCACAACAAACTTCTAAAATTCAACATAGTGAACTTGAAGATTAGCTAGGATTTCTTTTAGGTAAAGTTCTCCACAGCCAACTCTGGGTTTTGCCGCAGTTAACTTGTGAAAATTTCGCGAGAATTCCTATCAGGAGGACTTCGTCGCAGTGAACAAGTATCGGTAGTTTGGGCATATCTTCTTCTATAGTTATCTAAATGGACTGATTCTTAATTTGGAGTAAACTAGAGACATAGGGACACAAATTATATGAAGAAATCAAATTCTTAATCAGATTCTAATAATTTAAATTTTTGGATGGAAGTTGAGTATAGGGCACTGTCTTAGAATAAAAGTAGTCCGAAAATATTTGCAGTATAATTTTCACACTACTGAACCAAATTGAATAATTTTGGTGTCATTAGAAACTTATGGGAGAGAAGGATAATTTTTTTAGAGAAAGTGTTCCCAAATTACTTCATTTTCATTGTCTAAATGATCAAGAACAATATACCTGAAAGTCAGTGTTTGGAGAAAAATCTGAAATGATTCTTTGGGTTATGAAATTAGATTCTAATGATTTTATTGAGGAATAAACAATAAATATAAATGGTACTTATACGAGGTTGGGAATACGAATGTTTATATGATGTGAATGATAGAGCGATACCGAGGATTGTCATGAACATGCATTGTACATATTCCATATACACATTTGTGCATAAATGAATGCTTATAATTGTGCAAATATTAATGTGTGTGTGCATTGTGAGTATTGCATAATTTTGATGTGCAGGATAAATGCCTGCATTCAAATGTTTCCAGACAATTGAATCTAGTGCTAATCTAGAGCATTTTGTGAGTAACCTCGACAATTTTTCTCAATTAATTGTTTGCTTTAAAAATGTGTTTTAAATGATGATATGAATGCATATTGATTTTGTGTTGATGTCGGACAATGATGGTCTGAGATTTGATGCATATATGTGATATTGAAGTGCTACTTGTATGTGAATTTGATGAAACACGTGATACATTAGTTGATTGTTAAATGTCGGACTTAGTTCCGAAAGAAAACTGTGTATATGCATATGAATGCAATAGTGATACTCAATATTATGTTGAATGTCGGACCACGGTCTGAAGATGAATGTGAAATTGAATGTGAATCTGAAAGCATATGATAGACTGAAGTTATGTGAATGTGATGCATTCCATTATATGAATGCATATAACATAAAGGCAGTTGTGACCGGAGTCGTCACTGAAAAAGAGCTTAAAGCTCAGAAAGTTAAAAAGAGCCTCGAGCTCAGAAAGTGTATAAGAGCTAAAGGCTTACTATGTAAAATTAGCCCTGTATCCCCAACGGATAAGGGACAATTATAAATGAGCCAAGTATCCACAGTAGATACGAGACAGTTAGGCACTCGGTCACAACGACGTAATAATTAGAAAAGAGTCACATGAGCATTTCATATACATTCTAAATAAGTATATTTGATTGTTTGAAATGCGAAATTACCTTACTTGTAAGTGAGAATTTGGCATATGATGAATTATGCTAAATGCAAAGATGTGAATTACATGTTACGTGTATTGATGTGTTGCATGAATTGAGTGAACCATTGATGATGGTTACCTCATTAAGTTTACAAAACTCACCCAAAATTTGCAATATTTTTTTAGGCCCTGAAGAGTTATCTCGTTAGATAGACGGGAGTATACACTGCAATCGAGTAAGAGATAGAGGTCAGGATCAGTTCACGTCTGTATTTGTTTTCGTTATTTTGTATCAAATAGAGTTTTCACAATTATTGTAACTTAGGTATTTGAGCATCTCTGTTTTGTAATAACTTTCTGAAGTGAATCACACGTTAATACAATTCTTAGAAAACGATATAAGAATGCACGAGAAGGGGGGGTTGAATTGTGTATTCCCTTTTTTTTAATTCTTTCAAAAAACGATTTGTTAGAAATAATATTCTTTTACAGAACTTCCGATAGATTCTAATTAATCAAAACTTTGAATACTTTGTTTACGAATTAAGTAATGATAACACTTGAATCTAAAAGAGAGATAGAGTAAGAGTAGTTGACACAGCGATTTATCCTGGTTCACCCCAAACCGTGGGCTACGTCCAGTCCTCAGAGTTCTGTCTGAGATTTCACTATCTCTTCAACTTTTACAATTATTCTTTACGAGCCTCTTCAAGTCTCTACAATCAGTATTCTTTCACACTTAGCCTCTGCAGGCTTTTTGCACTACTTTCTCACAGAAAAGTGTTTGAACACTTGTTACAATAAAAATAGCTCTTGGCTATTTTGCACAGAATGCTTTTACGATCACGTAGATGTAATTCAGCCAACTTTTCAACTATGCAATTTTTCAACTAACTTTGCAATCTTCGACTTTGACTTGTATTTATAGCCTTCGTCTCCAACTGTTTCTTGAATCTTGTTTCTTGAACAGAAACGGTTAATCAGTTGAGTTCTGTAACTAACCCGAACTAACACTTGCGTCTGCTTCTCAATTCTTCTTCTGCGTCTGCTTTTTTATTCGCGTCTTCGTCTGTTATACTATTCGCTTCTTCGTCTGTTTCATTATTGCGTCTTCCTCTGTGTCTTATTATGCGTCTGTGTTGCTTCGTCTGTGTTGCTTTGTTTGTGTTGCTTCGTCTGTATTGCTTCGTCTATATTGCTTTGCCTGTGTTGCTTCATCTGTGTTGCTTTGTCTGTTATACTAATTGCTTCTTCTTCTGTTTTACTACTGTGTCTCCGTCTTCGTCTGCGTCTGTATTTCTCTTTTGTGTTCTTCGTCTACGTCTTATTGTACGTCTGCGTCTGTTTATTTCTTCTTTTATTTTGCTCTTTGTTATACATCAAAATTATATCTAAGTAAAGTCATTTTGACTTAACAATCTCCTTCTATTTGATGATAACAAATTATATACAATCAAGAAAACAAAATACAATGTATAAGAAGAAAAAAATCTTCTCTTTAAAAATCTTCTTCTTCTGCCTTCTTCTTCAGCTCCTTCAATCACACCCTTAGGTTTTGACAATTTCCATTCCTCTTCTGCTTATTCTCTTCTCCCCCTATTTGTTATAATAAAAAATGATTAATGACGACGACTTTTCAACAGTTCTGTCATCATTTTCTTCAGATCATTCATCGTCTCCCTTATCTCGTTTACTTCTCCACGTAATTGACTGATTTCTGCTTGGGAGGCAAACGTTGAGGAGGATTGATCATTATGTTCAGAGGGTGAAGTGAACGCAATTGTTGTAGCATATGCGTCCGAGGATGGAACATAGTCTTCATTAATCGCAAATGTGGGTGGATGAATGAATACTCTTGACTCGGAATATCTAAGTCATAGGAGCAGTAGCATCAAGAATCGTCTTCCTTGCAAGGTATGCCTTGACTTCAATAGGCGATGTATTAGATAAGGTTCTAATACGCAACACTGTCTGGACAAGGAATTCAATGAAAGTCCCTGTTGTCAATCTTCCCCTTACTGGACAGTCTTCTTTCTTATCAGTATAGCTACAACTAGCTCCACCATTATTCTCTTTAGAAGCGCATGCCTCATTAATTTTCCGCACTTCTTCTTCAATCTGATCTGCAGACAAATCATCACAAACTTCTTCTTCAGGAAAAAGTTTCGATTTCCCCTTATTCAAATCCAAGGGATATCTAGGCTGAATGTTTGGTACAACCTTTATTATCGACTGTTCTGTGACCGGATAAATAGTGCACGGACGAGAAGACATTTTTGTAGGGTATGGCCTTGTAGTAGCATACCTTAAGGTATCATAGAAGTTTCTTTCGTCTTCATTCAATATGTGTCATGTTTCACTATTTATCAGAATAGGTTGTAAGACAGCCTTTATTTGCCTTGTAGGTTGACTGCAGATAGCAATTGCAGTACTCCTCCTTGTCATCACTTCAACCAGTCTGACTTCAAACTTATCATTCCTAAAAAAATTGGAATAGTTATGAACGACCAGACTAGGTTTATCAGATTTCTTCAATGGTACCTGCACTGAACTCAAATCTACTGTGACTTCTTGTTGATTATCGTCAGGAGCAGGCTGAACCAGGTTAGGCTCCACTGGTTCCTCCGGTTGCTCAACAATGGGAGTATTCTTCTCTTGATTAGCTTCCACAGGAGTAGACAAACTCCTCCTTCGACTAACCACTTTAGTCTTTATTCTTGGAGTTTTCTTCACTTGAGACTTCTGTGTCTCATACTCCAATTTTCTCTTCTTCTCGGTCTCCTTGCTCTGTTTGGCTGATTCTTCCTCCAAAATTGAGACGAGAGATCTTGTCACCTTTTCCCTTGGTGTGCTGGATCCAGAGGCTTCTTCTTGTTCCTGCTCTCTGGCTCTCTTTTCTTCTTGTTCCCTCAGAGTCCAAATCCTAGGTGATCTCTTTGCCTTCTTCGTAATTTCACCCAAGAGATTCTCTCCTTTTCTTTTTGTCGCACCATCGTCTGTCCTTTGAGCAATATCATACTCTTCTCTAGGACATGCCAGTTTTATCAAAGGCCTTTTATTTATTCTTCTTCTTTCTTCTATTGGCATACTCACACTTCCATGAGATCTAGAACTTGTTGCTGGAGAATTCTTTAACAATCGCTCCCCCTCAGTTCTAGTTTTTCTTGAAGAGTCTGCTTCTTCTCTAATAACTGTTCTCAGACCCATTCGTCGTATCGTGACTGAGTCAATTGTACTCTTCATAGGTACAATCCTTTTATTTCCTCTGTGTAGAAGGACTCCGGATTTCTTAAAAATCCTTGTAAGAAGCATGCCGTAAGGATAGCTGTTTGTATCCTTCATCCCCTTAATCATGTAATGAAAGATTAAGAAGGGTAAGTCAATAGGATTGCGATTTAGCAGGTAGGACAAACATTGTTCATCCAGAGTGGTCACCAAATGTCTTGAACCTGCTCTGGGTAAGATGCAATTAAACAAAATTGCATGAAGAACCCTAGCTTTTGGGACCAGACTCGAAGTCTTCCTCTCCGAAGGGTCGTTCACTCCATAAAATTGTTTGCTAACATCTTCTTCCTTCATATTGACCATTGTCATCCACTTAGCCTTGGTTGACAGAGTCTCACCAACTGATGGACAATCGGTCACCTTCCTTATCAACTCCTTAGTCACGACAACAGATATACCGTCTACTAAGGATACAATAGTGTTGTCTACAAGTTGAGCGTTCTTTCAAAAGTCATACACCTCATCAGTATAGACTGGTTCCTGTACCTGGAAGAAATTCCTCCAACCAGCTCTTTTAATCTCAGGTTCTACGTCCATACCATCTTTCCTTAGTGACTCGAAATCCACATGCCTTCCGAATATCATAGCTGCCTCCATTGTTTCAGAATGACAATTGTCTCTGGTAAGCTTTTCTTCTAGGGTAGGATGATTGAGAGAATTTAGAAAGCAAGATGAACCGTCTAGTGATGAGAGTAACCGCAATGATATCAACTTCAGGCTACTTGAAGAGTCATATCATGCGTGCCCTAGAATCATCGGGATTCTAAAGATCGTGAAGCGTTTCCCTTCAAAACTTTCTTGTCAGAGAAGTTACTAGCTGTAACTCACTATTTCTGAAGCCGTTAATTTTGACGTCCCTTTAGCCTGACTGTTCGCTTAACATAACCATGTTAAGGTTGCGTCTGATCTTCTGGAATCGTTCTCCACTCAATGGTTTGGTGAAGATGTCTGCCCACTGATACTCTGTTTCAATGAACTGGAGTTTAACCACCTTCCTCTGAACATAGTCTCTTAAGAAGTGATGTCTGACTTCGATGTGTTTCACTCTCGAATGCTGGATCGGATTCTTTGAAAGATTGATTGCACTGGTGTTGTCGCATTAGATTGGAATCTCCTCTTTTTGAACTAAATAGTCTTCAAGTTGATTTTTGATCCACAACGTTTATGAACAACAGCTTGCGGCAGACATATACTCTGCTTCTGCAGTTGATAGAGCAATTGAGCTTTGTCTCTTGCTTGACCATGAAACTATGTTTGAGCCAAGAAAGTGACATCCTCCACTTGTGCTCTTCCTTTCGATTCTATCTCCAGCATAGTCTGCGTCGCAATATCCGATTAACCTGAAATCTTTACCTTTCTCAAACATTAAGCAAAGATCAGTAGTACCTGCGAGATATCTCATAATCCTCTTAACAGCAATATAATGAGACTCTCTAGGATCGGCCTGAAACCTTGCACACAAGCATACACTGAATAATATATCAGGTCTACTTGTTGTAAGATAGAGTAAAGAACCGATTATCCCTCTATACAGGGTTTGATCTACCTTCTTACCAAGTTCATCTTTCAACAAAAGGTTTGAAGGATGCATCGGAGTAGTCATTGACTTCACATTTTGCATATCAAACTTATTTAACAATTCTTTCACATATTTTTGTTTATGGATAAAGATTTTATCTTCGGTTTGCTTTACTTGCAACCCAAGAAAGAATTTTAACTCACCCATCATGCTCATTTCAAATTCATTTTTCATTAGACTCTCAAACTTTATGCATAATTTCTTTGAAGTAGCACCAAAAATAATATCATCGACATAAATCTGTACAATTATAAATTCATTTTCATAATTCTTCCTAAAGAGAGTCTTATCAACTTGACCTCTACTAAAATCATTCTCTAAGAGAAAAGTACTCAGACGATCATACCAAGCTCTAAGAGCTTGCTTCAGGCCGTATAAGGCTTTATGAAGTCTATAGACATGGTCTGGATTCTTAACATCCTCGAAACCAGGTGGTTGCTTAACATACACCTCTTCGTCTATAAAACCATTCAGAAAGGCACTCTTCACATCCATCTGAAACAGCTTTATATTATGACAGACCGCATATGCCAGCAATATCCTAATGGCTTCAAGTCTTGCTACTGGAGCATATGTCTCATTGTAGTCTATTCCTTCTTGCTAATTATAGCCTTGTGCTACTAATCTAACCTTATTTCGACTCACTCTTCCTGATTCGTCTAACTTATTCTTAAAGACCCATCTCGTTCCTATGATGGATTTCTTAGGGGTTTTGGAACTAAGGACCACACATTATTTCTAGTAAATTGATTCAGCTCCTCTTGCATGGCTAACACCCAAGCTTCGTCTCGAAGAGTTTCCTCAACCTTCTTAGGCTCTATTTCAGAGATAAAAGCCACATTAGCTTCTCTTCTGAATCTGGACCTTGTCCTAACTCCTTCTGAGGTCTCTCCGATAATCAACTCTTCTGGATGAAAACTTTTATATTTCTAGTCTCTTTTCAGTCTAATAGTTTTTGGAATATCTTCAACTTTGTCTTCTTGAGTACCTGGTGCTGGAGTGTTTGTCGTGTCGTCTAAGTTCTTTGAAGGACCTTCACTCTCCATGTCATCTTCCTTATGGGGTTGGGAACTATCATCAAACTTGACATGGATGGTCTCCTCAACTGTCTTTGAAATAAGGTTGTACACCCGGAATGCCTTAGACGATGATGAGTGGCCTAGAAAGATTCCTGGATAGGTCTTTGAATCAATTTATCCAATGACTCCTTTGTATTGAGAATAGAACACTTGCACTGAATGGATGAAAGTAAGATATGTTTGGTCTTCTTCCATTCCATAACTCATAAGGAGTCTTCTTCAACATGGGTGCATGTAATTATATTCGAATATAGCATCTTTGTATTCACGACTTACGCTTGAAGTACTTAGGAAGATTCATCTCACAAAGCATAGTCCTAGCCATTTCTTGAATCGTCCTGTTCTTCCTTTCAACAACTCCATTCTGTTGAGGAGTCCTGGGAGCAGAAAAATTGTGGAAAATTCCATTCTCCTCACAGAATAATCTAAACTTCTCGTTCTCAAACTCTCCACCATGGTCACTCCTGATACTAGCTATAGACATTCCTTTTTCATTGAGTCTTGTAATTCTTTTGTCCGGCCTTCAGCGCAATCGTCTTGTCCCGTTTGGGCTTGTCTTTAGCATCGAGTTCAACTTCATGAATCTTCAAGGATCCAAGCAACTCGTCAAGCTTTAGCACGCTCAAATCCTTGGCTTCTTGTACCGCAGTAACTTTAGGTCTCCACCTCTTCGGAAGACTTTTTAAGATCTTTCGAACATGGTCTTGATTGTTGTACGTTCTTCCAAAAGCTTTCAATCCATTGACAATTGTTTGAAATCTTCCAAACATTTGATCAATAGATTCTTCATCTTTCATCCTGAAAAGTTCGTACTGGTGCACAAGAATACTTATCTTGGCTTCTTTAACTTGGCTTGTGCCTTCGTGAGCAATAGACAATGTGTCCCACATCTCCTTCGCGGTGTCGCATCCGTGGACTTTGTCATACTCGCTCCTGTTTAGGGCACAGGTCAAGAAGAACTTCACCTTTGAGTTCAGCTGTATTCTTGTCTTTTGATCAGTCGTCCATCTGATTCGTGGAATAGAATTGTCATCTTCATCTACTGGTGTATAAGGTCCGTTCTCTATCAAGTCCCAAAAGTCGACATGAGTAGATTCTATGAATAGCCGCATCCTATCTTTCCAGTAATGATAATCTTCTCCATTGAATGCTGGAGGTCTAGTGACTGAGGCTCCTTCTGTGATGTATACATGTGATTCCGCCATTATCTTTGATCCACACTTTGCTAAAGTGATCCTTGGATACCTCGCTCTGATACCAATTGAAGTGAATCACACGTTAATACAATTCTTAGAAAACAATATAAGAATGGACGAGAAAGGGGGGTTGAATTGTGTATTCCCTTTTTTTTGAAATTCTTTCAAAAAACGATTTGTTAGAAATAATATTCTTTTACAGAACTTCCGATAGATTCTAATTAATCAAAACTTTGAATACTCTGTTTACGAATTAATTAATGATAACACTTGAATCTAAAAGAGAGATAGAGTAAGAGTAGTTGACACAGCGATTTATCCTGGTTCACCCCAAACCGTGGGCTACGTCCAATCCTCAGAGTTCTTTCTGAGATTTCACCATCTCTTCAACTTTTACAATTATTCTTTACGAGTCTCTTCAGGTCTCTACAATCAGTATTCTTTCACACTTAGCCTCTGCGGGCTTTCTGCACTACTTTCTCACAGAAAAGTGTTTGACCACTTGTTACAGTAAAAATAGCTCTCGGCTATTTTGCACAGAATGCTTTTACGATCACGTAGATGTAATTCAGCCAACTTTTCAACTATGCAATTTTTCAACTAACTTTGCAATCTTCGACTTCGACTTGTATTTATAGCCTTCGTCTCCAACTGCTTCTTGAATCTTGTTTCTTGAATCTTGTTTCTTTAACAGAAACGGTTAATCAGTTGAGTTCTGTAACTAACCCGAACTGACTCTTGCATCTGCTTCTCAATTCTTCTTCTGCGTCTGCTTTTCTCTTCTCGTCTTCGTCTGCTATACTATTCGCTTCTTCGTCTGTTTCATTATTGCGTCTTCGTCTGTGTCTTATTGTGTGTCTGCGTTGCTTCGTTTGTGTTGCTTTGTCTGTGTTGCTTCGTCTGTGTTGCTTTCTCTGTTATACTATTTGCTTCTTCGTCTGTTTTACTACTGTGTCTCCGTCTGCATCTGTATTTCTCTTTTACGTTCTTCGTCTACGTCTTATTGTGCGTCTGCGTCTGTTTATTTCTTCTTTTATTTTGCTCTTTGTTATACATCAAAATTATATCTAAGTAAAGTCATTTTGACTTAACACTTTCTAGATTGGAGATGTTTGTAAATGATTTTGCAATGTAATGAAATTATGACTACAAGTATTCTGTATTTGTAATGGGCCTAATTGGCTATTGAAATTTGGATGATTGTATTACTGTGATTGAAAAAAGTTTATGATTAAAACGGATCCAATTTGGTTATTGATTTCCACGTACTCATTTGATAGTTTTGAAAAAAAAAGTTATAATAAGTTTTTGACTTATTGACTTTACTAGCTCACCACTTTGGTAGGATGCGCACTCAGATATCACTCAGGATGTCGGGTACATGTCTAGCGAGAGTGGGGTGTTACAGATATCAGGGATAAACGATGCGGACGAAGGAGGCAACCTCCAACTTGGAGCTGAGGGAGCTGATGGAACAACTTATATTACAATTGTCAACAATCTGTAAGTGAAAATACATAAAACACCATATGTTTATAATTAAGTTATAGGTTTAAATTTAAAAATGGTATAAAATTAATTGTTTTAATATTAGATTGATTCCTTCTGGACCATGCTCAAGAAATATGACGTCTAAATTCAAGGAAAAGATTAATGTTGATGGTTATATATGGAAGAATATCTCTTAGGCGACAAAGAAATTTTACTAACAGGAGTTTAAGCTACAATTTTTTTAAATTGCTTTTTATACATTTATTAGATAAATATCATTATATTATAAATGGTTATCGTATGTTTTTCCTTTTATTTCAAAAAGCAATTTTTTTAGGATTTTGAATTTGGCGCGGTCATTTATAAAGTATGGGAGAGACAAGCACGTACACGTTTATCGAGATTTTATTAGTGCGATACATAAGATTGATCTATGACTGCCTTATATTTCTAAACAAATATGGAGTCGTTGGCAACAATATTGGACATCACCCCAAGCAATGTCCATTTTAGAGCATAATTTTATTAACAAACATGGAGGACTGGAGGGAGAAAGTATTCTCGTACATACTAGAGAATTTATTACTCACCACAAGCGTGCATAGAAACTTGTAAGTATCTATACTTTATATTTATATTCTGATTTTTTTACTTTGGTGTATTTCAATTTAATTTGATGTGTGAATTTTGGAATAAAATATGTTAATTATGAAGAATGATAATGTTATAAATGTTTGGTGCCATATATAGTTGTGTTGTTGAGATATTTTCTTTGTTCAACATGGGTAAATATCATAAAAAATAGAGAAAATTCTGTCATAATTTTTATAAATTGTAGTTCACTTGTAACATTTTATTCTGATGCAAGAAAAATCTATGAGCGTGAAGCCTACATCCCGTCAACTCTTTTTGCACACTCACACTAAAAAGCATGACGGTGTGACCTTCATCAACACCTGATGTAGAGAACTAAATGTCTATGAAATTTATGCTTTAATATTAATTCTTAATAATTATCACTTACTAACATAAACATTGTCTTATGATAGGAACAAATATAAGAAAGCATTCAGTGATAGTCTTAACAGTCTGAAGATGTTGATGAGACTCAAACCTATCTTCATACAGTAGGTGGTAGGGACCGTCGTGGAATTGATGAGACTCAAACCTATCTTCATACAGTAGGTGGTAGGGACCGTCGTGGAAGGATATTCAACTTAGGTTCATTTGCAAACACATGTTATTCGTAATCCTCCACATCTAGTACAGCAATATCTATTAAGCAGTCTGCACCCAATGAAGTCCATGAGCTTCGAAACATATTACAGACATTGACAACTCAGTTGCAACAGTCGATTTAGTACATAGCTTAGCTCCGTAATGAAGTGGATGAGTTAAAGAGAAGGCGTAGTACCTCATCACAACAATCAGAGCATCTGCGGTCACCAAATGAATAGCGTAATTGTAATTATTCTATATGAATTACAAATATTTATTATGTACAAAATAATTTTTTATTGTCAATTAAGATAATTTTTACTTTATATCATCAATTAACTTTCTGTTTTAACAAATTAAATGTTGAAACAAATCAAAATACTATCAATAGATAACTCATAACTGTTTAAATTATGCATCAACCATAACATCATTAAATAAAATTTAATATAGGGAAATAAAAAATTAGTCTCTCCGACGCCTTGATCTGTCGGTAAATTCTATCACTAGCTTAGCTTTCCGATGAAATGTGTAAACGTTATGTTAGTAATTTCATTGGTAAGCTTCATTTTTCTTGTAGTGTAAGTGGATGAGATACCAACAGATTGGAGAACTTTGATAAAATACTACATAGAAAAATGAAAGTAAATGGGTAGATTTGCTAAGTTCCCTGTTAATAGGAAGCTTTACAATTGCTCCTAGGCAGAACCCTACCTTAATTGTGTGACTCCCCTCGAACAAA
This sequence comes from Erythroxylum novogranatense, assembly GCA_029891385.1. NCBI lineage: Eukaryota > Viridiplantae > Streptophyta > Magnoliopsida > Malpighiales > Erythroxylaceae > Erythroxylum > Erythroxylum novogranatense. The sequence continues at coordinate 15,338,301 of CM057235.1, read as the reverse complement.
CAAAATCTTAGAGGAATTTCTTGAAAGTTTATTTGGTTCTCATTAAGGTGGCATGCCTATATCTTACAGAATATGACCATTTTAAAGCATAATCTAACACTTGTGATAAATGTCAGAGGTATTCATGCTTTCATCATTAACTTATGGTAGACCATTCTTTGATACCTGTTGAGCATCGGGCATGAATATCTTGTGGTCTTTCTATCAAAACTCAAACAACACAGGTTTGATGCTCCATCCTCCAAAGAAAGAAAAATGAACTTTCTCTTCCAATCGAGCGTGCCTTTGGGAGGCTTAGACACCTTGATGCTCATTTCAGATTTGGCATTTAGATTGTACCACCTCGAAAACTTCTCGATAGTCTCAATTGGTACAGGTACTTGAATAAGTCGTTGTAGACATTTGTAAATCATGTCGGTGTCAAACGGAAATTTCATAGATTACATTTAAATTCAAGCAAACCAAGAGGTATCTGTACATTTGAAAAGCTAAATTATGTTATTATAACCGTAAAGAACATGGTTTATTCAAGGAAACCAGGAGGAGTCTACGTACTTTGCTCTTGATTATCTTTTAACAGGCCTGTTAGATTGTGTACCCTAGTAAACGTCAAACTTTCAGCGTGGCATAGAGCAGAAACTGCAATGCAAACTCTCCAATCTATTAAATATACTGATTCTGAATCCATCCATTTTCAGCATTGGTAATGTGGTAGTTAACATATCCCACGCCTACGAAACTACCATAATAAATGCCAAGTGACTAGTTATTTTAGAATGCTGTTATTTGACAGAATGTTCAGTGCATCATCAAGCTCATAAATGTGGACGGTGTCTAATACCATCTCTAATTAGCTCTCCCGAAGGCATGCATCTTTGCAGGAAGGGCTAGAGGATTCTAGCTCAAGGACCGGTCCAATTCCATGGGCTCCATTATTACTTTGCCGAGGCTACATTGGAACTGCAAGAACTTGAACCACTTTTAGCAAGTAGGATGATCCGATTCATGGCACAAGACATTTAGGGCCTCAAACCAAGTTTGTTTACGGCAGCATTGAATCTTTCCTCTGTGATCATTTTATGGACTTCATAAAAATCTAAAATTTCCATCGAGATATTCTTCACCTGCACAATTACAGACATGCGTTAACATTATTTGCAAACCGTGGAACTATGGCTGTGAACCAAATGAAGCTTTTACGATGGTTGTAAATTATGCAGCTGAAGGCAGCCCAAAAAGAGTCTTGTTTGCGACCTTATTTCCATCAAGGACTAGCATCCTATTCACATAGATCATGAGATTCTCATATCCCACGAGAAGTCTTGAATGTATATGGTTCTTTAAAGCAAAACAAAAGTAAAACAATCTCTGACTCTGGTTTCAATAAGGATCAACTTCATCATGAAGTGTCAAATTACAAACAATATTAGTTAGCCAATTAATCTTACCACATTCATGTCAACACGAAGCTCTTCAAACCAAGCCGTTATATCTTTATCTCTGTGAACACTAGCGATGTAAATGCAAGCTAAAGCAATCAGATGTGGAGGGTGTACAAGAATTAGGTCCATCCTGTAGGTGTCATTCACCAGTCCCCTGAAAGTTGTGATATTACTTCATAATTACAATATTCAAGATACCATAAAGTACTTGTAAGCAATCATATATTTCAAATCATAAATTACTTGCAAAACCAGTAATTCATTTGCAATTATTGAGCTGGGCCAAAGTACAATCATGCCCAAAACACGAGTAACATGATAATACATGTAGGAATCTTTTTCTTTAACCTGCAGATGGGACCAGGGAGAGAGAGGATTTCCTGAACACTATTCTTTGCAGTCTGTAGGAGCAGCTAAGAGCTAATCTCAAATGAAAGAGATGAAAGCAATAATATCAACTTGTTGATCCAGAAAATTATGTAGATGTTGTGTTCGTCACAAGACATCACTACTGCAAACCACAAGTAGCTCCATGTTCTTGTAGTTCATGTAAAAATATCATCCACGTGAACTTTGCCACCATTCAAAGCCTACCTTTAATCAAATAAGACATGAAACATTCTCTCTAAAAGAAAATATGAACTATGGGCAACTTAACATTATTTACTAAATTCTAAGCCATGCAATTGCCAATCGACCAAGCATAAGAAACTATATCTCCTACAGATCTGACCCTCATCAATAAGTTGATATATGTATATGTTGATGTCATCATAATGAAAGTGCAGAATCCCACATTTCCATGAAAGTGCCAAAAGGTTAAAAGATTATGGAGATTAGTCCATTACCAAGTTAACTGAGTCATGCTTGTGTCATTCAAACCAGCATCCTGCAACAACCTACCAAGGATAAAACAGAAAATAATAATAATAAAGAAATATAATTAAGCAGAAAGATAAGATAACTTTGAAACCAGATAAACATACAAAAAGCAATAAGACCAACTCCAATAAAAGGTAAGCAGACTACTTTTGCTACCTCTGAACCTAAACGAAGACATCAACACTTGCATCAAGAAATTTAAGTTCACATTCTTATATTTTAATTGTATGGCAATAAATTTGTCAACAATTCACATAAACATGGAAACCATTTACTACTTAGTGGATGCCATTGGAGATCTAGGACTTCAACTGGTCTAAAATAAAAATTATTTGCATATTCCACTAGCTTACCAACTAGGAATTTTCAGTCCAATATCAAACCCATGCAACATCATATTACAATTTTAGAAGCAAATTGAATTTGAAATTGAAAAATAAGATAATATATTGGATTCTAAGTTGACTGGATCACAACAGTGTCTTTTCATCAGCTGAAAGAGAATAGCACCCGGCATTGAGAAAACCACAACATAAACAAAGAAGAACCTTCTTGGAACTTGATGTTAACTACCAGAAATGTAAATAAGAAGTGCAAACTTAAGGGATGAACACTGGACAAAACAAACAAATTTCAGAATTACATGAATGAGGGAAACAGGATAAAATACTTACTGGGACACTGAACGATATGGATGGAATACAACCAGATAATAATCAAGAGCTTCCAAAATCTTCATTTCCATCTCAAGAATATCCTTGATCTCATACCTATACTTTTCATCGGAATCTGTGAAGCAGAAGTTTAGGCAATGAGCAACCTTTGCACCAAGTGGATACAAAACATAAATAGCTAGTATTCAAAGCGCATTAACAAGTTATTACATAGTTTTTTAATGTAAAATACAAGAAGCCTGGCCTGCAACATGCTCTCTTCTGCTTTTGCTGCCAAGTACAAGCAGGTTGGAGCCACCAGACATGGATCATATTGTGACATACACTTTCTGAAAGCACAAAAAGTGACTTGAGCAATAAAATACTTGGCCATTAAACCAGACCCCCAATGGACCAATTTTCATTCTTAAAGAATAACAATAAATATGATTCACAAGAAATAAAAGACTTCAGACATATTAACAAACAAACAAAAAAACACAAAGGCAGTAGGATGAGAAAGTTCTTATCAATGTTTTAGAAGCAAATAAACTAAGCAGATTCAAGCCACATGTCTGTGGCAACTTTTGCTGACATCAGAATTAATCCAATACCTGGTATAAACACGTCTCATATACGTAATTGCTGTAGCCACAACCCTGAAACGTAGAGGAACACGCTAGAGAGGCATTATTAGTGAGATCTTTATTTTAAGAAAGACAGAAAGCGGCAAATTGAATCTAGCTGTATTCTTTTCCTAGTAATTTCAAGTTCACAGCATAATACATGATTCTGAATACTTTCAATATCTTAGTTAAAGAACCAACGTAACTTTACTTATGCCTTCTAAATTATTTGGCTATGGCACAGGTAATGAGAAAGCAGATTAAAAACATAAGAATATGATCAAACCTTTGCCTTACTTTGATATGTTGAGCCAACTTCCATATATCTGAACAAAACAATAGGGAATTTAGTAGAAATTAAGAAATGAGAAGTAAGACACCCGTGGGAGGGAGCAACTGCATAATGAAAGAAGCCACAAGTTCATGATTAAGAAAAATAAAGATAAAGAGAAATGTCACAATTAGGCATCCAGTCCACAATTCAACAAACGGCTGATAATCCAAATAAGTTGTCACGCTTCATGCCATATGCCGACTCGCTTCAGTATCCAAATTGAACTCAAATTATTCGCAGTACTAAATTTCATTCCAACCGACATAGAATTGAGAAAATCATCTCTTCTATGCGAACAAGATCAGAGATTAACGTCAATAATCGTTATACCCGGAACAGATACTTGTATGAAGCAAGAAAAATCAAAAGACCGGACTGCATAAACACTCCGAAACCATTTTTGTAACAAAAAGTTCCTTAATGAAGGCTAAGAGAACCACAGCTTGTGCTTATAATTAAGAACTCCAAGTACTGGTATTTCAAATATACATACAATTGGCCATATGAGTCTTGATAAGCTTGAAGTCCTCAAGGGTTAAGCCCTTCTCCTTGTCCAATGGTTTAACCACATTCACCTCTTCCTGGTCCAAAAGCTGCTTGCTACGCACACCGATAATAGTAAGCAAAAATCAGATTAAAACCCTAAAGTAAACGATACAGAACGAAAATTTAAGCTCACGAAACTTACTAGTGAGATGATGTCCAAAAATTTGCAGCCATGGTTGTCAAAAGAGATGCTGTTTTGAGTATTAAAAAAAAGAAGAAGAAGGAATCTTTAGGAAAGAATGAGAATAAAAGGATGGGATCTCAATTCTAGGTGCCTTATGAATCAAATCCGACTCCACAGACGTTCTATGAATAAAATCAACCGTTGGAAATCAACAGCCAGCCTCCTTGTTACCGAAATTTCACTTTCCCCGTTCAGTTTCGAGCTGGGTCCGTAAGTTTAGGTGAACTAAATCTGAGCCCAATATTGGCGATTGAATTACTCGGGCTTTGAATTGAAAAGTATCATCTGATCTTTCCGAAGACTAGAGGGACTTACCTCATCTAAGGGCCTGGGCTTCTTACTTCCTAGCAATGTCAAGACCAGAGAGACTTACCACATCTGAGGCCATGGGCTCTTACTTCTTGGCACTGTTATCAATACGAACTGAAGATTCGAGTTTACACAATTACATTAAGTTATATAAATACTGAAATATCTACTGTGAAATTATTATTTGGCTTTCCTCTCCGTTGATCAGACGTGAATCCTCTCTCTCTCTCAATCCACATGTCTCTATGCTGCGCAATGCGTTAACTTACCCGCCCAAGTAATATGCAGTGCCTTGGAAATTTCTCTTCTTTTGGTCCAATTGAATAAAATCTCTTACAAGTTAATTCAAATTTTAATTCAATCTCTTACAAGTTAATTCAAATTTTACTTAAAATTTGAATTAACTTGTAAGAGATTTTATTCAATGGACCAAAAGAAGAGAAATTTGTAAATGGACTTAATTTTAAGATGGAATAAACTATTATAAAATAAAATTGTACTTTCTTACCCTTTCTTTATTTTAATTGTCATTTAAAACTTCAATTATCATTATTATAGATATTATTAGAATTGACTAATTAATGTTTTCATATTGTGCAATTATAAGGAAAAACAAACATTACAAAATAGAAGATGTTTGATAAATTAGTAAATTTTAGTTTGAAAATAACCTATTTATTACTAAATTGTTCCTAGTTATTTTCTATAAAATAGACATTAATGGAGCTTAAAAGACTAGTTTATAATATGGTTCTTTCTTACGAAAGAAATAATCAATATCACAAATTAAAGTATAAAGATACTTAAATAAATCTATGGATGCTTGTTAGATAATAGATTCATTGAACTAACTCTATATGAGATATCTATTTATAACATTACTTATATGTCTATAAAAGTTTTCTTTATAATGATTATATAAGTGATCATTTGACTTGAGTTCTTCAAAGTTATCTAATTTATGAATTGTTTTATTTTGATATTATTTATGATTTAGTCAAGGGTAGTTTAGTCGATAGTCATTAAATATAGCATAAATTATATAAAGGTAGTTGAGTAATTAATATATAATTCAGTATCTTAAAGTGATTATGAAGAATATACTACTCTTGATTAATATTGAAAATAATTATCAAAAGTTAATATGGTTGAACTCAAATAGAGTAAATATTATTTCCATATTATATGTTTAATTGGAATATTGTATGATGAAATGATTAAATTATATGAAAAACATGAATCAAAAGTTAGTTAAAACTATTTTAATATTTCTAAAAAATTTATAATTATGATGCGTTGTTATCTGTCAATCTTGATCTCGAACATATATTGATTAATTAAAGATAAATTAAAGTTCAATTTATATAATCTTCAATAAGATTTAATATTATAATTTAAAATTATCGCCAGTATATTCGAGGAACTTACTAGGTCACAAAAAAAAAAGATGAAGAGAGAAAATATATTTTAATCAAGTTGGACTTAATCATAAAGTTTGAGAAATTTTACGATTGAATATAAAAATATTTAATAAAATTAGTCAATACTAAATCTTATTTGAGCATAATTAATATTTAACAAGAATTAATTATAATTTTAACTAAAATTATAATATTATTTTAATTAAATTACTAAATTAAAATGTTGTGGACGTGCTTAAGTTATGTAAATGTTTTAATTTTGTAGAAGACATAACTATTCGGTCTTGGAAAATTTAGAATATAAAATTTGGCAGAAAAGTCTTTCACAGTCTTCGTGGAACTCGAAACAAAATCAGCCAAAAATCGTCAGAGCACACGGGAAGGTGGTTGTACTTGTATTCTAGAAGTGATAGGGATGTTTGGTTTTTCAGAATGCTTATCATCTATTACGTGGACAGACAAGTATTTCTCTTTTCTCTTTGATTTCCCTTACCCCTTCTGGACGTTTAATTAATAATCAATTTCTTGTAATCAACTCGCGATATTCTTTAATTATTCCATATCTAGAAGAAAGGAAATTGTTTGTTCACTTCACCATATGTCTGATCGAGATAAAAGTTGTTGGCATTTCTCTATTAAATTGAATCCAGTGAAGTGGTCTAGAAGGCAAAGTCATTTTTCCAAGATTTGTCTACCAACCAAAAGATAACACGTCCCTTGTTATTGCCATTCTGGTCCACGTTTGCATAAGATGACATGAGCCTGTGCGCTTCCAAGCATAGAACTTTCTACCCAGCTCACGCGGTTTTTTTTTCACTTTTATCGGTGAAGACAAAATGTTTGAAACCTAATAAATGTATACTGAGGACTATATGAAGCACCTTGCTTCGTCCACCATTTTAACAAAGACGTTTTAGCCTCCTAATTCTAGATTCTGTAGTTTGTCATATAGTTCATCCAAGAAATTAACGAAAAGTGAAACGCGTTTTTTGAAATTGGTCCGAAAAGTCAGAATCTAGAACATGAGCACTTGAAATAGTTTGGATGAACAAGCGAATGGAGTCCTTGAAAACACGCAGACAGTGCTAAGACATGATGACTTCAGATTTTCTGTTTGATATTATAATGTCTTATTTTATTTAATAAATCTCAGTTATTTATTTATATAAGTGTCATATAAATTTTACATGGATATCACAAAATAAATAGTTAAGATTCTATAAGATAGAATAATATTAAACAGAAAATCTTTTATCAAAGCCGATAAGTCCAAACTAATTGTTATCTTCAACCCCAATTACAGAAGAGCTGTTTCTACTTTCCAGGCGAAGGTGAAATAATTAATCTCCCACTTTTTTTTTTAAATACATTAATCTCCCACTTTTATTCAGTCATGCATGACTTGTCTGCCAAAAAACCAGTTGGAACGTCTGTCATCGTCAGCTCTTACTTGGATGCCCAACCCATTAGCTGCCCACTGTAACTGGGGAAGGGAGAGAAACTTCTACCCTTTGTCAACAAAGTCTTTTTTTTTACTCCTCCGTCTACCCACTACCCCACATCCCTTGGATTTTAATACTCGTTTTCTAGTTTTCACCACCACCTCACTCAAACGTATATATAACCGGTATAAGCGCCAAGTAATTTCCAACAACAACAACAGCATATAATCACCCTCTTCCCAAGCATCACTGAAAGTCCAAGAAATGAGTAACGGAATTGTCACAGCCGAAGCTCATCCCACCTTCCACAACTACGCTGTTCCCAACCTCCAAGCCTCAAAAACCATTCTTCATCCTTATTCTCACCTTACCTTCGACACCAATCACCGAAAACGGAGCCTTTCCCTGAGAACTCAATCCAGGTCCATTAAAACCACTCCGATTTTAGCTGCAGTCAGCAGCCCGTATGTGAGAAGAGAAAATTTCTATGATTTGCTGGGCATTTCTGAGAGTGGAACTCTCAAAGACATCAAGCATGCTTATAAACAACTCGCGAGAAAGTACCATCCCGATGTGTCTCCACCGGACCGTACGGATGAGTACACGAAGAAGTTCATTGAGGTGCAGGAAGCATATGAGACCTTGTCTGACCCCAACACCCGAGCTTTGTATGACATAGATATGGCCAGAGGATCGTACCTTCCGTTCGCTGCTAGGAGACCATCCCACTACAACGAGGTTAGTTCACGATTTCCCTTTCTTTCCATACTGAACTAGGGCCAATTGCACTTAGAAGTTGGCCAGTTCTTAAACAAAACATAAGTGGGTTCACTTCGGTTTTTCCATCTCATTAACGGATCGTTGTTATAAGCAGGGATGGCTGGGGGGATATGACTGGAAACAACAGTGGCAGTCTCAGCTAACAGAGTTACAGAGGAGCACAAATGGGGATTCAAAAAGGAAGGTGTCATGGGGATCTAGAATGCGAATGCGAGCTCAAGCAAGGAACAGTTAGCTAACGAAATTTGTCAATTTTACGAGATAGCATCCTAGCATGTACATTTTTCCCCTCCTCTTTTGTACATCATATTCAGTCTTGGGGGTTAGAACGTCGTTAGAATCGGAAAGTTGAGCGTATATCTGATGTAAATTTTACGGCATTGTACGTGAGTTCATGATAAAAGCATCAGTATATTTCTGGTAACATGTCAATTGTTGACGATATCACAACATTTTAAGTAACTATTGAGAAGTAGTTTCAATGCTTCAACCATATCTCTTTTGTTTAAACTACCTTTTGATTTTTAAACCTACTATTATCAGAATCTTTATTCCCCACCAGCTCCCCACCTACATGAATGATAATGTATCGTCTTATCTCTGCATGAATCATTCTTATCACTCATTTTGTCAACATAATTATTTACTAAACAATCATAATCTCACATCTGGTTCCTGTAGTATAATTATGATCTTTATGTATACTTTCCATAGTAAAGTAATCTTTTTCAATAAGCTTATATTTAGTTAATTTAACATCTCAGGTAATTTATTTGAAGTTTGTATATTAAGTTCCTTACGTTTTGTTCTAATTTTGTTAAGGTTTAATTGATATTATTATTTTATATCTTACTCAACTTGTTTTGTTAATGTAATAAATTATTTATCTAATAAATGAAAGCTTTGTTTATCTTTATATTCTTCTTTCTGAAAATTTTATTTTCTATGGAAAGACTCAATAATACGCAGCCTTATCCTCAGTTAGTAAGAAGGCTCAATAATACGCAACCTTATCCTTAATTAGTGGGAGAGACTATTTTCGATAGATCCATATAACAAAAAATAAATATAAATATAAATATTCATATACATATTAAAATAATAATAATTGAAAACAAAATAAAATAAAATTAACATAAAAGATAATCACAAATAAATAAATACATATAAAAGTTAAAAAATAAATATAAAACAAGGTGGAGAGTCAAAATAAATAATAAATAAAAATACAAACAAGAAAGAAGACAAGTTAAAAATAAATCAAATAAGTTATTACAAGAAAATATTTGTGTTAAGTAAGGAAAACATGTTACTAGTTGTATTGGACATAAATATCTTAGAACAAATATATTATATTATAATATGATTGCATATATAAAGTCTAATTATATAAGCATCTTATTCTTATATTTTTTATTGTACTTTAATTAAGATATGATATTAATTTGAAAGGTAATATCACATATTTTATGTTAATTATTATAAATAAAGTGGCGATCTTATAAATTAAAGTATCTTTATGCTTAAAATGTGAGTATTTATTAAAAATAAATTCACTAAATTAACTCGATAATGAAATTTTAAGAAACATTTTGACTTTTAGACTTAAGATTATCAATTTACTAGTATCTTATATAGTATGTTGAAGTTACTTAGGACTATTCTAATTATAATAACTTCATCAATAGTAATAGTTAATTGATAAGTTTGTATGTTGTGAATTTTCTAAGTATACATTATTATGAGCAAGTAATACAATGATAAAAAGAGTATCATCTTACAAGAATTATATTTATTAGTGATCAAAATTGATCTAACACTAGTTCTATTTGAATAAAAGAGGATGTAATTAAATAATAAATGAAAATTTAAATAATAAAATGTAAAGAATGTTCAATGACTAATGATAATTTTAATGACTTTAGGCTTCTACTTTCTATAAGATTAATCACGCTTAGATCATTACTTGAATTGATTAATGCTTGTTCCATATGTTACCAAGGAATTTCTCTAATATGATTACTAATCTTTCTTAAGCATTAATAACATCTCTGTGATAACTATAAGCTTATGGAAATCATTAAGTATAAGAATTTCACAGTCCTCCCACTTATATCACCTAGTTTAATTGATTAATGCCTATTCCAAATTTTACCAACGAACTTCTCTAATATGATTACTAATAATTCTTAAGCATTAATGAAAAATTCATCAAGCAAGTAAATGGTATCTCTGTGATAGCTATAAACTTATGGAAGTCATTTTAAGTAAAAGAAATTGATATCACTATAGACAATTTCATAAATGTCTTTATCTTAAGAAAATCATATAATATTTCTATCAAATTTTGGTTTAATTATTACCTCTAGGTTTCAAATTGAACTGTAAATCATGCAATTGTTGATAAGGAAATTGCAGACATTAATCCTATAATAAAATAAAATTACTCATAATATAACTACACTGTAACCCTAGAAAAAAATCTAGAACCTTATAAAATTAAATAACAACTTAAAAGAAAATTTTATTCAAGATTTAAATGAGAAAGAAAAATTAGGAATTGAAGGATAACTTGTAACATCCCGTCACCGATGGGATGGGTACAGTTCATCTCATACATATTTTGTATACGTATTTTGCATATACATTTGTAGCCTCTACATCATTGATAAATGTTCAGTATTGCACAAATACAGGCATGTACATACATGTATGACAGATTTCCGACTTGATTGTGAAATTGGAGATTTTGTGATTAAGGTTAATTGTGCTTTGATTAGTAAATTGGAGTGTTAAATTGAATTTAGGAATTAAGAATTGAAAATTTGAGTATGTGATTAGATGTTTTCTAATTTTGAGGACTTATAGGAATTTTTCTAGAATTTTTAGAATAACGGGTCCGGACCGGGAAAAAGTGGCTTACTGACTGATTAATTGTGATTTTGATTTCGAATTCGATTGACAATTGATGTGAGATAATTTGAATTATGATTTGAGGAATTAGGGTCTGAACCCTTAAAATTCGGGAGTAATTAGAATTAGAAATTGGATTGAGGTTGTTCGAATTGGACTTGTGGCAATTAATTGCCAAACAAGCCTTAAGGTCCTTATTATATAAAACCTTCCTCTTTGAAAATGACCCACGATACTTGCTTTCCTAAGAAAGAAAAACTTGATTTTTCTCCTTTCTTCATCGTGATCTCTTCTTGGTTTCTCTTGGATTTGCTTCTTGCTTTCTTCTTGCAAGATTAATCCTTCTTTGTCATTGATCATTCATCCTCTAGCTTGGCATTGAAAGAAAATGGAGTTTGGGTGGATTTGGGAGGAAAACCGTGGATGAGCTTAGGTTTGGAGATTTGAGTTTTCTTGGTGTTTCTCCAAGGATTAAAGGCTTTAATCAAGTGAATTTCTACTCCTTTGTGTTTTGCATAGTTTAATTTAAGCATGGAATTAAGTTATTAATTGTTTAAGAAGTTAGAAATTTTCGGATGATATAGGTTTTAGGGCAAAAGTGGATTTTGATTTGGGTATTTAATGTAAAATGGTTATTTGGTGGATTTAAGATTTGGAATGAGTAGTGTTAACTGTAGAATATTGTTTTGGAGTGTTTGAAAGGGGTTTGTATGGATTTGTATCAGAAGATCTGAGAAATTTCTGGGTTTCGGAGGTTTTTCTGGGTTCGCACGTCGCGACGTGTGATGAACACGCCGCGGCGAGCCCCCCTTTTCCTGCATGTCGCGACGAATAAATAAATATTAGTCGCGACGAGCTGACTTGTGACGCACGCCGCGACGAGTGGATGGGTGCGTCGCGGCGAGCGGATTTCGCCTGCACGTCGCGATGAGCAGAAGGTTTCACGCCGCGGCAAAGGACCAGACGTCGCGGCGAGGGGAGTTCAATTTCTGAAATTTGATTTTGTTCCTCTTGAGGTTTTTGAATTAGGGAATTTGGAAAGTATGGATTCAATTAGATATGGATTAATTTCAATTTAGAGATTATGAATTCGGGATTACGAATTTCAATTTAGGAAAATGGAATTTTGGAAAATTAATTCGGTGGGTTTTCGAAATCAAATGGCAATTGATCAGTGAATTTGATTCTGATTGAAACATAATTCCTATGTATTGAAATTTGACTTTGGAAGATATAGAACTTAGCCAATTGACTTATGGTAATTGATTGGACCAAATTTATACTATAAATTAGGCCCGTTTTTTTTAGTAATTATGCATTTGTTGACTCCTGACCTATGATTTTTAGGCTTATTTTGGTCCCGCACATTGAGTTTTGATAAATTGCACATTGTCAGTATTTTGTTGTCAATTGTCATTAATTCTGCATAATTTTTATTGGGACAATTGATACTGCAAATGGGTTCTATTTTGTAGGACTAAATGAGTCAACATTCAAGAAGTCAACACGCATGAAGATTATTTGGGCGAACCAAGACCTCTATTCGCCGCAAACAAATTAATGGTATTTAATTTATTCATTGCGACGAGTGACTAAACTCATTCGCATGGCGAATTACGACCATTCATTCGCAATGGCGAATGTCGGGTAACCCGGACTATAAATGGAAATTAATCCACTTTTACGACCTTACCGCATGACCTCCTATAAAATCTTGCCATTTAGGCAAAAAGCAGACTACCGCACTCGGAGGTTAACTTCTTCTTTTCTGTCTTCTCCTTCGTTTCTAATAGTTTTGTTACATTTTTATTTGCAGGTTATTGCGCATCGACTCGTCCATTGTTCCGATTTCTTCATCCGTTCCTTGTCCATCATTTGTTGTTGTATCCTTCCACGTTCGTCGTTGGAATCATGAACCACGGTGATATTCCAACAATGAAGAGTTCATCGAGTTATGGTCGGCTAAGCGTTCCATTCTCTTGAACATGTAGCAAGGATTGGAGTTCACCGAAAGCTTAATAGGGTAATCACTAATGTCGAAGTCTAGGTATATTTATGTATAGATCCGAGTTGGAGTATGCATTGATATAGCTAGGTTAGTGTGGTTAATAGTTTTAGCCGTGTGTTGACATTATGTTGAGATTTGGATATTACTTTTGTAGATTTTTACGTGTCAAAATACATGAAGTCTCATGTATGTTATTCGGATTTTACATCGATTAATTTGATGCGCCTAGTTGTGCTTGGTTGGGTTAGGCGTGTTATTATCGATTAACTTATTGCAATTGTTTATCAATTTTCACACTAATGGTTTTAACAAGATTTGACTAATCGAGTTGATTAATCAAATTCTTGGACTTAACGAGTTATTAAGGTTTACATTTGAAACTTAGTGGATTTCAAACCACGAAAATTATTTGAGCGATGATAATCCAAGTTGCATTTTCAAGAGAGTTTTAGTAATTTGATTTCACACTTGTTTAATTTCAATCGTTTAGCTTTCTAAAATCCCAAAACATTTATTCTTACTTTGGCTTAGTTTAATTTTAGTTAATCAAATCAAAACCCCCTTTTTTATTGCTTTAATTGCATGCATCATTCAAACATTAGGCTAGTCTTAGAATCAATTAGTACTTGGTTCCTTGAGAGTCGACGCGAGGTTGCATCCTGTATTGCAATCCTTGGTACAAATTTTATTTGACCGGTTTCCGAAGATCAATTCTTTAATTGAACGATAAGCCGCCGATCAGTAATAGAAATTGCTATGAATTAGAGTGCAAGTGCAGAATTGAGATAATCAGGATTTGGGGTCGGAAATGTCATAACATGCATAGTACATCATTCATTTGAGGCATTAGCACTTCTGATTATTGAAATTGATACAATTAGTAATATTCGAATATTCTGATTATTGTAGCAGCTCAAGTGGAGCGTCGATCCTCTGACGCAGCAGAGACTTCCCGGCAGTAGCTCGGAAGTTTAGAGGTGAGTAACCTAGTTGGTTTCTCAATCTCTGATGTGTTAAATTCTTTGTGTGAATTATTTGTGATTATGAGTAAGTGATTCATATGAGATATGTTACTGTGAATTGTAAACGCATGCTAGGCATGAATAGAAATCAGTAACTGACAGTTGTGACTGGAGCACGTTCTGATCTGATTGGAGCTATAAGCTCGTCTATTGTGATAAGTGATAAGGGATTAGTGCATACCCAAAGGGCTCTCCTATCCCTAGTGCGCGTGGGCAATAGTGCATACCCAGAGGGCTCTCCTACCCCCGAAAACGCGATTTCTGTGTGATGTGTGATGTGCCCAGAAATGGGATAATTCTGATGCCCAGTCACAACACTAAAATGAAATGGGAAGCATTCTGCATTCAGTATGTGATTGTGTTGTGAATTCGAAATTGGTTAAAAGTAAATGTGCGATAGTTGTGTAGTACAATTATTAATGTGATTCTGAATATGAGACTGTATTGTGTTGTACGCAATTTTGCGTAATGCATGAATTGAGTAAACCATCGATGATGGTTACTCATTAAGTTCGCAAACTCACCCAAAATTGCATCTATTTTTCAGGACAACGATAGTGTGATTCCTAGTTCCAGATTTTGAGATTTTTCCTGCTGTGTGTGTGCTGGCGAGAGGAGCATGGCCCACAGGTCGGTCAGGTGGGGATCCTTTGGGATATTTTGGGGATGACCTAGTTAGGAGTTGTTACTATTTATTTTGGATCTGTACAGTTATTATCGGATAGAAGTGGGAACTTATGATTTAAGAAATGAATGAGAAGTCTCTTGGTTTTAAAATTTAGTGAATGTGATCTTATAGAACTGCTTTATGATTGTGATGCCATGAGAGTTATAGAATTGATCGTATCGTAGTGCACCCTCATCGTAGGGTATGTATCGGTATGACCTACGGACGTCCCGGTGTATACTCTACGGTAAGGGGGCGCTACATTGGTGGTATCAGAGCATAGTTTAGCATCTTTTGAGCATAGTATATTTTAGGCTTGAATTTCGTAAGAAAAGTAGAAATTGATCAAGTTTGTGGTTTTGTTGTAGGTCATCCGTCTTTGGTGATCAGGTAGATCACTCAGCTGACCAAGGATCAGTAGGAGCGAGTAGGGAGTTTTCTGTGCCTTTGTATGAGGAGCGACCTCCTATAGTTCCCATGAGACGGGAAAGGAGGTATGATCGTCTGCGCAAGCAGGGAGCTGTTGACTTTTATGGCAGCACAGACCCTGCGGAGGCTGAGGGATGGTTAGAGAGGACCGAGCTAGTCCTCGATCAGATGGATTGCGACCCTGAGGAGCACTTTGATTATGTTGTCTCATTGCTTCAGGGTCTAGCGTATCAGTGGTGGAAGACTGTCCCGGGTAGTTCCACCAGACCCTGTGTTCTGACTTGGGCAGATTTTCTGAGAGCATTTCGGGATAACTATACGACCAAGGTTTATATGGAGATGAAGATGCAGGAGTTCTTAGATTTCAAACAGGGGTCCATGGCAGTGGCCGGTTATAAGGTCAGGTTTAATGAGTTGTCGGCATATGCTTCTGTTTTGATCTCCTCTGAGATCGATAGGTGCCGGAGATTTGAGGGAGGACTTAATCTGGAGATTCGTACTAGGTTAGCCCGGTCTGATATGGGCACTTTGTGGGCCGAGAGCATTCTTGTGAGGATTGAGCAACTCTTGTCTGAGTCGAGTTGAGGCGGACGAGGATCTAGGAGCAAGAGATCTAGTGACAGTCAGGGCAGCTCTAGTAGGAGCTTTAGCAAACGAAGCGAGTTGATTTTGGGAGGTCCCGAGCGGTCGAGTTACATTCGAGGGGACGATTTGGGCAGTCTGGTAGTAGCAGTGACAGTGGTAGAGGTTCCGGCCAGCTTCCTCCGTTGTGTGAGTTTTGTGAGAGGAGGCATAGTGGAGAGTGTTGGAGATTTACCAGAGCTTGCCTGAGATGTGACTCTATGGAGCATCAGATCCGGCACTGTCCAGAGATTGCTTCGATTGGGAGAGCCGGTAGTAGCACGACAGTGTAGCAGAGCCGCAGTGGTGGACCTGGATTCAGGGGCAGAGGCAGAGCCCAAGGAGCTGGAGATTCTTTTGTGGGGTCCAAGAGTCGGGGTAGTCGGCCGTAGTCCCAGGTCAGGGTCTATGCTATAACCAGACAGGAGGCCCAGAATTCTCCTGATGTGGTTGCAGGTGTAGGAAAATCCCGGTGTGAGCATCACATGCCCACAGTGCGGAAATTTTTTTTTTATTTTGGGACCTTCCCGAAAACCAGGATCCATGTGTCTATACAACAAACTCAAACCATAACGGCCAAAGGAGACCGTCTCTAACGGTATCCACACAGAGATCGGAGAACCTAATCGGAACAAACCCTTTGACCCGGGAATAGCTAGAACAAATTAAAGAGTGCTAGCTCTTACCTTTGTCCTTGGAGAGCTTGAAACCAACGATAAAGAAGGATGAATGAAGCTTGAAGATGAAGCTTTGAAGGAGATGAGTGATCGATGATGAGAAATCAAATTTCTCTCTTAGGTTTTTCCAAAACCCACGAAGATTTGGAGAGGAAAACTCTTTTCCTATTTAAAAAACCTATCTTCTTTCATCCTACACCAACGAACATGCTCATCTCCTCTTCATATTCATTATTTTGTCTTTTAGCCATTAAATATACTTAATGACTAAGCAAAAATGGAAGCTTCATCTCCCTTTCAACGTGTACACCTATATATATATATTAATTAATTAATTCTTTAATTAATTATATATATATAAATAAATAAATGCTGAAGTGGTCCAGTCACACTGGGAATTGGTCTCTAGGCCTCACAGGGTTCGGTATGGGAAAACCTCCAAAACCTTTTTCAGCAATATCGATGTCGCGATCTCATCGGGACATATCTCGATCTCATCGGGATCCATTTAATCCGTTTGCTCTCCATATATTGGAACTCTGTCTAAAACTATTTTACGAATTCTCCGAGACACTCTTATGCATTTGACCCATTAGGTTCCCGGTTATGTTGGCCACTTAGATTAACACTTAATTCAAGCAAGTCATGAGCGGTATCTAGCAACACATCATGACCCCCAATTGACCGGAAAGTAATTGGTTTGACGAATGAACATGTATTCATCATGAACCATATCACGAACCTTTCCATAGACAATTACCGTGCAATTTGTCCTTTCACCATGCTATACCCCACTTGGTTATGAGTATGGGCAAAGTGTCAACTCTTTACTAGACTGACTATGTCAAATCTAGTCCAAGTGATTTCAGTTCTTGTCCGGGACTCATTACTTTATATGTCAATGAAGACATTCTTCATGACATATATGCTCCGACGAGACTTCAAGTAATGACCTACGACAAGAGGCCATGGGTATCATCTTCTGCTATCACAGAAGTGGTGAATCCTCTATTGGCTACTCAATTATCTTCGAATACCTCAAGTTGTACCCAATCACCACCCTATGAGCGACCTCTGTAAGGCAACAAGGAATGGAGTCAAAGCACGTAATCAATATCAAGATATCCTTGAGCACCTCGAGTCTAAGGATACTTGCACCATTGCTATGATGAGATTATCAACGACATTAGAATAGGACATCCATGTGATGATCTCATAGCGGTCATCCAATGTACTTACTACCACTAGTAAGCATCCACATCTCAACCCTAAATATCTCATATTTACACGACACGAGATCCTTTGCTTGATAAAATCAAGGAGCTTGAGATGTACTAGTCTCCGGATTATCGATGTCGATCTCGGTAATCCTATGACTAGGGATAATTTGATCTTGACATAATTGCACATGATAGGAATCTCAGTAGTATGATCACATCACAATTTCCTTCATGCTATGTCATATATCATGGACTTCATTAATTTGCTTATTGATCAATATCAGTTCATAAATAATGAACATCAATTAATGAAATATGCCTTTCTTTATTTATTCATAAAGTATGTACACAACTTTGTACAAAATGCGCTAAAGGCGATTGCCTTCAGGGCACTACTCTAACAACAAGTTTGCTTCTGCTTTCTGATATTGAGGTTTATGCATTGATAGATCCAGGGTCCACGCATTCTTTTATTGCACCGCATGTGGCATGTAGATTGCATGTGGATAGGGAGGTGTTGCAGTGTGGATTAGAGGTGAGTACACCTCTAGGTAGTACCACCGTTTTGGGAGAGGTCTACAAGGGGTGTCCGATTATGATTGATCAGTCGGAGTTGGGTGCAGACCTGATTGTGTTCCCCTTCGAGAGATTGATTTGATTTTGGGGATGGACTGGCTCACTGGCCATAGGGCTATTATGGATTGTTATACCAAGGAGGTCGTGTTGGAGTCTCCTGGTCAGCCTAGGGCTGTTTTTGGGGGTGTTAGTCAGGCAGTGCCAGTCAGGATGATTTCGTTTATGAGTGCTCTGAGATTAATGCGGGGTGGTTGTGAGGCCTATTTGACGCATGTAGTGGATTCCAGAGTGCAACAGAGTTTGCAGAATGTCCCTGTGATTAGGGAGTTTCCCGATGTGTTCCCCGAGGAGTTACAGGGTTTGCCGCCGGATCGGGAGACAGAGTTTGAGATTGACCTCGTTCCAGGTACCGCTCTTATATCGATACCCCCGTATAGGATGGCACGGTGGGCGAGGGAGCTTAAAACTCGATTCAGGAATTGTTGGATAAGAGGTTTATCAGGCCGAGTGTTTCACCGTGGGGAGCTCCGGTATTGTTTGTGAAGAAGAAGGACGGGACTATGAGGCTGTGCATCGATTATAGGCAGCTGAATCGGGTTACAGTTAAGAATAAGTACCCACTGCCTAGGATCGATGATCTCTTTGATCAGTTGTAGGGAGCTCAGGTGTTTACCAAGTTGGATTTGAGATCCGGATACTATCAGTTGAGGATCGCAGAGGCCGATGTGCCTAAGAGTGCTTTTAGGAGCAGGTATGGGCATTTTGAGTTCTTAGTGATACCGTTCGGGTTGACAAATGCCCCGGCAACCTTCATGGCTTTGATGAATAGAGTTTTTCAGCCCTACCTGGATCAGTTTGTTATTGTATTTATCGATGATATTTTGGTGTATTCGAGGTCTAGTCAGGAGCATGCGGAGCATCTGAGGATAGTGTTGCAGATTATGAGAGAGAGGCAGTTGTATGCCAAATTCACTAAGTGTGAATTTTGGCTGGATGAGGTGGTGTTCTTAGGCCACATCGTGTCTGGTGAGGGTATCCGGGTGGATCCTCACAAGATAGAGGTAGTGAGGAGTTGGGAGATTCCGAGGAACGTGTCAGAGTTGAAGAGTTTCCTCAGATTAGTAGGTTATTACCGGAGGTTTGTCGAGGGGTTTTCTGTGATCTCAACCCCTTTGACAAGACTTCTGAGGAAGAGTGTGGCCTTCAGATGGACAGATGAGTGTCAGAGGAGTTTTGAGGAGTTGATACATCGGTTGACTACGGCGCCGGTGTTAGCCCTGCCATTTGGAGCAGGATGTTTCGAGGTTTTCGGTGATGCTTGCGGCGAGGGTTTAAGCCGTGTCTTGATGCAGCATGAGAGAGTTATAGCATATGCTTCGAGACAGTTGAGATCCCATGAGATTAATTATCCTGTGCATGACTTGGAGTTAGCAGCAGTGGTGTTTGCTTTGAAGATCTGGAGACATTATTTGTATGGGGAGACGTTCCAGATCTTCACCGATCATAAGACTTGAGGTACTTGTTGAGTCGTGAGAGTGAATGAAAGCGAGAGGAGATGGTTAGAGTTGCTTAAGGATTACGACTGCACTATCGAGTACCACCCAGGGAAGGCTAATGTGGTGGCTGATGCATTGAGTAGGAGATCGCATGGTAGTGCAGCTCAGATTCAGGTTTCGAGGTTATCGTGCTTGGTTCAGTTGAGAACGCTTAATGTGCAGATAGATTTGAGTCAGGATGGAGCTCTGATTGTGACTTTGAGGCTCAGACCAGTATTGCATGAGCGGATCAGGAGAGTACAGGATCAGGATCCAGTGTTGGTGAGATTGATTGATAGAGTCAGATCTGGATGGCTGTCTGAGTTTGAGCTGAGAGATGGTATTCTTTGGTTGGGTCAAAGGTTATGTGTTCCGGACGTGGAGGATCTGAGGCGTGAGATCTTAGAGGAGGCTCATTTGGCTGCTTATGCCATGCATCCTGGTGTCACCAAGATGTATCGCACTCTCAAGTTACATTTCTGGTGGCCAGGTATGAAGAGACATGTGACGGAGTTTGTTTCTCGGTGTCTGACGTGCCAGCAGGTTAAGGCTGAGCACCAGGCCCCAGTGGGGAGATTGTTTCTCGGTGTCTGACGTGCCAGCAGGTTAAGGCTGAGCACCAGGCCCCAGTGGGGAGATTGCATTCGTTGTCCATTCCGGAGTAGAAATGGGAGCGTATCACGATGGACTTTATTATGAGATTGTCTAGGACGCCGAGGCAATATGATGCTATATGGATCATAGTGGACTGATTGACCAAATCGGCTCACTTCTTGCCAGTGAGGGAGAGCAATACCCTCGATCAGTTGGCCCAGAAGTATGTGACAGAGATTGTTCGACTGCATGGGGTTCCAGTGTCTATAGTGTTAGACAGGGATCTCAGGTTTACTTCGAGGTTCTGGAGGAGTTTGCAGTCAACTATGGGTTGGAGATTGAACTTCAGCATAGCGTTTCATCCTCAGACAGATGGGCAGAGTGAGAGGACTATTCAGACTGTTGAGGATATGTTGAGAGCACTGTATTGGAGTTAGAGTCTTGTGATCGATGATTTGCCTCTGGTAGAGTTTGCTTATAATAATCAGTACCAGAGTAGCATTGGCATGGCACCGTATGAGGCTTTATATGGACGACCATGTAGATCCCCTCTTTACTAGGATGAAGAGGGTATGAGGATGTTAGAGAGTCCCGAGCTGATCCAGGACACAGTAGATAAGGTACAGTTGATTCGGAGTCGCATTAAGGCGGCTCAGGATAGGCAGAAGAATTATGTGGATCAGCATCGGAGAGAGATGGAGTATGTTGTGGGAGATAGAGTGTTCCTCAGAGTGTCTCCGTGGAGAGGAGTTCTCAGATTTGGCCGTAAAGGCAAGTTGAGCCCTCGGTATATCGGTCCATATGAGATTACTGAGCGGATTGGACCGTTGGCTTACAGATTGGCGTTGTCGAGTGAGATGTCCCAGTTGCACGATGTGTTTCATGTGAGTATGCTCCGGAGATATCGATTTGACCCGACTCATGTGATTCCGACTCAGGAGATTGAAATAGCTAGCGATTTAAGTTATATTGAAGAGCCGGTACGGATTATTGGATCGCGGGTCAAGCAATTGCGGAGCAGGGTGATTCCATTGGTGAAAGTCCTTTGGAAGAACCACTCATCAGAGGAGGCAACTTGGGAGACTGAGGAGCACATGAGGAGGCAGTATCCTCACTTGTTCGATCAGTCAGGTAAGAAAATTTCGGGACAAAATTTTTGTTAGGAGGGGAGAATTGTAACATCCTGTCATCGATGGGATGAGTACAGTTCATCTCATACATATTTTGTATACGTATTTTGCATATGCATTTGTAGCCTCTACATCATTGATAAATGTTCAGTATTGCACAAATACAGGCATGTACATGCATGTATGACAGATTTCCGACTTGATTGTGAAATTGGAGATTTTGTGATTAAGGTTAATTGTGCTTTGATTAGTAAATTGGAGTGTTAAATTGAATTTAGGAATTAAGAATTGAAAATTTGAGTATGTGATTAGATGTTTTCTAATTTTGAGGACTTATAGGAATTTTTTCGAAATTTTTAGAGTAACGGGTCCGGACCAGGAAAAAGTGGCTTAGTAACTGATTAATTGTGATTTTGATTCCGAATTCAATTGACAATTGATGTGAGGTAATTTGAATTATGATTTGAGGAATTAGGGTCTGAACCCTTGGAATTCGGGAGTAATTAGAATTAGAAATTGGATTGAGGTTGTTCGGATTGGACTTGTGACAATTAATTGCCAAACAAGCCTTAAGGTCCTTATTATATAAAACCTTCCTCTTTGAAAATGACCCACGATACTTGCTTTCCTAAGAAAGAAAAACTCGAATTTTCTCCTTTCTTCATCGTGATCTCTTTTTGGTTTCTCTTGGATTTGCTTCTTGCTTTCTTCTTGCAAGATTAATCCTTCTTTGTCATTGATCATTCATCCTCTAGCTTGGCATTGAAAGAAAATGGAGTTTGGGTGGATTTGGGAGGAAAACCGTGGATGAGCTTAGGTTTGGAGATTTGAGTTTTCTTGGTGTTTCTCCAAGGATTAAAGGCTTTAATCAAGTAAGTTTCTACTCCTTTGTGTTTTGCATAGTTTAATTTAAGCATGGAATTAAGTTATTAATTGTTTAAGAAGTTAGAAATTTTCGGATGATATAGGTTTTAGGGCAAAAGTGGATTTTGATTTGGGTATTTAATGTAAAATGGTTATTTGGTGGATTTAAGATTTGGAATGAGTAGTGTTAGCTGTAGAATATTGTTTTGGAGTGTTTGAAAGGGTGCAGATGGATTTGTATCGAAGATCGAGAAATTTCGGGTTTGAGAGGTTTTTCGGTTCGCATGCGTTGCGACGATGTGATGAACACGCCATGGCGAGCCCCTTTTTCGCACGTCGCGACGAATAAATAAATATTAGTCGCGACGAGCTGACTTGTGGCGCATGCCGCGACGAGTGGATGGGTGCGCCGAGACGAGCGGATTTCGCCTGCACGTCGCGACGAGCAAAAGGTTTCACGCATGGCGAAGGACGAACGTCATGGCGAGGGAGTTCAATTTCTGAAATTTGATTTTGTTCCTCTTGAGGTTTTTGAATTAGGGAATTTGGAAAGTATGGATTCAATTAGATATGGATTGATTTCAATTTAGAGATTATGAATTCGGGATTACGAATTTCAATTTAGGAAAATGGAATTTTGGAAAATTAATTCGGTGGGTTTTCGAAATCAAATGGCAATTGATCAGTGAATTTGATTCTGATTGAAACATAATTCCTATGTATTGAAATTTGACTTTGGAAGATATAGAACTTAGCCAATTGACTTATGGTAATAGAAATTGCTATGAATTAGAGTGCAAGTGCAGAATTGAGATAATCAGGATTTGGGGTCAGAAATGTCATAATATGCATAGTACAGCATTCATTTGAGGCATTAGCACTTCTGATTATTGAAATTGATACAATTAGTAATATTCGAATATTTTGATTATTGTAGCAGGTCAAGTGGAGCGTCGATCCTCTGACGCAGCAGAGACTTCCCGGCAGTAGCTCGGAAGTTTAGAGGTGAGTAACCTAGTTGGTTTCTCAATCTCTGATGTGTTAAATGCTTTGTGTGAATTATTTGTGATTATGAGTAAGTGATTCGTATGAGATATGTTACTGTGAATTGTGAACGCATGCTAGGTATGAATAAAATCGATGGAATCGATTGTGGTGGAGCACGTTCGATCGATCGAGCTATAAGCTCGTCTATTGTGATAAGTGATAAGGGATTAGTGCATACCGGAGGGCTCTCCTATCCACTAGTGCGCGTGGGCGATAGTGCATACCCAGAGGGCTCTCCTACCCCCGAAAACGCGATTTCTGTGTGATGTGTGATGTGCCCAGAAATGGGATAATTCTGATGCCCAGTCACAACACTAAAATGAAATGGGAAGCATTCTGCATTCAGTATGTGATTGTGTTGTGAATTCGAAATTGGTTAAAAGTAAATATGCGATAGTTGTGTAGTACAATTATTACTGTGATTCTGAATATGAGACTGTATTGTGTTGTACGCAATTTTGCGTAATGCATGAATTGAGTAAACCATTGATGATGGTTACACATTGAGTTCGCAAACTCACCCAAAATTGCATCTATTTTTCAGGACAGCGATAGTGTGACTCCTAACTCCAGATTTTGAGACTTTTCCTACTGTGTGTGTGCCGGCGAGAGGAGCATGACCCACAGGTCGGTCAACTGGGGATCCTTTGGGATATTTTGGGGATGACCTAGTTAGGAGTTGTTACTATTTATTTTGGATCTGTACAGTTGTTATCGGATAGAAGTGGGAACTTATGATTTAAGAAATGAATGAGAAGTCTCTTGGTTTTAAAATTTAGTGAATGTGATCTTATAGAACTGTTTTATGATTGTGATGCCATGAGAGTTATAGAATTGATCGTATCGTAGTGCACCCTCATCGTAGGGTGTGTATCGGTATGACCTACGGGCGTCCCGGTATATACTCTACGGTAAGGGGGCGCTACATAACTTGTGCTAAATTTCATCTTTATATTACATCTCAATGCTTTTCCTCTTTTCCTATATGTTTTCTTTTTCTCTAAATCTCACGTCGAAAGTAAAACTAAAAATCCCCCTTTCTAAAAACCTTAGCCTCTTTTATTTATATTCCCTTGTGAAAAATAAGTAACCCAAAATGTAAAGTTTTTGTATTAATTTTTTACACTAAAGCAAAAGCCCTAATCTATAAACATAAATGCGCTACTTAAAGTATAGTATGTAAAGGACACATAATTGTGGTGGAAACCACATAAACTAGCACTAAGGGACTAATCTTTTTGCCAGTTATAAGAATTGGATGAAGAAGCTTATTTTTGTTCAAGATTGTTCCCACACTATTAATCCACACAGTTAAGCAGATATTGTAAGATTCCAGTCATGTATCTCATATATAATATATATCAAATATACGTAGCGGAAAATAAAACAAAACCTCAAAAATCGAATTTACTTATACATATAGATATAGAAAACAAAAGCATGAAATGTAAGATGTTTACATACCTTTTCGACGACCTCCTTCGTTCTTTAATCTTCTCCGCGTTGGGTTGTTGTAAACCATAACGATCAACATAGACCGTCTCTAATGAAAGTCCATACGAAGATAGAAGGATGAAACCTCATTAGGAGATGGCTAGAATTCTTTCTTTGTGCTAACAAAGACAAGAACTCTTATGAGAGCTAGAGAGAAAAATAGTGTGTGTGTAAGAAAGAACCTTTCTTTCTCACTTGTGTCTCACATAAGATGCATAAAAATCATCTCTATTTTCTGCACTATTTGGCCTTCCATAATTCCCATCACTAATGGAGAGTTATGGAAAGATAATGGTCATGAATAACATACATTAATGGAAGTTATGAGAAGTTAATAATCATGGATAGCATGCATTAATGGAAGTTTGGGAAGTTAATGGCCAAATTGATAGCCAACAACACTTGTTTCTAATTCATTCTATGCAACGTTTTCTACCACGATCACATCGCGATACAATCCTAAAACTCTCTCTCATAACTTTAATCAACAGTCAAGACCATTTTACTCATCATTTGGATCTCTTATGTGTGAGACCCATTAGGTTCTCTATTATGTTGTGTGACGCCCTAATACCCCCTGTCAAAATGCTTTTGCATAAATAAGCAAATATTCTAATATGCAAAGCATAAAATGTACTGAATTTCCTTAATATCCTAACCCCTAATATGGGATGTTACATGTTGGCTACTTGAATTAACACTTAATTCAAATAAGTCAAGAGCGGTATCTAGCAACATGTCATGACCTCCACTTGACCAAAAAGTCAGTGGTTTGACTACGAAGCCTACCATAAGCAATGTTGTTATGCAATTCGTCCTTTCTTTATCTATACCCTACTTGGTTCAGAGTATGATCAAAGGATCAACTCCTACTAGACTGATTATGTCATATCCAATCTAAATGTTATCTAATCTTGTATTGAGGATCTCATTACTCTATGTATCATTGAAAACTCTCTTCATGACATATATCTGCTATGGTCAGAAACTCCTGAGTGATGACCCCGACAAGATTTTTTAGGTAGATTTTTCAAATCAATTAATGAATCTATTTTTTTAGTCTTTTATGCTCTTATATTTTACACATAATTTCCATAACACCAACAAACTCATCCTCACATTTATTTTGAGATTTATATAATATTATTTGACTTTTTATATGTTTTAATATTTATTTATGATATTAGTTTTATTTATGTTATAATCCATATGAAAGATTTGGTTAGATATATTTTTATTTATGTTTCATATGGTTTAAAATTATATAATAATTAATATATTGTGTTTTGCATATTGTTTAATATATTTTAAATAATATTTATATACATAAATAATATTTATTACAAAATAAAATATAATTAAAATTAATAAAAATATTTTTATTTTTATATTACCAAAAATCTCATGTATGAAGCTTTTTTAAAAGTCATTTTTTAATTAACAGTCAAAAAGTCAACTGATTTTTTAGAAATGCTCTTCTGAAAAAAAAACTTTATTGATAAAAGTTCTACTGATATATGCTCACCTAAACAGACACGTAATATTAAAGAAATTTCTAAAGCTAGGATTAATGAAAATGAAATAATATGAAACCTTCCTCTTTTATTTTATTCCATTCAATTATATTATAAATTTTCTTCCCAAATAATACAATAATAACATATTACATTTTATTTTATTAATAAACTTCTAACTAAATATAATCTTAAAAAATTGAAAACCCATGTTTGGTGGGGGGAGTAGACAAGTGACTATTGAAATATTCCATATCTAGAAGAAAGGAAAAGTTCAGAAGGAATTATTTAGTAACTTCACCTTATGTCTGATCGACTGAAAATTGTTGCATACTTTTCTGCTAATTATTTCTATATTAAATTGAATCGAGTGAAGTGGTCCAGATTCTAGAAGCTAACTTAGTGAAAAGTCATTTCCCAAGATTTGTCTACCAACAAAAAGATAACACGTCCTTTGATGTTGCCGTTCTCGTCCAACGTTTGCATAAGATGACGTGAACCTGAGCAGTTCCAACCAAGCATAGAACTTTCTACCCACGTGACTTACGGCTTTTTTCAGTTTCATCGGTGAAGACAAAATGTTTGAAACCTAATCAACTATACCAAGGACTATACGAATCACCTTGCTTTGTCAACCATTTGAACATGACGTTTTAGCCTTCTAATTCTAGAATCTAGATGCGCTTGTTGATTCTATAGTTAGTCACCAAACTTTCAGTAACATCAAAACTCGAGCTAACATATATTTATTCATTCATCTCTACTTTTCGTTTTCTTGTCTGTATTTCAAGCAACCAAAAAAACTTCCTCCCATATTTTTCTCTGTTGTCAATTTTTTAAATAATAAATAAATAATTTCATTACAGCAGTCTCCATAGGAGCTGTACATGAAGCATTACAATTTCCCGTTTATGATAAAAAAAACTGTCAAAGAGGAAAAGCGGGAATTTGCCCATTTGAGAAATTGAAAGTGGAAACTCGTTTCTGAAGTTGATTCGAAAATAAAGAGCTTAGGGCACAAAGGGTCTCACAATATGCGTATTAGAAAAGTGAGTTCAAGTTGGATTGCTTGAGGCATGAAAAATTACTATCTTTAAAGAAATATTCTTTAAAGATAGTAATTTTTCAATAGAGAACCAAAGTTGAACTTCAATTCAGAATGAATATGATAAAGATAAAAAAGAAAAGATTTGATTGTGTATTAACCATGAATTGGATGCTAAATCATCCTTTTATAGACTTAAAGACACTCATTCAAAATGTACATGATTGTTCATGGCATCTCTTGGGAAAACATGTGACCATTCATGACATTTGAATTAGAAAGACATGTCTTTTCATTTACACTTCTTCATTCAATTCCTTGCATTTCAAACTATTTTTCAACAATCCCCCACTTAGTTTGTAATGCAAGATTAAAGCATTTAATGCATTTAAGAGGTATCTTTCAATTTGAACCTCTTATTAGCATAAACAATTCAAAGTTCTAACAAAATTTAGGTGGCATGGAAGCTTTGAACCTAGATTCTTATGTGTTAGAACCACAAATGCTATACACATGAAACCTTCATTCTTCTTAGAAGTTCATTTAACAACCGCACTTTGTGGCCTTATGCTACCTCCTAGAATTCATGAACATTCATAAGATCTATTCCTTGTTGAAGCGACGCCACTTCCTTGTTTATATAGGTGAAGACCGTTAAGAATTTATTCCCTCTTAACTCTTCATTAAGAGTATTTAATACTCACCCTCCTCTAGTACTAGTCGTTTGACTCTTTTAGGATCAAACTTAGTACTTAATCCCTTGCTTATAACTTGATGTTACCATTGAACTTTTGACTAGTGATGTGCTAGGAAAAGTTGGGTTTCCATTACAAGCAAATTTAATTCATACGTCTCAATCCCAAACTTGTTGATGTGCTCTTTATCAAATCTCTTTCGAGACCCTTTATGAATGGATCCGTCAGGTTATCATAGGATTTGACATATAAGATGTCAATAATACTGTCTAAAATTAATTGGCTTACATATTATGTCTAAGGCTTATATGTTTAGATTTTTCATTATAAATTTTACCATATGCTCTAGATATGGTTGCTTGGCTGTCACAATGTAAGGATATGGCCGGCATCGGTTGTGACCATAATTTGATATCCACTAATAGATTTCTCAACCAGTTCGCTTCCTTACCCGTAGCCCTTATAAATTCGAATTTGATTGTTGAATGCGTTATACAAATTTGTTTCTTTAACGCCCAAGAAATTACACCTCCTCTCAAGATGAACACCCAACCTGATGTTGACTTGTTATTACTCACACTAGTTATCCAACTAGCATATGTGTAACCTTCCAACACGGCTAGAAACTTGATATAAAACAATTCGTAGTTTATAGTTTTTTTTAAGTACCCAAGTACTCTCCTAATTGCCTTCCAATGTTCCACACTAAGATTAGTAGTGTACCTTGATAATTTACAAACCACGAAGGCAATATCCGGTCTAGTGCAATGTGTAACATACATTAAACTACCAATAGCACTAGCATATTCCAACTGAGCCACTGCTCTACCTATATTTTCGGTTACCTTGCATGAGGCATCATATGGAGTATTTGCTTCTTTGATGTCCAAGTGTTTGAATTTGTTCAACACGTTTCCAATATAATGAGATTGGAAAAGAGCAAAACCGCCACTGTGTTTAGATAGTTAATTCCCAAGATAATATCTATCTCATTTAAGTCTTTCATTTTAAATTATGAGGTTAGATACTTCTTTGTTTCATTCACACCCAACATATTAGTGCCAATAATCAACATATCATTCACATATAAACATATGATGACACCACATTCTTATGTAAACTTAGAATATATACACTTATTGGCACAATTATGTTTGAAACCATTTTTAAGATAATGGAATCAAATTTCTCATGCCATTGCTTGGGTGCTTGTTTTAATCCATACAAAGACCTTATTAACTTACACACTTTGTTTTCATTACCTGGTAGAACAAAACCCTCCAATTGCTCCATATATACTTCTTCATCCAAGTCACCATTTAAAAATGCAATTTTAACATCCATTTGATGTACATACAAATTATAAATAGAAGCTAAAGATAATAGTACCCATATAGATGTTATCCTTGCAACCGGTGCAAAAGTATCAAAGTAATCTATTCCTTCTTTTTGCATAAAACCTTTGGCAACCAATCTAGCTTTGAATGTTTGTATTGAACCATCTGTATTATATTTTCTTCTAAACACCCATTAATATCTAATAGCCTTTGAACTAGGAGGCAAATCAATGATGGCTCAAGTATTATTTGATAATACAGAGTCCATTTCATCATTGATTACTTCCTTCCAAAACGATGCATCTCTTGATTGCATTGCTTTCTTATAGGTCTTTAGATCATCCTCAACATGTAGAACAATTGGTATCTTATTTAGTACCATTGTCCTATTCCCTTCAACTAAGAAGACAATATATTGTGAGGATATAAAATCCGGTCCTTTTCTTTTCTAACACGTTGTCTCCTTCTAACTTCAATTGAAGGACTTGAATTATGTTCAAAGCTAGAACTTGGCTTAGAATGTTTTTTTAACTTGTGGTTCAACCAAATGCTCATTAGTAGAGTCTTGATTTGAGCTTGACTTATTATGAAACTTGTTTTCAACAAACTCAACATCCCTTGACTCTACAATTACATTGGATTCTAGGTCCAATATCCTATTTGCCTTAGAATTTTCCGCATATCCAATAAAGAAACCTTTGAGTGCTCTAGGCTCCAATTTAGTCCTTTTTGGATCCGGAACTCTATAGTATCTTAGGCATTCACAAACTCTAAGATAACTTAGATTTGGCTTTTTTTCTCTTCCATACTTCATATGGAGAAACTTTAAATTTCTTTGTGGGAATTCTATTATGAATGTGACAAGCCGTAAGCAAGGCTTCTCCTTACAAATTTGTTGGCAAACCCTAATTTACTAACATTGCATTAAGCATGTCAACCAAAATTCGATTCTTT
Source organism: Erythroxylum novogranatense (assembly GCA_029891385.1). Lineage (NCBI taxonomy): Eukaryota > Viridiplantae > Streptophyta > Magnoliopsida > Malpighiales > Erythroxylaceae > Erythroxylum > Erythroxylum novogranatense. The sequence continues at coordinate 15,307,340 of CM057235.1, read as the reverse complement.
CTTTCAGTCAAACCATTTTGTTGGGGTGTATATAGAGCACTTGTTTGGTGTATGATTCCATTTTCTTCACAAAAATTTAAGAACTCTTGAGGAAAATACTCACCACCTCTATCACTTCTTAGAGCTTTTACTTTCATTGCCTTTTGGTTTTCAACTTCCATCATATAAACTTTAAACATATAAAATGCTTCATCTTTATGCTTTAACAAATACACATAGGTATATCTAGATGCATCATCAATGAAAGTTATAAAGTATCTATTTCCACCTCTTGTTAGCATATCATTTAATTCACACATTTCGGAATGAACAAGTTCCAAAATTCAGATCTTTTTTTAACTGTTGGAAATAGCTTCTTAACCATTTTAGCTTGAATGCACACTTCACAAGTTTTATCATTATCATGCTTGTAATATATTAAATCATGTTTGGACATAAATTTAAGTGTTATATTGCTAACATGTGCAAGTTTATCATTCCATAATGATAATGATAATTCAGCCATATAAACTAAAACATTTGTATTATTATTAATGCTTAACTTAAACATTCCATCATAAGCATATCCTTTGCCTACAAACAATCCATTCTTAGACAAAATAACTTTGTCCCCCTCTAACACAGCCTTGAACCCCATTTTACAAACCAAATTGGTCGAAACGAGATTCTTAGTAATCTCAGGTATATGTAAAACATTAATCAATAACAACTTCTTTCACGAAGTAAAATTCAGTTCTACACTACCTTTTCCTAAGAACTTTGCGGCATTGTTGTTTCACATAAGAACTTCTTAGCCTTCATCAACATGTTCATAAGTCTTAAATAATTCTTTATTGTTGCAAACATGTATCGTGGCTCCCGAGCTGAACCACTAATCATTAGTAACTTTGTTAGAGGCCATGTGAAGTTCAGTGATCATACCAATATGCAAATCCAAAACCATTGTAACCAAGTCATTAGTTCCAAGATCCACCATATTTACATTATTAGTATTTTGGGCACTACCATCTTGTTTTTGTTTTTTTCGAAACCAATAGTCCTTTTTGTAGTGTCCCTTCTTGCCACAATTAAAGAATGTCTTTCCTTTCTTGGAATTTTCAGCCTTCAGTTTTGGAGCACCCGCTATATCGGAGTATTTTCTCTTGTTTCCACCGTTTTTATTACCTTGCTTCCCTTCAAAATAATTAAATTTTGTTGCAACTTTAAAAACATGCCTTTTAACAAGACTTCTTATCTCTTCTTCTATCCTCAAATGTTTATGAATTTGCTCAAGAGAGAAGTCCTCGATGGTATGCAAAAGCTTCTTCCTATAATCATTCCAGCTATGAGGAAGTTTGGAAATTATTCCTCCTACTTGCAATGACTCAGGAACTTCCACCTTCTTTAAGCTTGGAAACAAGAACTTGTAATTCATGTACTTGATCCATTATAGACACATTATCAACCATATTAAACTCAAAATATTTCATAATAAAAAATTTGTCCACATCTTGCTTTTCAGTATTGTACTTGAACTCCAAAGCCCTCCATATTTCTTTTGGTGAAGTAATTGGTGTGAAGAAATCATAAAGTCGATCAGAAAGATTGTTGAGAATGTATCCCCGATATAGCAACTCATCTTCTTCCCGCTTCTTGTTGCGTGCAATTTTTGTTGCTTCATTATCATCCGATTGTGGGGCTGGAAGATCTTGCAAATCTACGTCCAAGCAATATGTAATTTTCAATGTCGTTAAGAGAAACATCATTTTGTCCTTCCATCATATGAAATTCGTGCCATCAAAACAATCAAACTTCATGTAATCTTGATTCATGATACTCTTTGAATCTATTACAAGTTATTTCCTTAAAATTGTTAGAAAAGTGGATTCAAGTTTGATGGCTTGAGGCGTGAAAAATCACAATTTTTAAGAAAATATTTGCCCCCACTAGTTATTGTAGAGTTTTGACAAATTTTCTTCTAGAATACAACAAGCCTAATATTCTCTAACGCAGCAAAATCAATAGAGAACTAAAGATAAACTTTAATTAAAAATGAATATGATAAAGATGAAGAAGAAAAGATTTGATTGTGTATTAACCATGAATTGGATGTTAAACCAGTCTTATATAGACTTAAAGACACTCATTCATAACGTATATGATTATTCTTGACACCTCTTAAAAAAACATGTGATCATTTGTAATATTTGAATTAAAAAGATACGTCTTTTCATTTACACTTCTTTGTTAATTCCTTACATTTCAAACTATTTTCAAACAATGCCAAGAAGTCAGAATCTAGAACACGAGCATTTGAAACAATTTGGAATGCCAAGAAGTCAGAATCTAGAACACGAGCATTTGAAACAATTTGGATGAAGAAGCACATGGGAGTCATTGAAAACACACAGACAGTGCTAAGCCCCGATAGGCCCAGACTAATTGTTAGCTTCAACCCCAAATACAGAAGACTGTTTCTAGGCGAAGGTGAAATAATGTCCCACTTTTGTTCAATCAGGCATGACTTGTCTGCCAAAAATACAATTGGAACGCTTGTCATCGTCAGCTCTTACTAGGAATCCCAACCCATTAGCTGCCCACCGTAACTGGGGAAGAGACGGAAACTTCTACCCTTTGTCAACAAAGTCTTTTTTTATTCTGCTCCGTCTACCACTGCCCCACATGCCTTGGATTTTAATACTCGTTTTCTGTTTTCAGCACGGCCTTACTCAAACGTATATATAACCAGTATAAGCGCCAAGTAATTTCCAACAACAACAGCACAATCACCCTCTTCCCAGCGACGATAAGATTAAGAAAATCACTGAAAATCCAAGAAATGAGTAACGGAATTGTCACAGCCGAAGCTCATTCCGCCGTCCACAACTACGCTATTCCCAACCTCCAAGCCTCAAAAACCATTCTTCATCCTTATTCTCACCTTACCTTGGACACCCATCACCGAAAACAGAGCCTTTCCCTGAGAACTCAATCCAGGTCCATTAAAACCACTCCGATTTTAGCTGCAGTAAGCAACCCGTGTGTGAGAAGAGAAAATTTCTATGATTTGCTGGGCATTTCTGAGAGTGGAACTCTCAAAGACATCAAGCATGCTTATAAACAACTCGCGAGAAAGTACCATCCCGATGTGTCTCCACCGGACCGTACGGGTGAGTACACGAAGAAGTTCATTGAGGTGCAGGAAGCATATGAGACCTTGTCTGACCCCAACACCCGAGCTTTGTATGACATAGATATGGCCAGAGGATCGTTTCTTCCGTTCGCTGCTAGAAGACCATCCCACTACAACGAGGTTAGTTCACGATTTCCCTTTCTTTCCATACTGAACTAGGGCCAATTGCACTTGGAAGTTGGCCAGTTCTTAAACAAAATATAAGTGGGTTCATTTTGGTTTTTCCGTCTCATTAACGTATCGTTGTTATAAGAGCAGGGTTGGCTTGGGGGATATGACTGGAAACAACAGTGGCAGTCCCAGCTAACAGAGTTACAGAGGAGGAGCACAAATGGGAATTCAAAAAAGAAGGTGTCATGGGGATCTAGAATGCGAATGCGAGCTCAAGCAAGGAACAGTTAGCTAACGAAATCAGTCAACTTTACGAGATAGCATGCATCCTAGCATGTACATTTTTCCCCTCCTCTTTTGTACATCATATTCAGTCTTGGGGGGTTAGAACGTCGTTAAAATTGGAAAGCTGAGTGCATCTGATGTAAATTTTACGGCATTGTACATGAGTTCATGATAAAAGCATCCGTATATTTCTGGTAACATGTCAATTGTTGACGATATCACAACATTTTAAATGACTATTGAGATGTAGTTTCAATACTTCAAACACGAAAGGCAATCTCGAATCCGAATTTTCATCCATCATATAAATAGCAAGAAGCAAAATGAAAGGCAGACATCTGACCTTCAAATTTAATTCATCCAAGTTAGTGAAATTACAGTGGTAGACCATAGAGATTGATGCAATGTTTAGTAATAAGAAAATATAGATTGATGCAAGTTAGTGAAAATAGGATCTGGAAAATGATCCTAGAGTTCGTTTATCTCTTGGTGTAACCAATTTATATACAAGGATGACCTTGAAAACTGGAGCTTCTGCACAGCGCTATTCATACTTGTCAAAGCTATTTGGAATAAGAGGAATCTTCAAATCTTTCAGAACAAAGGTTCAACCAAAGAATAACTCCTCCACCGTCTACGCTTACAGATCAGGGAATACTTTAGTCTTCACAAGCTCGCCTCCCTTAACATAATAACGCTGCTGCAAGTGTTTCAGTTGTCTTAATCTCCAAAGTATATGAGTGGAGTCATCAACTCCTACAACTGATATCCTAGGTTATCCTTGTATAATAGCGGAATTGTCAGAGACTAAATGGCAATTTAAAATCGAAGTTGAAGTTTCCTTAATAGCAAGCTTAGGACTGTGGAGTTAGATTAGTCAAGTACTAGTTACCTTCAGTATTGGACATCATCAAATCAAGATAGTTTTTTTGCAACATTGGGTATAGACAACAGAGAAATAATAATTGTAAAACTTCAAATATTAGTATTTAATTCTATTTACCCATGCTAGTAACACCCTTTATGAGCACTAATAACAAAATTTTAATGATCAACAAATGAGTTTACTGCAGTATCACAATTTCAAGAATGTCTATGTAAGAATGTATAAGAAGATGCTGCCATCTTCAGTCAAAATCATGATAAGAAAGAGGCTCAAGACTTTATATATCATTTGCGATAGAGGAAAGAAATAATCGGGTTAACAAAAACTTAAACTAAAGAAGATAGCAACCTCTTGCATATCACAATATTTTTCTTGGCAGGCAACGAATTTGCCAATTATACTAATTATTAGATTTTTTATTCAGTTTGCTCCAATTATATATTCGGAGATGAGAAGAAATTATCAATTAGGACATGTATAAAGGCAAAGTGCATGAAGGCAGAGGTTTGCATAATCATCAGGCGAAGTGCATGAAGGTAGAGGTTTGCATAATCATCAACTTCTACAATTAAGGCTTGGATTCACCTCATCATATGAGAAGTTATGAAATATTAAGTACGTAACAAGTTATTTTCATGATTAACGATATAGATAAGTGCTTTTTTTCAATATCATCTTTAAAATCGACCTGAGAAGAAGAGTTGATTCGATGCATATTTTAAAGTTTTGATGATAAAAGAAAAGGGAAGAGCTATTGCAATTTTGTGATAGAAAGTTGCTGTATTTCTTGAATCGTAACATTTGATGTATGAAGTATCATCATGATAACTTCTACAAGTAATTTTTCAAATAGATTTTAATAGATTGAAAAATTAAGATGGAAAAATTATAAGAAAACTATTTGCCAAATCTTATTGTAGGACGATTATCTTGTGGAGAATGTGAGAAATTCTTCGAAAATTCGCATGTCCAAAAATTCGCATGCCTAAAGAAAAAGGAGGGCTTGTGATTGTTTCCCCTAAATTGATGAATACTGTTAAGATATCCAAAAGACTATGGAGATTAATGATTGATAAACAATCTCTTTGGTGCAAATGGATTCATGACATTTACATTAAAAAAAAACATAAGCATATGGAGTCTAGAGATTAGATCATCATTAACTTCAACTTTGGAACCTATTCTTAGGAATGAGCATTATTCGGCCCGACCCGAATTAATTCGGGTAAGTAAATGTTAAATTTCGGGTAATTCGGGCCGGCCTGGGTATTACCCGAATTATTTTCGGGCCGGAACGAGTAACTCCGAAAAAAATCGAGCCGGCCCGATTACCCGAATTAGGTTTAAAAGAATTATGAAATGGGGTCATTAGGATAATTCGGGTAAATCGGGTCGGGACAATTCTGGTAAATCGGGCCGGATAAATAGGTAATTCGGGTAAATCAGGTCGGGTAAGTTCGGGTAATTGAAAGTTCGGGTTCGGGCCGGGTAAGGGAAATTTTTTTGGGTAATTCGGGCCGAACCTGAACAGTGAAAATTGGGCCCAAATTACCCGAATGCTTACCCCTACGGCTATTCTAAGAACCAGGGATTTATTAAAGATTTAGTTTGTCACTCTTGAAGTGAATCACACGTTAATACAATGCTTAGAAAACGATATAAGAATGCACTAGAAGGGGGGGGGTTGAATTGTGTATTCTCCTTTTTTAAAAATTCTTTCAAAAATGTTTGTTAGAAATAAAATTCTTTTACAGAACTTCCGATAGATTCTAATTAATCAAAACTTTGAAAAATTTGTTTACGAACTAAGTAATGATAAAACTTGAATCTAAAAGAGAGATAGAGTAAGAGTAGTTGACACAACGATTTATCCTGATTCACTCCAAACCGTGAGCTACGTCCAGTCCTCAGAGTTCTTTCTGAGATTTTACTATCTCTTCAACTTTTACAAGTATTCTTTACGAGCCTCTTCAGGTCTCTACAATCAGTATTCTTTCACGCTTAGCCTCTGCAGGCTATCTGTACTAATTCCTCACAGAAAAGTGTTTGAAACTTGTTACAGTAAAAATAGCTCTCGACTAATTTGCACAGTATGCTTTCTACGATCGCGTAGATGTAATTCAGATAATTTTTTCAACTAACTTTGCAATCTTCGACTTCGACTTGTTTTTATAGCCTTCGTCTCCAACTGCTTCTTGATTCTTGTTTTTTGATTCTTGCTTCTTGAATCTTGTTTCTTGAATCTTTAAAAGAAACGGTTAATCAGTTGAGTTCTGTAACTAATCCGAACTGACTCTTGCGTCTGCTTTTCAATTCTTCTTTTGCTTCTATTTTTCTCAATTCGCGTCTTCGTCTGTTTTTATTTTGTATCTGCGTCTGCGTCTGCGTCTGTGTTTCTCTTTTGTGTCTGCGTCTATCTTTCTCTTTTGCGTCTGCGTCTGTTTTTCTTAGCGTCTGCGTCTGTTTTTCTTAGCGTCTGCGTCTGTTTTTTTCTTAGCGTCTGTGTCTGTCTTTCTGCACGTCTGCATCTATCTTTCTGTACGTCTGCGTCTACATCTTATTCTTTTGCGTCTGCGTTGCTTCGTCTGCTTTTGTTTTTCTTTTATTTTTCTTTTTGTTATACATCAAAATTATATCTGAGTAAAGTCATTTTGACTTAACAATCTCCCCCTTTTTGATGATAACAAATTATATACAAAAGAAAACAAAATACAATGTATAAGAAGAAAAACTTATCTTCAAAAATCTTCTTTTTCTTCTTCCTTTCATTTCTTCGTCTTCTTCAATCACACCCTTTTCAGATTCTTTTATGCTCATTCTCTTCTCCTCTGCTCATTCTCTTCTCCCCCTATTTGTTATAATAAAAAATGATTAATGACGACGACTCTTCAACAGTTCTGTCATCATCTTCTTCAAATCATTCATTGTCTCCTTTATCTCGTTGACTTCTCCGCGTAATTTGTTAATTTCAGCTTGTGAATCCAACGGTGGAGAGGATTGATCATTCTCTGCTGAGGGTGAAGTGAATGCAATTGTTGTAGCATATGCGTCCGAGGATGGAATGTAATCTTCATTAATCTCAATAGTTGGTGGACGAATAAATGTATTAGATTCAGGAAGATCTAAGTCATACGGGGTAGGTAGCATAAACAACTGTCTTCCTTGCAGGGGTATAGCTTCAGCTTCAATAGACAGTGTATTAGATAATGGTCTAATACGCAAAACTGTCTGAACAAGGAATTCAATAAACGTCCCTGTTATTAATCTTCCCCATCGACGGTCTTCATACTTATCTGTGAAACTGCAACTAGCTCCGTCTTTATTCTCCTTAGAAGCGCATGCTGCATCATTTCGACGCACTTCTTCTTCAATTTGATCTATGGACAGATTATCACTGATTCCTTCTGGATATAGCTTCTTTTTTCCTTTATTCATATCCAAAGGATATCTTGGCTGAATGTCTGGTACAACCTTTATTATCGACTGTTCTGTGACTGGATAAATAGTGTATGGACGAGAAGACATTTTCGTAGGGTATGGCTTTGTAGCAACATACCTTAAGGTATCATAGAAGTTCCTTTCGTCTTCATTCAATATATGTCATGCCTCACTATTTATCAGAATAGGTTGTAAGACAACCTTTATTTTCCTTCTTGGTTGACTGCAAATGGCAATTGCAGTACTCCTCCTTGTCACCACTTCAACCAGTCTGACTTCAAACTTATCCTTTCTTAAAAATTTGGAATAGTTGTGAACGACCAGACTAGGTTCAACAAATTTCTCCAATGGTACCTACACTGAGCTCAAATCCGCTGTGACCTCTTGTTGATTATCGACATGTGTAGGCTGAACCAGGCTAGGCTCCACTGGTTCCTCTGGTTGCTCAACAATGGGAGTATTCTTCTCTTGATTAACTTCCACAGGAGTAGACAAACTCCTCCTTCGACTAACTACTTTAGTCTTTATTTTCGAAGTTTTCTTGACTTGAGAATTCTGTATCTCAGACTCCAATTTTCTCTTCTTCTCAGTTTCCTTGCTCTGTTTGACTGATTCTTCCTTCAAAATTGAGACGAGAGATCTTGTCACCTTTGATGCACTGGATCCAGAGGCTTCTACTTGTTCTTGCTCTCTGGCTATTCTCTCTTCTTGTTGCCTTAAAATTCGAATCCTAGGTGATCTCCTTGCTTTCTTAGTAATTTCACCCAAAAGATTCTCTCCTTTCCTTTTTGTCGCACCGTCGTCTGTCTTCCGAGCTAGATTATACTCTTCTCTAGGACATGCCTGTTTTATCAGAGGCCTTCCATATAATCTTCTCTTTTCTTTTATTGACATACTCACTCTTCTATGGGATCTAGAACTTGTTGTTGGAGATTTCTTTAATAATCGCTCCCCCTCAGTTCTAGTTCTCCTTGAAAAGACTGCTTCTTCTTTAATCACTGTTCTCAGACCCATTCGTCGTATAGTGATTGAGTCAATAGTACTCTTCACAAGTACAATCCTTCTATTTCCTTTGTGTAGAAGGATTCCGGATTCCTTAAAAATCCTTGTAAGAAGCATGTCGTAAGGATAGCTGGTTGTATCCTTCATTCCCTTAATCATATAATGGAAGATTAAGATTGGTAAGTCGATAGGATTGCGATTCAGCAGGTAGAACAAACATTGTTCATCCAGGGTGGTCACCAAATGCCTTGAACCTGCTCTGGGTAAGATGCAAATAAACAGAATCGCATGAAGAACCCTAGCTTCCGGACCGCATCAAGTCTTCCTCTCAGAAGGTCATTCACTCCATACAACCGTTGCTAACATCTTCTTCCTTCATGTTGACCATTGTCATCCACTTAGCCTTGGTTGACAGAGTCTCACCAACCGATGGACAATCGGTCACCATCCTTATCAGCTCCTTTGTCACGACAACAGATATACCGTCTAATGAGGATACAATAGTGTTGTCTACAAGTTGAGCATTCTTCCAAAAGTCAAATACCTCATTGGTGTACACTGGTTCTCGTACCTAGAAGAAATTCGTCCAACTAGCTCTTTCAATCTCAGGTTCTACATCCATACCATCCTTCCTTAGCGACTCGAAATCTACATGCCTTTCGAATATCATAGCTGCCTCCATTGTTTCATAACGAAAACTGACTCTGGTAAGCTTTTCTTCTAGGGTAGGATGATTGAGAGAATTTGGAAAGCAAGATGAACCGTCGATAGATGAGAATAACCGCAATGATCTTAACTTCAGACTACTTGAAGGGTCTTGTCACGCGTGCCCTAGAATCGTCGGGATTGTAAAGATCGTGAAGCGTTTCCCTCCAAAACTTCCTTGTTAGAGAAGTTACCAGCTGCAACTCACTGTTTTTGATGCCGTTAATTTTGACGTCACTTTAGCTTGACTGTTCGCTTAACATAACCATGTTAAGGTTGAGTCTGATCTTCTGGAACCGTTCTTCACTTAATGGTTTAGTGAAGATGTCTGCCCACTGATACTCTGTTTCGATGAACTGTAGTTTAACCACCTTCCTCTGAACATAGTCTCTCAAGAAGTGATGTTTGACTTCGATGTGTTTCACTCTCGAATGCTAGATCGGATTCTTTGACAGATTGATTGCACTGGTGTTGTCGCAATAGATTGGAATCTCCTCTTCTTGAATTGAATAGTCTTCAAGTTGATATTTGATCCACAACGTTTGTGAACAACAGCTTGCTGCAGACATATACTCTGCTTCAGCAGTTGATAGAGCGATTGAGATTTGTCTCTTACTTGACCATGAAACTAAGTTTGAGCCAAGAAAGTGACATCCTCCACTTATGCTCTTCCTTTCGATTCTATCTCCGTCATAGTCCGCGTTGCAATATCCGATTAACCTGAAATCTTTACCTTTTTTAAACATTAAGCAAAGATCAGTAGTACCTGCTAGATATCTCATAATCCTCTTAACAACAATATAATGAGACTCTCTAGGATCAGCCTGAAACCTTGCACACAAGCATACACTGAACAATATATCAGGTCTACTTGCTGTAAGATGCAGTAAAGAACCGATCATCCCTCTATACAGGGTTTGATCCACCTTCTTACCAAGTTCATCTTTTGACAAAAGTTTTGAAGGATGCATCGGAGTCGCCATTGGCTTCACCTTATTCATATCAAATTTATTTAACAATTCTTTTACATATTTTTGTTGATGGATAAAGATTTTCTCTTCGGTTTGCTTAACTTGCAACCCAAGAAAGAACTTTAACTCACCCATCATGCTCATTTCAAATTCATTTTTCATTAGACTCTCAAACTTCATGCATAACTTCTTTGAAGTAGCACCAAAAATAGTATCATCAACATAGATCTGTACTATAATAAATCCATTTTCATAATTCTTCCTAAAGAGCGTCTTATCAACTTGACCTCTACTAAAACCATTGTCTAAGAGAAAAGTACTCAGACGATCATACCAAGCTCTAGGAGCTTGCTTCAGGCCGTATAAGGCTTTATGAAGTCTATAGACATGGTCTGAATTCTTAACATCCTCGAAACCAGGTGGTTGCTTAACATACACCTCTTCGTCTATAAAATCATTCAGAAAGGCACTCTTCACATCCATCTGAAACAGCTTTATATTATGACAGACCGCATATGCCAGCAATATCCTAATGGCTTCAAGTCTTGCTATTGGAGCATATGTCTCATTGTAGTATGTTCCTTCTTGCTGATTATAGCTTTGTGCTACTAATCTAGCCTTATTTCGACTCACTCTTCCTGATTCGTCTAACTTATTCTTAAAGACTCATCTGGTTCCTATAATGGATTTCTTAGGGGGTTTTGGAACTAAGGACCAAACATTATTTCTAGTAAATTGATTCAGCTCCTCTTGCATGGCTAACACCCAAGCTTCGTCTTGAAGAGCTTCCTCAACCTTCTTAGGCTCTATTTCAGAGATAAAAGCCACATTAGCTTCTCTTCTGAATCTGGACCTTGTCCTAACTCCTTCTGAGGTCTCTCCGATAATCAACTCTTCTGGATGAGAGCTTTTATATTTCCAGTCTCTTTTCAGTCCAATAGTTTCTGGAATATCTTCAACCTTGTCTTCTTGAGTACCTGGTGCTAGAGTTTCTGTTGTGTCATCTAAGTTCTTTGAAAGACCTTCACTCTCCATGTCATCTTCCTTATGGGGTTAGGAACTATCATCAAACTTGACATGGATGGTCTCCTCAACTGTCTTTGAAATAAGGTTGTACACCAGGAATGCTTTAGACGATGATGAGTAGCCTAGGAAGATTCCTGGATAGGTCTTTGAATCGAATTTATCCAATAGCTCCTTTGTATTCAGAATAGAGCATTTGCACCCAAATGGATGAAAGTAAGATATGTTTGGTCTTCTTCCATTCCATAACTCATAAGGAGTCTTCTTCAACATGGGTCGCAACAGAATTTTATTATGAATATAGCATGCTGTATTCACAGCTTCTGCCCAGAAGTACTTAGAAAGATTCATCTCACAAAGCATAGTCCTAGCCATTTCTTGAATCGTCCTGTTCTTCCTTTCAACAACTCCATTTTGTTGTGGAGTCCTGGGAGCAGAAAAATTGTGGAAAATTTTATTCTCCTCACAAAATAATCTAAACTTCTCATTCTCAAACTCTCCACCATGGTCACTCCTGATACTTGCTATAGACATTCCTTTTTCATTCTGTAACTTTCTGAATAAGGTCCTAAAACACTTAAAAGATTCATCTTTGTGTGATAAAAACAATATCCAACAAAATCGAGTAAAGTCTTCAACAATAACAAGTCCATATTTCTTTCCGCCAAGACTTATTGTCCTTGTTGGACCAAATAAATCCATATGTAACAACTCTAAAGGTCTAGATGATGTTAAAAAAAAATTAGAAGAAAATGAAGTTTTAACTTGTTTTCCTTTCAAACAATTTTCACAGAAAAACTCTTGGTCAAAACTTATTTTTCGTAATCCTCTTACCAAATCATATTTTGCCAACTTTGAAATGTGTTTAAAAGAGACATGACCTAGCTTTTTATGCCAGACTAGTCTTTCTTCTTCGGAAGATAGAAAACATGAAACATTTTGACTTTGAAAATCTTCTAAATCAATTTTGTAAAGATTATTTCTTCTCTTGGCAGAGAAAAGTATAGACCTATCTTTGTTTCTGACTTTACAAAGATTTTGATTGAATGTGACTGTGAAACCATAATCACACAATTGACTGACGCTGATCAAATTATGTTTCAGACAATCAACAAGCGGTACATTATTTATGCATGCAAAGGAATCTTTATCAATTTTGCCGATTCCAATAATCTTGCCCTGCTGGTTGTCTCCGAAAGTTACCGTTCCTCCCTTCTTATACTGAAGGTCTAGGAACATAGACCTTCTTCCTGTCATATGTCGCGAGCATCCACTGTCTAAATACCAATGGTGCTTGCCGCATCTTCCAAGGAAGGATATCTGCAGGAGAAACTATTTTATTTTTTGGTACCCATATTTTCTTGGGTCCTTTATGGTTAGTAGTATGCACATGATGAGTTTTTTGATGCATATTACTAGAACGTTGATTAACACGAGATTTATTATAGTTTCTCTTTTGAGAGAAAGGGTTCTTATGAGGATGAGTCTTATTGCCTGTAAACCCTAATCCGGTTTTATCACTCGGATGTCTACATTTTCCAAGCATCTCATTCATTTTCTTTGTGCTCTGGGTGAAAGTAGTTAAATCAGCTGACAGATTCTTAATTCTCAGTTTCAGTTGATTGATCTCTTCTGATCTGTCTAAGACTTTCTTTCACTCCTCTAATTGCTTCTTTAGACAGATATTTTCTCTCTCTATTACTTCCGTATGTCTAATATTTTCTACATACTTTTTCTTTAACAGTTTGTACTGTTTCATAATAGCATGAGAATCTTCTAACAATTCTGAGTAGGCATCGTTCAAGTTATCGTAATCAGATTTTACCTCCTCATCACTTTCTTCCTTGGCTACCGGGCAGATGTTTGCATGTTCAAACGACTCGAAACTTGTTTCTGATTATGATGAATCTAGGTCCTCCCACGTTGCCATCATACTTTTCTTGCCTTCTCTACTCTTCTTTGGTTTCTTCTTTAGAGTAGGACATTCGGACTTGTAATGTCCAGGCTGATTGCACTCATAGCGAATGAAAGATGATTTCATGGTTTAGCCTCATCTTTGCCATTCTTCTTGAAAGTCTAATTTTCTTTGGACTTCTTCTTCCACATGCGTCTTATCTTTCTAGAGAAGAAAGATAATTCGTCATCTTCATCACTTGACTCTTGTTTTGATTGGCTGGAGTCGTCATTCTCTGATTCTTCAGTCTTTAACGCTTTTGATGACTTCCTCCTTCTTTGAGTCTTGTGATTCTTTTTTTCGGCCTTCAGCACTAAATGTAACACCCCACTCCCGCATGACCCGAATCCGACATCGATGGTGACATCCGAGTTTGTGTCCAGAGAGGGTGACATGCTACATCACTCAGTCAAAACTCGGTGTAAATTTTTTTTAACGCAAACCCACACATTTATGCGGAAAACAATTTACATAAACAATTCACTGACCTCGGGACCCTTTTTATAAATACAATATTATTAATACAAAAATTTCAGAAAATAAAATACACTATTGCAGACGCGCACTGATCCCGACCCTTTCTCTATTTCATTAACCAGCAGATGTCGGGTTCGGATCATGCGGGAGTTGGGTGTTACATTTAGGTGGTATCAGAGCCCAGCAATACGAATGTATCTGGGCACAGTCTGAAACATAGGTCAAGTTGCATGCATTTGAGTCGTGTCGTTGCAGATCGTGGAAATCGATCCCTGATCGAGTCGCAAGGATAAATCCTACGTGTGCATACGTGTTAAGAGACTAAGTGAGAGAAAAGTGAGACCATATTAGAATGTGAGCCCATGAATGTGTATGGGCAATGAGGAATGGGAAAAAAAGAAACATCGATAATGAGAATTATAATGTACTGTAGTTAGAATGACTATGTTGGCCTAGATTGATTAAGAAAAGAATTGATATCAAACCGAGTCCCCGATTAATGTGGCAATATTACGCGACGTAAAACGAATATGTCTAGAACTTGGAGAGGTCCTTTGGAGATATGAGAAGCATACTGGTTATAGTAGGACTAAGTGAGATGAAAAGTCCAGGATGATTAGGGGATTAGAGTTCTGACTGTATATGCGATGAAATGGGAAATATTGGAACTGAGTAAAACGTACATGGTCCGATCAGGCAGATATTGATTCACTGCATTTGTGTTTGATATCAGTAGATATCAGAGATAGATGATGATAGTGAGATTGTAATAAGATCAATATTGTACCATAATGGTCTACCTAGAACTGAAAGAACTGAAAGAGCAAAGTGCCTAGTAGAGTAAGAAAAAGTAGAAATGGTGAGATAAAAGTGTACAGATAAACTGAAGTGAACTCGTGAAACGGGTATGATCGTGAGCGCATAAGCTTGAGACTGAAATGGGTATGCGAATATTGTGTTAAGAGTTTGGAAATCAGTATAATAAGATCGTAAGGGAAAAAGACAGACTGACAATTCCTACTGATTGTATATGGGGAAATTCTGGATTGGTTGAAAAGATGTATATGGACACAGAAATGATAAATAGATGGGTAAATAGATAGAGATACAAAGGAGTTGTATCACCGATTTTGTCGTGTTTGGGGAACTGTGAATACCCTATTATAGATTGTTTGAGGAAGATAAAGAGATATGTAGCAATAAGGAGATGACATTGTATAAACCAAGTGGATATGACCTTAAAAGGTCAAGCTGATACATGAATGATATGGGAACGAAACTAGGGAAATGAAAAAAAAAAGAAACAATGATAGTAATATATGAAAAGAGTTGTCACATTTAAGTCGATTTACCGTTGGGAGTATCTATTGGACAGTAAAGTTGATCATGATTAATGAAACGTATGTGAAAAATACATGGAAATCATAGAGGAGATGATCGGTGAATGATTAGAGTGGCTATAAGTGTAAAGTTCATAATGGGTTAAAGTAAGACATAAGAGGACTGAATGTACCTTTATGAGAGGAATTGAACAAAAAAAATATATTATGGCATCAGTCCTCTATTTGAGGATTAGCATAAACGGAAAGGAGTTTTATGGAAGTCTAAATTGTATAGGTTACTAATTGGCTTCCGGATAAGATGAAATAAGTTCTGGTGAGGTGTAGATTACGGAATAAGTGTTAAAGAAAGTGTTTATGTGACTGTCACATGGAACCTTAGTGCAAGGACTGTTCTGATCTTTAAATTATGGCATAAAATTGTTCTGAGTGAGATAGTGCGTATAGTTGGGAATGATTGAAAAGCAATTAGGGACACTAATTGGCTGATGAGACTTTCGTGAACAGTATAATGACGGTAGCAAGACTAATGGTCAAACGAAAAGAAGTACGGACGAAATCAAAAGTGAAATTGAGTCATATCTCAATAGGAGATTTAGACATAACAAGTGAAATATATGACTGAGGTTATCTGTATTGTGTGTACGGAAATGTAAAGTATCCAACTACGTAAGTGGAATTTTAATTTGAGATGATTTTATTACAATGTGAAGTGAATAGATCTCCATATGTGATGCAAAACTGTTCAGAAATCTTGCTTTGAAACTAAGAAGAAAATAGTCCCGAACTGCGAAGTAAAATACTCAAATAAAGTGGAATTTATGGAAGTCCAAGTACGGATGACTAGGTATTGACATATGCCGATGTGGATGACTGGAAATCAATTGAAAAGAGAGCATGAATGGAGACACGAAGTCCTAAAGGAAAACTGACAATGACGTGATGTAGTGTTATCTTCATAAAGGGATTGCAAATACACTACTTGTGGACTCAATGAAAAAGTTGAATGATGTATGGTAAAGTCAACAAGACCCTAATAGGGAATTATGTGAGGTAAGCAAATGGTAGTGACTATGTTTATAAACGGAATGTGTTTGAAAGTGTTGAACAGTGAAAAGTAAAAAGGAATTATGTGAATAATTGAGGAATTCGATACTGAGGATAAGCATACCTTTGGAGAGTGGGCAGTGTGTGATGAACTAAGACAATATGTTAAAATGGTATAAGATAAATTGAATTGACTTTGATAAATGGTATTGGTGTTATGATCGCAATTGTTTAAAGACTTGGAGACCTTAGATTCCTATAAGGATACATTGTGTTTATTAGAGGAAAAAGAGGGGCATAAATGATTACTATACCGACAATGAACAGATAATGCTGCAATGAACAGATCAATTACAGATATTGAGATTTCCAAAGAATGTTAAGTAGAATATGGGTAATTATGAAGTGTTACTGGAAAATTGAAGTTGTAGATCTAGTGATACTGGATAAAGGTAAGAAAGGTTAAGAGTGCAGGAGTTAAAGTAGTGAGTCCTATGATGAGTCTGAATATGCGAGTGAAATCGAAAAAAAAAACAATATTGCATACTTTAAAGAAAAAATATGTGTACCCGACAAAAAGTGCTAGAACAAGAAAGTGAACAGTTGAAGCTAGATATTCTAGTAAGTATATGCGAAAGTAAAATTGAATAACTATGGGTATCGAACGAAGTGGTTATAGATTCAAGTGCGTAGAGGTTTGAATGTTCAATAGGAAAAGTGCTTAAGTATTTGGACTATAGAGGATTATAACCTCATGATATAGTTTTGACTGAATGATTATAGAACTAATGTGAGCACAAAATAGATTTGTACACGCTTGTATTACACAAAAAAAAGAAGCCTAACAAGAGGCAAAGACCAACATTGAGTCGAGATGCTTGTGATAAGTGAACAGGTTCGGAAATAATTATTTGAGAAATAGCAATCGACTGCCTTACTGCGATTTTTTGGTAAAGGAATGATGGAGTGACTTAGTGTATGGGAATTGTAGGAGCATATGCTTATTGTCATATTGAACCGTGGACTGCCAATTTCGAGGACGAAATTTTTATAAGGAGGGGGGAGTTGTAACATCCCACCCCTGACAGGAAGGGTAAAATAGTAAATTGTCATAGGATGAGATTGATAGGGATTAATTAGTATTGTTCATGCATACTAGTATTAGTAAATAGTAAAATTGTGCACATGCAAATTTCGGTACATGCATACATGACATTCCCGGTAGATGTGCCTACTGTAATTTTATTGTGATTAACGTGGTTATTGGGTTTGAAAAATTATTCTGAGTGTGCCATTGAGTGTTTTATATTTTAAGGAATTTTTAGAAATTTTTCTGGAATTTTCCGGAGAAAATTCCTGGATCGGAAAAAATCGCCAAGTGGCGAACCGATTGATTTTAGTAATAAAATTGCTATCCAATGGCTTTGTAATATTGGGTATATTATTTTGGAATTGGAATTAGGGCTATTGGACTAGAATGGGTCAAATTTCATTAGGGTTCCTAACTCCTATTACAAATTTTGTTTTATTACTATTTTGTCTCTTTCTTAATAAAAATGTCACATGTCCATGGAGTAAATGCTTTTGTCCTCTTTCTCCCTTTGTGTTTACGGTGATTCCACATTAAAGGGTGAAAAGAAGATTTATTGTTCATTTTCTCCTCACCATCCGAGAATCTTCCTCTCCTTTCTCATCTCCATCAATTTCTTCTCCTTCTTAAGCCATTCTTCCTCCAAACTCAAGAGCTCACTTTCATGCATCTTGCTACCTTCTTACCTTGAAGATCACCATGCATAGGATGGAAAAGAAGTAAAGAAGTAAGGGAGTTGGAAAATTAAAGGCTTAAAGTGGTGGAGTTGGAAGCTTTAGGTAAGATGATGTTTATGTTTATGTTTTACTTATGGTTTTAATGCATGAATTCATAAGAAAATGATTGAATATAGGTACTGAAATTTATGGATATATATTGACATGAAGGTCTTGATGACCTATTGGCTTAATTCTTGTGTTATTAGGATGCTTATGCATGTGGAATTGGTGTTAGAAGTGATAGTATGTAAGTTGAAGATGAAAGCTGGAAAATTGATTTTTGACCTAGTACACTGTTTAGTGCATAACTAATTGTGTGGTTATGCAAATGAGGTGAGGTTTGTGCCAAATGAAACTTTGGTTTGTTGGCTACATTTTTGTGTGAAATAGGTATTGTCTAATTTTGGAAGATTTGAAATTGTTAGAGGTTGAATTGGAATTTGGGTTCTTCATGAAAATTTAATTTTGAGATCTTATCGTTTCAGGGATATAAAGGAGTGATTTGTTTGACATTTGTGCTAGGAGATATACCGTTGGAAATTTATCGCTTAGATTGGGACGATTTAGTAGATGATGCTTGGTGAATTATTTGACCTAGTTAGTAAATGAATTGGGATTTTGGTTATTCATGAAAGTTTTAGATAACATTGTGATCTTGATGAGCATATTTATTGTGTAATTTTGACTGAAGAGAATGAAAGTTACTGAATTTACAAGATATGTGATCGTGTTGAGTGACTTTGAGTGAGCAGTAGCTTTCATGGGATTTTTGACACCCTTAGAGGTGGAATTAATTTAAATGGTCTAAATGAAACTTGTAGAGGGTTTCATTATCTTTCCAACAAGGTATGGTTTGCAATTTTCTGAATTGTGTACAAAAAGTTATAGAGGATTGAAATTCGGTTAGAAAACAGGAAAAAAAAGAAGTAAATAAGGGCTTATAGATATAGATATATTAATTGTTTTATTTGAATTTTGGTTTCTTTCGTGAATAACTTTTTCGTCCGACGTCCGATTGACCTGATTCTTAAGGCATCAGATTCATTGATTATTTACTTTCATTTTTTGAGAAATTGGGGATTTGTGGACGGAAAATTGACATGGGCCCGGCTAACGGAGCCTTTACTCACTGTTTTATTTAATTGGGGACCTATAGAGGTCCAAATTGAGCGTCGTCAGCGCTATTGGATTTCAAATTTTTAAACGGATTTTTCTAATGAAAAAAAGGGATTAGGGCCAGGAATTCATGAACATGCATTATACACCTACATGTGCATCATTACTAGTTCGGATTGCACAATTAGTGATGGTTTTATTCTCTGATTCTTATAGAGGCCCAACTGAAGCGTTGATCAACCGACGTAGCAGAGACTTCTCGGCATTAGCTCGGAAGTAATAGGTGAGTAACCTAATTGGTTTCTCAATCTATGTGTGTGTTTAATATTACGCATTGATGTCATGTGGAGTTAAGGAAGGATCTGTGTGTTTGATTTTGATTGATTTCGGACCAGGGGTGTCCAAATGTTGGAAATGTGATATTGAAGTGCTAATGTGTAAATGACTGTGAATGCATCAATGCAATAAATTGAAAATGTATATGATTGAAATACCGGACCAAAAGTCCGAAGAAATGGCAAATAGCATTGACATGTAAATGAAAATTGGAACATGTACATTGGATGCATAAAAGTATGATCAGATAAAGGCGGTTGTGACCGGAGCAACCATCAGATCGTAAGGCATATCACGCCTAACGATATGAGAGCTTTCACTCAACGTCATGAGACCTCGTGTCTAACGTATTCAGAGCCTCAGGCTCAATGTACTAGGGCTTCAAGCTCAATGTTTTTAGAGCCACTGGCTCAACGCAATGTGCCTGTCACTGGGACAGTTTCAGGCGCACGGTCACAACAACAAAATGAAAATGAAAAGTGTCATATGTGCATTGAATCTATAAATGATTGAATATGAATTGTGTTAAAGGCGAAACGCCTTACATTTGAGAAATGTGATTGTATGTATTTTTTAGTAAATTGATTGAATATGCATGAATTGAGTGAACCATCGATGATGGTTTCTCATTGAGTTCGCAAACTCACCCAACATTGCAACTATTTTTCAGGAATTGAAGAGTACCCCGTTAGTGGAACGGGAGTATGATTACTGCAAGAAAGGCAGAGTTTGGCGTCGGGATCAGTCTCATGTATGCATTTGAGTCATTCTGGTTATATGTGAAAAATTATATTTTTTTCGCAGATGAATATTGTTATTGTATTGGGCCCAAATTGGCTGTCAATCTATGTGTGTATGAATGGTTTTATGACTGAAATTGAAATTTGATTGAAAATGTTTTTCGTATCGTGGCCCAAATTATTTACCGATATCTGCGCACTCTATTATTTTCGAAAATTTTTCGAGTTTTAAATTGATTTGACCGTTCTAGCATACTACCCTCGTGGGGCACGGGCTCGGATATCACCATCGATATCGGGTTCAGGTTCGGGTCTTGCGGGAGTGGGATGCTACACTATCGACTTGTCCCGTTTGGGTTTGTCTTCAGCATCGAGTTTAACTTTATGAATCTTCAAGGATCCAAGCAACTTGTCAAGCTTTAGCATGCTCAAATCTTTGGTTTCCTACACCGTAGTAACTTTAGGTCTCCACCTCTTCGGAAGACTTCTTAAGATCTTTCGAACATGATCTTGATTGTTGTACGTTGTTCCAAGAGCTTTCAATCTATTGACAATTGTTTGAAATCTTCCAAACATTTGATCAATAGATTCTTCATCTTTCATCCTGAAAAGCTCGTACTGGTGCACAAGAATGCTTATCTTGGATTCTTTAACTTGGCTTGTGCCTTCGTGAGTAATGGACAATGTGTCACACATCTCCTTCGCTGTGTCGCATCCGTGGACTTTGTCATACTTGCTCCTGCTTAGGGCATAGGTCAAGAAGAACTTCGCTTTTTGAGTTCAGCTGTATCCTCGCGTTTTGGTCAGCCGTCCATCTGATTCGTGGAATAGAATTCCCATCTTCATCTACTGGTGTATAAGGTCCATTCTCTATCACGTCCCAAAGGTCAACATGAGTAGATTCTATGAATAGCTGCATCCTATCTTTCCAGTAATGATAATCTTCTCCGTTCAATGCTGGAGGTCTAGTGACTGAGGCTCCTTCTGCGATGTATATATGTGATTCCGCCATTATCTTTGATCCACACTTTGTTATAGTGATCCTTGAATACCAGGCTCTGATACCAATTGAAGTGAATCACATGTTAATACAATGCTTAGAAAATGATATAAGAATGCACGAGAAGGGGGGGGGGGTTGAATTGTGTATTCCCCTTTTTGAAAAATTCTTTCAAAAATGTTTGTTAGAAATAAAATTCTTTTACGGAACTTTTGATAAATTCTAATTAATCAAAACTTTGAAAACTTTGTTTACGAACTAAGGGATGATAAAACTTGAATCTAAAAGAGAGATAGAGTAAGAGTAGTTGACACAGCGATTCATCCTGGTTCACCCCAAACCGTGGGCTACGTCCAGTCCTCATAGTTCTTTCTGAGATTTTACTATCTTTTCAACTTTTACAAGTATTCTTTACGAGCCTCTTCAGGTCTCTACAATAAGTATTCTTTCACACTTAGCCTCTGCAGGCTATTTGTACTAATTTCTCACAGAAAAGTGTTTGAACCTTGTTACAGTAAAAATAACTCTCGGCTAATTTGCACAGTATGTTTTCTACGATCGCGTAGATGTAATTCAGATAATTTTTCAACTAACTTTGCAATCTTCGATTTCGACTTGTTTTTATAGCCTTCGTCTCCAACTGCTTCTTGATTCTTATTTCTGGATTCTTGCTTCTTGATTCTTGTTTTTTGAATCTTTAAAAGAAACGGTTAATCAGTTGAGTTCTGTACCTAACCCGAACCGAATCTTGCGTCTGCTTTTCAATTCTTCTTCTGCGTCTGTTTTTCTCAATTCGCGTCTTCGTTTGTTTTTATTTTATGTCTGTGTCTGCGTTTGTGTTTCTCTTTTGCGTCTGCGTCTGTTTTTCTTATCGTCTGCGTCTGTTTTTTTCTTAGCATCTGCGTCTGTCTTTCTGCACGTCTGCGTCTATCTTTCTGTACGTCTGCGTCTATGTCTTATTCTTTTGCGTCTGCGTTGCTTCGTCTGCTTTTTTTTTCTTTTATTTTTCTCTTTGTTATACATCAAAATTATATCTAAGTAAAGTCATTTTGACTTAACAACTCTTACTGAAGATAGAAGACAGATCATTTTTAGTTTGATAATTGGCTCTTTTGTGGCCCTTTATACAACTTGCAAAAAATGGAAGTCTTCAAATCTCTTAATGGTTAAAGGTTGCCAATTGTTGAAGCATTAGTTAACATCCAAATTTTCACATAAAGTTCCATTTCTAGATCCCTTTGTGAAGAGATTACTTAAAGTAGCCTACTTGGAGTGGAGGATAACATCATTTGGAACATACTAGAAATGGAACATTTACTAATTAAGCTTGTAGAAAGATCCTTTAGAATCATTACAACATAATACTTTGGTCAGGTTGTCTATTTCAAGCATCTACATCCTAGAGCATCTATTACATTATGTTTAGCTATGAAGGACAAATTGCCACCTATTGATAAGCTAAACAAGGTTTCTTAGCATACCTAATTGGTGTATTCTCTGTCAAAGTGTTGAAGAAAGCAATGATCATCTATTTTTTCAATGTGAATTTGTCACTACCATTTGGAGTTTTGTATTACATAAATGTTACATTCAGAATGCTCCAGGAGATTGGAATTTTATCATTGTATTGGTGGTGCAATTAAGCACCTTAATACTACATTCAAGTGGTGCTTTTGCCTATCTCTATCTTCCCCTGTTAAAGTCATTTGGGATGAGATTGTATGGGTGGTGCAATTAAGCACCTTAATACTACATTCAAGTGGTGCTTTTGCCTATCTCTATCTTCCCCTGTTAAAGTCATTTGGGATGAGAGGAATGCTCGCACATATTTCAAAATAGTAGTCTTACCAAGGAATAATTCAACAATAGATTTCACTTATAGATCAAAAGCTACCTTAGCTTACACAAGTATAAATTTCAAAATGATGATTTTTGTACCAGAATGTGGAATGTGTGGTTTTAATTATCCCAATGTTTAAAAAGGTTGAAACTAGGATTACCCTCTAGCATTTGCTTTACCTGTAAAACTTATGAACAACTCTCCGTAACTTTTGATTATTTTTAATGGCTTAATTCATTACCATTTTTTTTAAAAAAAATTAATATTTCATGACATACTATAGTATTCTAAACATAACAAAAGGCATAATGGTTGAGTCAAGAAGAAAAGAATTAAAGAAGAAGAGGGGAAAAATGGTCTAGTGTAGTTGTGTAAACTAAATCTCAAGTATATTAATGTAGCTTTAATATAAGGGAAAAAAGGATTGAAGTACATATAAAAAGTTTATTAGTAACTACATGAAAAGCTTTTATGGGTTCAATAGCATTAAGAAATTCAAATGTATTTTTATTCGTATTTCATTTCTAATAAAATTATTCTTGAAAAATTACAATATTTTTTGACACATTAAAAATATAACTGAAGTTCAAATTTTTTAGGGCTATTAAGTTATATATTTGATCAGGATTTCTTAAAATTTAACTAAACCTTTTATTTTAATTGCCCAAAGGTACTTAAAATCCATAATATAATTAATATATAAAACTTAATAAAACGTGAATCTTAATTTATACCTTAATGTGAAACTTGATCCTTTTTTGTTGTTTTTGTTGAATTGCTTCTAAAACAGGCTCATCTCAACCACCTTTAGGCACATAAGTGTTTGACTTTTAATAATATCCACAAAACAAATTATGAGGACCCTATAACAATTGTAGAGAGGGTTAGACAAAGAGTGCTAGCTCCTTTAGACCTTAAACTTATTTATAATATGTCGTGAGCATTTTATGAATTTAATTAAAATAAAATTCTAATTTCAATTAATCTTTAACTAAAATTACAATTAGTTTTAGCTAAATACTAGTTATGCGTAAATCCTATCTAATATCTTATTCAATAATAAAGTTTCTCAAGATTTACAATCAAATTTAACTTAATTAAAATATCTTTTCTCTTCAACTGATTCTTTGTCTGTAATTCATTAGGTTCTAAAATATATTGACAATAGATATAAATTATACCTGGAACATATTTAGGACTAGATCGATAAATTAAACTCTTTTAATTTATCTTTAATTCACTAATTAAATAATTTATATAAATCAAGATTAACATCTATTAATATGACCATCTAAATATTTAAAAAATCAAAATAATTTTGACTAGTATTTATGCACATAATATTTTTATATAATTTAATATTTTCTTCGTAATCTTTCAATCAGAGACAGAGAAGCACCGCAAGTGTTCAATCTAGAAAACAACCTGTGACGTGAATCACGTGGTCACGTGATCCCAAAGCAAACGAGCCTTTCAGCCACTCAAAGTCTATGATGTGACAACTTAAACAACGAATGGCTTCAGCCACTCAAACTCTATGATTTGACAACGAATTTTTGTTTTTTTTGTTTTTTGTCCTTGTACCCAAGCATGTTAATCACGCCTTGTACCAGTCCAGAGCACACTCAGATCGACAAGGAAGCTCATTATAGTATAGCTTTTTGGTTCAATTGAGCTGAATGCGTGATGTGAACTTGATAGCTGATTTTGTTCTATGCTTTTAGCTGATGTATTGCTGAACCTTTGTAAGTGTACTTGCCCTCCTTAAGGAAAGCTTAAGTAATACTATTCTCGTTAAATTCCAAAAAAATTGTGTATTGAACATATGGCAAATATATGCATGCATGCCACCAAAACTATGATATAAAACTCACATATAACCCATCACGTATTATTGATATCTCCAGTACACCTGAACCATAAACCACGAACGGAAATTATGACTCTGTGTCACTTATCATACATAACCATATTATGAAATCTAATCCCAATCTCGTTATGACTATATGTCGAATACATGCATAATAATATTATTATTACCAATCTAATCCCAATCTCGTTAACTTAACAAAACTCCGATCTGCAGTACCACTCATTTTTTGTGTGGCTAAGCTCCTCTGAAATTGCAGCAAATGATAGCTGCCTTTCCTCTAGGCTCTACCTACTGAACAAGAGATGACGCCACGGGTGAAGACGTAACTCAAATTTTATGTACAAGTTACAACCCTTTTCTATATTAAATTTCTTTTATATATTGTCACCCCCCTCAGTACAAATAGCAACCCAGTCCTCCGCAAATCTTTAGCACCAAAACACTAATCCCCAGCCATCATGGAAACGTCTGCCTATGTGCAAATTATTCTAGGGACTCTAGGTTTGCTTCTTATCTATGCTAGCTACCGAATTGTACCCAAGAATGTCAGCAGAAGTAAGAAAATCAGAGCCCCAGAGCCAGCGGGAACTTGGCCTTTGCTCGGCCACCTGCATCTTCTAGGTAGGCCAGAACCGGCATGCAAAATCCTCGGAGCCTTCGCTGATAAATGTGGCCCCATTTACACACTCAGATTGGGAGCTCGCCAAGTGCTGGTCGTGAGTTGCTGGGAGATGGTTAAGGAATGCTTTGCCACCAACGACAGAGTTCTGGCCTCTAGGGCAAACGTAGCTGCAGGGAAACACATGGGCTATAATAATGCCCTCTTTGCTTTAGCCCCCTACGGACAATATTGGCGCGATGTTCGAAAACTCGCAACGGTTCATCTTCTATCAAATCATCGACTAGACTTGCTCAAACATGTCCGAACATCGGAAGTGGACACGTTCATTAAAGAATTGCATAGTCTTTGTTCTGAGCCTGCGGAATGGTCTACGAGAGTGACAATAAGTAAATTGTTAGAGGCCCTGACATTCAACATAAGCCTGAGATTGGTAGTTGGCAAGCGATTTGATAGCGATATACACCATGAAGAAAACAGCGAACCATGGAGGTACCGAAACGCACTGGAAGACGCTTTGTATCTATTTGGGCTTTTCGTGGTTTCCGATGCACTTCCATGGCTTGAGTGGATGGACATTAGGGGGCATATCAGCGCTATGAAGAGGACTGCAAAGGAACTTGATGCGGTGATTGAACATTGGCTGGAGGAGCACATGATCAAGAGGAGATCAGATGGTGAGAGGAGCCTAGAAAGTGACTTCATGGACGTGATGTTGTCGAACCTCGGTGAGGGTGCTACTGTTTCAGGTCATTCCCGCGATGATGTGATAAAGTCAACAGCTTTGGTATGCTTTCTCAAGAATTCTTTCTTTTAATTATCTGATTAATTATTGACCATTTTTATTAAATAAAAATTTATTTATTTATTAAATTAAAATTACATAGTATATTTATATAAGTTCTTTTGGTTCTCATTTAAATCACGAAACATATTTTAATCTTGTGATTTCACTTTTCAAAGGTAGAACAAGTGAACATTCAAACAAAGAGTGGTTCGATGACTGACTTGTGAGAAAATGAGGCAGGCAAAGTTTAAACGTCCATGAGACTAAAAATAATAGTAAAACCAATATATGACGTCTGTTTCTACCAGTCAGTATATGAAGATTGGTTTGCACATTGCAGCTTCTTACACTCACGGGCTCAGGAAGTACATCAATGACGATAACATGGGTACTCTGTCTTCTACTAAATAACCCAAAGGTGTTGAAGACAGCTCAAGAAGAGGTTGACATCCACGTGGGAAAAGGACGATGGGTGGAAGAATCTGACCTTCATAAGCTCAACTACCTGCAAGCAATTGTGAAGGAGACCCTGCGCTTATATCCACCAGGACCAATAACAGGAATTCGTGAGGCCACCGAAGACTGCTATATTGGTAGCTATTATGTCCAAAAGGGCACTCGTTTGCTGGTTAACTTATGGAAGCTACACCGAGACCCTCGCATCTGGGAAAATCCCAGCGAGTTTAAACCGGAGAGGTTCTTGACAACTCATGCTGATGTTGATTTTAAGGGTCAAAATTTCGAGTACATCCCATTTGGCTCTGGGCGAAGAGCGTGCCCTGCTATAAATTTAGGCGTGCAAGTGGTTCACTTGACACTTGCTAGGCTGCTTCAGGCTTTTGATTTCAAAACTGTTAATGGCCTACCAGTTGACATGAAGGAGGGGTGGGTCTCGGCTTACCAAAGTTAAACCCGCTCGATGTTCTCATTCAACCACGCCTTGCTTTGAAGCTCTATCAACACCTTTGAGGAAATCTCCCTTGTTTTGCATTGTTACAAGTGTCATCACGTGGTTGTGTTAATTGTGGAATTTCTATATCTACTTTGTCTAGAAGTCAAAGTAAAACGAAGGTGATATTAGTGGAAGATGTTAAATAAAGATTAATTTAATGAAATAAAATTTTTATTTAATAATAATAACTTCTAATATTATATTTCGATGTTACAGTTTTATGCAAGATTTGTATTCAATTCCAGTTTTGAGATCATGTATCCCGACGAGCAATAACAGGTTCTGCAGAAATCGATTCCTAGTCTAGATATAATGGTCTAGATATTTTGTGATATGAACCTCACTAAGAATAGTAGGACGAAATAATTTAAATTGATAATTTTGTTCTAAAGTAGTCGAAGATATCAGATTTACGAATGAAACTTAAACCTATTATTTGCCAAAATTCTCCAAAATAAAACACACCTTTACAAAGATTAAAGATGTCAATAGGCTAGGTTAGGCTCAAGCTATGTTGTCCTGGCAGGTGGAGATAGGTCGACTTGTGGCCCGTCGGTGGGGCCAAACTGATTTGTCATTTTTTAAAGAAAAAATTCTAAAACGACGTCCTTTTGAAAATAACGGTCAGACTACGAGCAAGCTGGGCTAGTTAGTGGTTGGTTAATCGATGGCCCTATTAACCCGGGCCAAAATCAGGTCAAGTCCTTTTGACATCTCTAACAAAAATAAAGACATAAAACCTAAAAGTAAACTTAATTCCAATTATGGTTTGAAGTTAAAAATACTCAACTTGGTTAAAATAAAAGAATTTTTTAAACAAATTTAATTTCCTAATTTGTAGCTATGAAATAGGAAAATAAGACTAATAGATGTAAAAAAGAATAAGAAAAATAAATACAACTGGTGATATGTGTCATTAGTTGTATACAAATTAAATCTTTATTTTAATTTTGAATTTATTAATCAATTTATTATATAAAAATAAGAGTCAATCACGTGAGAAAAGTTAATTTACTAATTTAGTTTATTTGTTGGTAAGCTCCTTATAATATTTTCAACTAAAAGATTCGAGTATGTAAATATTAACTTTTGAACAAGCAAAAGTCATCATAAATACAATATATGCATATAAATGACCGATTCAATTCAAATTCGTGTTTTATATCAACAATTTAAAATGTGGATATCCTAATAATTTTGCTTATATGAAAGAAATTTTATCCTAAAGGAAGAAACATGATTAATGCACTAGCACATAATATCTTCCTTAACTAAAATTATTAATATACAACATTAAAACTGATCTCCTTAATCCTTCATTATCTTTTCAATTTCATCTTAACACCTTGCTTTTCTCAATTCTTTGTCGTGTTTTTTACGTCGTTTCCAAGGACTACACCTAGTATCAAGTGTGATTTGAATTATTTTTATTTGAGCATTTCTTTTATTTTTATTTGATCCTCTTTTCTTGTGTGTAATAGGCATATGTACATAAGAAGTTCCAAAAGTGCGAGTAGATTAAGCAAACTTGACATAAACAAACTTGAAAGGGAATTGAGAAAAGCAAGGCATCAAGATGAAATCGAAAAGATAATGGAGGATCAAGAAGATAAAGGCGGTGACCAAAGAACATTAATGGATTTTATGCTATTGGGTTTAATACGAACCAATAAGGGATCACTAGGCTGCCTATTAAAGAGAACAATTTTGAAATTAAGCTTGCTTTATTGAATATTTTGGAAACTATTGTTATGGTTTACCGCATGAGGATCCAAATGCTCACCTTACTAATTTTTTGAAAATTTGCAGTATATTTAGGTATAATGGGTTATTTGAGGAGGGAGCAAGGATGAGGCTCTTTCCCTTCATATTGAAAGATCAGGCAAAGGCATGGCTAAATGCTCTTAATCTAAAGCATGTAACTACATGGGAAGAGTTAGTGCAAGGTTTCCTAGCTAAATACTTTCCATTAACAAAGACAACCTGGACTGTCAAGGAGATCACAACCTTTCAGCAGTATGACGAAGAATCCCTCTACAAGTTATGGGAGAGATTTGAGGAGTTACAGAGAAGTTTTCTTCATCACAACTTGTTAAGAGAGCTATTATTGTAGACATTTTATAATGAAATTAATGTAGCGACCAAGAGTACAATTGACGTAGCAGCTGGAGGCTCATTGATAAGAAAAACCACTGATGCTACATATGATCTAATTGAGGATATGGAAATTCGCAACTATTTGCAGTCAAGTGAAAGAAATAGACTATACAATGTGAAGGAACAAATCGTAATCATGGCAATAGAGTCAGCTTCAACCATACAGGCGTAGATAGTGGCATTAACCAGAAAGCTGAGCAATGTCAATGCCTCATCCAATTTGGTAAATGCAATGTAATAGGTTTGTGAAATATGTGGACTATACATCAACAAAATGATATTTGATGAACACTGATGGAGGGGAACCATCAAATTATTTTGGGGGTGCCATAACTTTTAGTTCTCAAATGTTTATAACTCTTTTTGAAAAAACCACCAAAATTTTTCCTGGATTAATAATGCAGGTAAAAATTTGAGACCATAAAGACCATGAAGATTCCAAGATAGATAAGGAAATTGGTAGTCAAGTATGAAAGCCTCTAGTCAAATACTAGTTAATAAAAAATCTCAAATTTTACTTAATTTCACAATACTAGTTTAAACATTAAATTTAAAATACTATATGTTTCAATTTTTAGCAAAATAGCCTGATATTAAGTTATTTGTTAATGTGAATAGCATGGCGAGCTACTTCAGGTTAGTACTTTTTCCATAGGTTGGGTATTGGGCCAAAGGAAAGATAAGAGGTTGCATGTGATTTACTACACCAATAAGACTCTTGCAAGACCTCAACTAAATTAAATCATTACAGAGAAGGAACTACTCACAATTGTGTGCACTTGTGATAAGTTTCAACAATATCTTTTGTGTTCAAAGGTAATCATATTCACTAATCACGTAGCGTTAAAATACCCTTTCAACAAAAAAGATGCAAAACCAAGGTTCATTCGATGGGTGCTACTTTTACAAGAGTTTGATATAGAGGTGAGAGATTAAACAAAGGGAGCAGAAAATGTGGTTGCAGACCACTTTTCCAGACAGGACGGAGGGGAATGCAAGCCAAGTGATGATATTAACGAAAACTTCCCTGAAAAAACCCTGATACTCCTCGAAAGTTTGACTACAGTATAGTTTGTCGACATCGTAAATTATGTCACCAGTGGTAAATTTCCTTCAGATCTAACTTATTAATAAAGGAAGAAATTCTTGCATGACTGTCACCAATATATATGGAATGAGCCAATTTTATATAGGTTATACGTTGATGGATTAATGAGACAATGTGTTCCAGATGAATAAATGTTGGATATCCTAAAGCAATGCCATGAAGGTCAGTATGCTAGAAATTATGGAGCCAACAAACTAGCAGTTTCAATACTCGAGAGTGGATTTTATTGACCAAAATTGTTTAAGGATGCTCAGACCTTCATAGCACAATGTCATCGATGCTAGAGAATAGGTAACATCTCTAAAAGATATGAAATGCCTTTATCCAACATTTTAGAAGTGGAAGTTTTTGATGTATGGGGCAACAATTTTATAGGACATTTCTCATCTTCAATGGGAAATAAGTACATTCCCGTGAAAGTGCACTATGTTTTGTGTTGGGCCGAAGCAATGACATCTCCAACCAATGATGAAAAGGCAGTATACAAGTAAATTAAATGGCTATTCAACCGGTTTGGAGTGCCACGTACGATAATAAGTGATGGAGGTACACATTTTTGCAACATATCTTTTGACGTTCTCTTAAAAAGATATGGAGTGCACCACCGTGTTGCTACACCTTACCATCCACAAACTAGTGGCCAAGTGGAAGTTGTTAGTAGGAAGTTAAAGCGAATTTTGAAAAAGACGGTGAACAACTCCAGAAAGGATTAGGCAATAAAGTTAGACGATGACCTTTGGTGTTGGACCTTGTTTCCGGAGTCCAACTCAAAGGTCATAAAACGTGAGCGTAGACTAATAAAATCTTGAGATTTGATCATTAAACGAATATCTATTCTTATGATTATGTCCTTAATCATATTGTACCTGCCAAAATTCTTCAAGAGAAACTCCACTGACCCCCTTCAAGAAAATTTCATCGCGGCGACAAAATATACCTTCACCACGGCAACCTTGAAAGACTGACTTCGCCGCGGCGACATAAATTAACTTCGCCATGGCAACCTTGAAAGGCTGATTTCACTGCGGCAAAGCCAAGGAGTTTTTCGTGGCAAAACCCCTAGAAATCTTAACCCCTAAACCTAAAATTTCCAATGGTTTCTATATCACTCTTTCCTTAATACAATACCATTTCATAACCATTCAACTACCAACATTATTTCACCATACTCTCTAATCTCTACTCATTTAAATCTTTTCTTATAACAAAGTCTCATTCGTCACCATTTCCTATCTTTCCTTTTTTCATAACACGCCTCACTCATATATATAACAATAACTCGTATTCAAAATTCAACATCTCAAATCGATAACCTTTTCAAGTATACTTAATTTTAACTCAACATTATCCATACAAAATTCACATTTCAATAACCTCAAAACAAAGAGTTTTACAAAGCTTTAATGACAATTCAAGCCACAATACATCAATGTCTAAAATCTCCATATAAAAAAGTTACATGATCTAATAATCCTTGAAAAGCAACTAAACCCTTATGGTTACAAAATCTAACTTAAAATAAAAAAATATGCATAATTGAAGTTAGGTCTTGACTCTCTTTCACTCCATCTTTTCCAATTTCTGGAAGCAGTCTCTCTACTTTCTCTTCTGTATGGAATCAAATACAATTTCTTGCTACCATATAGTTCATGCAACTGAATATGCATTTTTATAAATGTATCATGTAACATGCATGTAACAACTCATATCTCTCAAATCTAAGATCCAAAAATTACAAACTTTATACCAATTGACAGCTAATAGAATAAGCTACAACTGTTGTGAAAAAACCTTTGTTTAATTCCACCCACATGAATACAGTTTATTTGATAATAATAGGACATGATTTCTATCACAAGTAGTGTTATATCCTAAGCCAAGACTCAATTTCAAATTCAATTTCTACTTAAAGATTGCATTCAAATGTCTCTAGTTCAATTTAAAATAAGAATCATCTCGTTTGGAAATATACAGATTAAGATATAATTAAAATACCGAAACATATTTAGTAAAATATTCAAGTTATTAGATTCCAGCACGCCTCAATATTTTCATCCTAATTCATCATCATCAATCTTTTCTGAATGGATTCAAATATTCATATATTTTTTTGGAGATGAAGAACAATGTGTTATGAGTCTATTGGTTCATGTCTCATGTCATTAGGATGTCAGGAGAAGAACTTATAACAAAATCAATTTTAATACACTCCAATTTAATTTTCAAGACAATTAATCTATGATTCACATTTTAATTGCATTTATAAATCAATTATACCTAGAAAATGTCAATAAATGCATGTGAAATTATTTCATAAATATCAACACAATTCACATATTTAATATGCCATATAATGCATGAAATGCACTTCTAATTTCTCAGTATGCTCTCATTTACACTATTTTGGGGTCCTAGCCCCTAACATGGGATATTGGGATGTTACACTTCTCTCCTCCTTAAGAAATTTCATCCTCAAAATTCGTACCTGATTGACAAAATAGGTGGAGATATTGCTTTTTCATATGCTCCTCTGTTTCCTAAGTTACTTCCTCACTGGAATGATTTCTCTATAGAACTTTCACCACTATCTGAACTAACTCCTCAACATAAGTCATATTACTAGTAACTTCAATCTCTTGAGTAGGTAATAAATACATCGGATTTGATTTATATCTCTTGAGCATACTCACATGGAATACATTATGTAACCGAGACATCTTATTCGATAAGGCTAATCAATATGCAATGGTCCTATCCTCTCAATGATCTCATAAAGACCAATATATCTAGGGCTACACTTTCAGAAACACTTTGTCTCCTGCACTATACTCCATATCCTGTCGATGATGATCCATATAACTCTTCTGTCTATCTTGAGCCACTTTTATTCGACTCCTGATCAGTTTCACCTTATCCATAGTGTCTTGTATCAGTTCTGGAACTTCAACCACTCTCAAGCCCTCTTCATCCCAATACAGAGGTGATCAACATACTTTATTATATAATGCCTCATAAGGTGCCATTCCAATACTACTGTGATAGTGATTTTTTTGATTAAATTCAATCAATGCAATATACTCATCCTAAGCTCATTGAAACTCCAATACACATGCCTAAAGCATATCCTCAATAGTCTTGATTGTCCTCTCACTCTGCCCATTTTTTAAGGACAAAATACAGTATTGATGTTCAACTTTGTACCCATAATTGACTGCAAGCTCTTCAAAAATCTCAAAATAAATCTAGGATCCCTGTCCGATACAATAGACACTGGAATCCCATGCAATCTAACCACTTCATTCATATGCCTCCAAGCCAACTAGTCTAGTGAATTATTCTCCTTTACTAGTAAGAAATGGGCCGACTTAGTTAATCAGTCCACTATAACCCATATAGCATCATTTTGTCGTGGAGTCTTAGGCAAACCTATAATAAAATCTATAGTGATTCGTTCCCATTTCCACTCCAGAATAGGCAACAAATGTAGCTTCCCAACTGGAGCCTGATGCTCAGCTTTAAGTAGGCAACTTAAACACTTAGCTACATAGTCAGCTACTTGTTTCTTCATCCCTGGCCACCAGAAATGTTGCTTTAGCATATTATACATCATGGTCATGCCAGGATGTATAACATAAACAACCATATAAGTTTCATCTAAAATTTGTTTTCTTAATTCATCCATATTAGGCACATACAATCTCTGTTTTAACTATAATGTCTCATCTCTCAATTCAAATTCAGAATTTAGATTCATATTAATTTTCTCAATAAGTTTCACCATTTTAGGATCTTCGCTTTGAAATCTTCGAATTCGATCATGTAACATCGATCTCAACTTTATAGTGGTTATCAATGATTCATTATGCTCGAGATTCATCTCCACTTTCAAAGTTCTCAATTGAATCAAGCTTGGCAACCTCAATAACCGAATATGAGCTACATTGCTATGTGCCTTCTTACTCAAAGCATCTACCACTATATTCACTTTCCCCGGTTGATACTCAATCGTATAATCATAATCTTTTAACAACTATATCCATTCCTTTGTCTCATGTTCAGCTCTTTCTAACTTAGTACATATCTTAAACTCTTGTGATCAGTGTATATTTGAAATGTCTCTCTATATAAATAATGTTTCCATATCTTTAGAGCAAAGACAACTACAACAAGCTCTAGATCATATACTGGATAGTTCATCTTATTAGACCTTGGTTGTCTCGATGCATAGGCTATCATCTTGATATTCTGCATCAATACACATCCCAATCCTTGATATGAAGCATCACTGTAGGCTATATATCCTCCAATTCTCGATGGAATAGTCATTACCGTAGCTATAGTCAACTGATGTTTCAACCCCTTAGAGCTCTTCTGACAATAATCATCCCATTTGAATGTTGCATTCTTCCTCATAAGTTTAGTTAGAGGGGTCGAGATCAAAGAAAACCCCTCGACAAACCTTCATTAATATCCAACCAATCCGAAGAAATTCTGGATTTCAAACACAATCTTCGAAGCCTTCCATTTCATTACTACCTCTATCTTCATTGGTTCCACTTGATTACCATGCCCATTTACTATATGACCTAAAAACATCACTTGACTCAATACCTAGCCTCTGCTATCTTTAACTGATAATACCCATACCTCAAATCCAATTTAGTGAACACCTAAGCTCCCTGAAGCTAATCAAATAAGTCATCAATTCTAGGCAATAGGTACTTATTCTTTACTGTAACCTTATTCATTTGCCTATAATCAATACACAGTCTCAAAATGCCATCTTTCTTCTTCACAAATAAGACTAGAGCTCCTTAAGGTGAAATACTGAGTCTAATGAGTCCTTTTTAAAGCAACTTTTATAACTAAGCCTTCAAATCCTTTAGTTCCACATGTGCCATCCTATATGGAAGAATAGATATAGGAGCAGCACTTGGAACTAAGTCAATTGTGAACTGTGTTTCCCGATTTGGAGGTAAGATAGGTAACTTAGTGGGAAACACATCCAGGAATTCCTTAACCACAGGAATGTCCTATATATTCTGCTCAACTCTATTATCAATAATGTGGGCTAGATAAGCCTCACATCCCTCTTGCATCAACCTCAAGGCACTCATGAATGAGATCAGTCTAGCTGGCATTGCTTGGCTAATACCTATAAGCATTGCTCTCGATTGATTAAGATATTCTAAAATGACCTCCTTGGTATAGCAATTCATGATGACCCTTTGAGCAGTGAGTCAATCCATGCCC
This sequence comes from Erythroxylum novogranatense, assembly GCA_029891385.1. Taxonomy (NCBI): domain Eukaryota; kingdom Viridiplantae; phylum Streptophyta; class Magnoliopsida; order Malpighiales; family Erythroxylaceae; genus Erythroxylum; species Erythroxylum novogranatense. The sequence continues at coordinate 15,271,339 of CM057235.1, read as the reverse complement.
AGAATAATAGTTATCTCCTTTAACTGTAACATAATCAAGTTTGTTTCCAACTCTACCTGATCAATTTGAATCAAACACCTCTTGTAAACTTCTCTTATCACGGTGGTACTACCTATCGATGTACTCACATCTAATCCACATCTTAATAACTCCCAATCACTTTACAACTTAGATTCCATATGTGGTGTGATAAAAGAATTCATAGATCCAAGATCTAGAGATGCAAAAGCCTCAAATGTAAATAATAATAATACACCTGCAATGACATATGAAGAATCATATGCCTCCTGTCTCGTCATAGCATAAACTCTGGCTTGAGACTGCGATTGATTGCTCCACACCTCAGTTTTGACAGAAGGAATCCTAGAGCTCACTTTACCTCTACCACGGCCTCTCTGTCCAGACCCACCAACTTGGCTCTGTTGAATAGTAGTTTCTATCACCATGTTTCCTCTCCTACCAAACTGAGCTTCAATTTGTTGGACCAATGATGGTTGATAAATTAAATCCCACTTATGTTTTGATAATAATAAGATGTATAGAATTGGTTAAGAAATTATTTCAGGTGATTTGGATTCAAATACATCAATACTGCATCAATCATGAATGGGCAAGACATAAATCATGGTGAAATCAAGAAGGAAATAATCTTCATCATGCTAGAGACATTAAACATGAAGATTATAGAAGATTTGATTGAATATATCCGTTGGAGTCAGCAACAAGTCGACCAGCATTTCATAAGTCGACTAATAAATTAAAGATCATCAGATGGGGGTTAAAATAAGTCGACTAATATGTTACAAGTCGACTACAAATCAATTGAATAGGAACACTAGTAGACTATCATGGCAGTAGTCGACTGATCGAAGAGCGAAGTTAAAGGCTGCAGTGAAAAATGCTAATACTAGTCAACTATCACAGCTCGACTAGTCGACTATCAGCTAGAGCTGAACAAGATTTATCCGAATCATTCACAAATGGAAAAGAGGAAGTTAAGCAACATCCATAAGAAATCATGCAACGGCTAGAAAGGTTTACCAACGTCTATATTCTTCTCTAAACTCAGTATAAAGAGTGGATGATCAAGGGATAAAAATAACCAAAAGTCCAATAACCAAAAGAATTCCACTATTGTTCCAAATTTGCTCCTTATTGCTCTTAGCTTGTTTCAAATGTGTATTGAGCATTGTTCTTTCATCTTTATCTCATTTCTCTTGCGAGTTGAGTGATTAGTGAAAAGTCACTTGTGAGGTAGGATTTGTGCCAGAAAACAAATCGATTGTAAAGATAGCTTGAGCCGGAAATCAAGTAGTGTTGTAAGAGTTCACACTAAACTAAAAAGTGTGTAGTAAAGTAGTTTGCCAAATCCTAAGTGGGAGCTTAGGTAGAGGACGTAAGTCTTAGCATCAAACCTCTATAAAAATAGTGTTTGCTCTTCTTCCTTACTCTTTGCATTTAAATTTGTTTAAATTGTTTTATGTGAATTAACTTTTGATTTTATTGTAAAATTTTACGAAAAACTTTAAAGATCTATTCAACCCCCTTCTAGATCGTTTACAATTGGTATCAGAGCAGAAGTATCCAGGGATGACACACAACAATCTAGTGGAAGAAGGTAGCACTAATAATCACCCTCCTTTGTTTAATGGTTCTAACTACTCTTCTTGGAAAAATCCTATGAAGTATCATATTATAAGCGAGGGAGTAGAGTATTGGAAGATCATCATCTTCGATCCACAAGCACCTTTGAAAGAAAATGGTGAGTTAAAAACGGAGATGGAGTATGACGACAATGATTGGAAGCAAGCTTACATCAATGCAAAAGCTATGAAATTGATATATTGTGCTCTCACGGTTGAGGAAAGAAATCGAGTAAACTCCTGTACCAGTGCTAAAGAAATGTAGGAAAGACTTCGCATCACTCATGAAGAAACAAATCAAGTTCTAGAGACAAAGATCAACATGCTTCTCCATGACTATGAAATGTTTGTCATGAAGGAAGGTGAGTCTATTTCTACTATGCTTGATCGTTTTACAGAAATCATAAATGGATTAGGCAACCTTGGAAAGCATATGACGGATAGCGAGAAGGTGAAGAAGATTCTTCACTCACTAACGAAAGAACGGGACTCTCAAGTCACCGCGATCATGGAATCTAAGGATCTCAATCATTTAGAATTCAACGCCTTGGTAGGATCTCTCATAAATTATGAGATCATTCTCAAATCAAGAGGAGGAAGAGGTAAGTTACAAAAGTCAATTGCTTTAAAAGCTAATGCTTCTTCTTTTGATGAAAGTGACGAATAAATAGATGAAGAAGAAGAAGACGAAGAAATAGCAATGTTTGTCAGAAACTTAAGAAAGTTCAAAGGAGTACTCAAAAATAGGAGGAAAGAGTTAAGTGGTGGAAGAAATGGAGAAAGAAAGAAGTACACCATGGAAAGAAGATCTAAGGGCTATGAAGAAAAGAAGAGCAATGAAGAATGTTGGAAATGTAGAAAAAGAGGAAATCATGCTAGAGAATGCAAAAGCTCATCTTTCACTTCGAATTTCCAGAAAAATGACAGGTATGACAAAGGAAAAAAGAAAGCTAGCCTAGTAGCCACTTGGAGTGATGATGAGGAAGCATACCAAAGCAAAGATGAAGACAACTTGGCTCTTATGGCAAATAGATCCTTAACAAGTGATAACAAAGAAGAGGTAACATTCATTGATCAAGATCTTAGAGATTCTTTTAATGCTTTACAAATTGATTTTGAAAAAGCTATTGAAATCAACAAGAAATTGAGAAAGAAAATAAGAGAGCTAGTTGCTGAAAATAGTGTCTTGCATGAAACTATTGATGATTTAGATTGCACTAAGGAAGACCACTCTACATGTCTTGCTGAAAAAGAAAATCTTGCTTGTGAGCTTGATAGACTTAGAAAGGAATTTTCTTATGTGGTTGGAAAATTTGCTGGTGAAATGAAAAGTTTGAAAATATGTTGTCTTTACAAAGATATTCAATTTCTAAACATGGTTTAGGATATGATCCTTTTGATAGAGATTGTTCTTTAATTTCCAAATTTACTAAGGATGGAAAAGTTGCAAAATGTGGAAAATGATTGAAAGATGGTCATATAGAAATTGCTTGTAAGAGTATTAGGAGAAGTATTAATGTTAAGAAAATTTAGGTATTAAAAGGTACAACACCTCCTAATGTGGTTTATGTTGCTAACCAAAATGGACCCAAAAATGGTTTGGGTACCTATAAGAAGAAAGAATGTTTATATTGTAGGTACAAGTAAGGGATAAAAAACCTCCAAGCACGTGGTACATCGATAGTGGATGTTCAAGGCACATGAGTGGAGACAAGAATCTATTTGCAGAAATTAAACCAAAGAATCAAGGATATGTCACATTTGGAGATAACAACAAAGGTAAAGTCATTGGTATTGGTAAAGTGGGTAAGGAACCTTTGCCTACCATTGACAATGTTTTGCTTATTGATAGTTTGAAACATAATTTGCTAAGTGTTTCTCAATTATGTGATATGAATTTTAATGTGATTTTTGAATCATCTCATTGCTTGGTTAAGAATGATGATCATGTTTCTTTCATTGGTTTGAGGCATGGAAATGCATATATTGTTGATTTACATAATGATAGTTCTTTTAATGAAAAATGTTTGGTGACATTAGAAGAAAATGCATTTTTGTGGCATAGAAAATTAAGATATGCACCTTTGCCTTTAATTTCTAAGCTTTCTAAAAATGACATTGTGAGAGGTTTGCCTAAGATAAAATTTGTTAAAGATCATTTGTGTGAATCTTGTTTGAAAGACAAACACGTTAGAGAATCCTTCAAAACAAAGAAAGAAATTTGCTCTTTTAGAATTCTTGAACTTGTTCATATGGATTTGATTGGACCATCTAGACATGATAGTCTTAGTGGTAAATTATATGTTCTTGTTATTGTGGATGATTTTTCAAGATTTACTTGGGTGAGATTTCTTGCAAATAAAAGTGATGCTTTTAACGAGTTTACTAAGTGGTGTAGGTTGGTTCAAAATGAAAAGGATTTGACAATTGTTGCAATTAGAACTGATCATGGAGGTAAACTTGAGTGTGAACCATTTGAAAGGCTTTGTAACAAATATGGAATAGGGCACAATTTCTCAACACCAAAAACACCACAACAAAACGGTGTAGTAGAAAGGAAGAATCGCTCACTTGAAGAAATGAGTCGAACAATGTTGAATGAGTACAATCTTCCTAAATCCTTTTGGGCGGAAGCAATTAATACCGCGTGCTATGTCATCAATTAAGTGCATCTTAGACTAGACAAAAACAAGACACCATACGAGCTATGGAAAGGTAAGAAACCCAACATTTCGTATTTTCATCCTTTCGGTTGCAAAGTTTTTATTCATAATAATGGGAAGAACAATTTAGGAAAATTTGATTCAAAATATGATGTTGGTGTGTTTATTGGTTATTCTCTAACTAGTAAGGCATTTAGAGTCTATAATAATAGAACTAAGTGTGTTGAAGAAAGCATTCATGTTAAATTCGATGATATGATTTCACCCCCAAGAAAGGTTTGTTTTGATGATGATGCAGGGAATTTAGGAAATGGAGTTGAAGAAATTGAATCCAAAATTGAAGAAATGAAGTTAGATGATAAAGATCATGTTCCCAACATTAAAGCATGGGCGAAAGCAAAGAAGCATCCTATGGAGCAAGTCATTGGTAGCTTGGATGATGGTTTAAGGACTACGAGAAATGTAACATCCCACCCCCACTGGGAAGGGTAAAATAGTAATTTGGAAAGGGCCGAGAGTGTTTAGCATTGGGTTGCAATATGTATGCATATTATTGCACGTGACTAGTGGAATTGCACATGAACTTTACTATACATGCATTCCTGACATTTCCTGGTATTTGTGCCTAAATGGAATGTGGTTGTGAATTACGTGGTAATTGTATTTAAAAAATTATTTGGAGTGAGTCTTTGTGTGTTTTATATTTTAAGAAAATTTTAGGAAATTTTCTGGAATTTTTCGGGGAAAATTTTCGGATCGGAAAAAAATCGCTAAGTGGCAAACCGGTTGAACTTCGGTATCAAAAATTTCTGTCCAATGGTACTGAAATATTGGGTACATTATTTCGGAATTGAAATTGGAACCATTGGAATTGAATGGGTCAAAGATTCATTTTATTAGGGTTTAATTTTATTAAAAGTTTGTCTTTATTCTTATTTTGTCTTTTTTTCCTTAACTTGGACAAGTGTCATATTGACACATATCCATCCCATTTAATGCTTGCTTTCTTGGTGGTTCCAATTGAAAGAAGGAAAAAGAAGGGTATTTGGCTTGGCTTGGTCTTTGATCATCCACGTTTCTTCTAATAAAAAAAATCAAGAAGGATGAGTTACTTCTTGATTTTTCCTTCTCCAACCGAAACTTCATCCTCTTCTTTGGTCTCTCCTTCAACTTTGGCTTAAATTGCTACTTTCCTTTCAACCTTGGGTGTTTTCCTTTCATGCTTATAAACCTCCTACTTCCTTGCTATGATGGTGTGAAGGAGAGAGAGAATAATAGTTGGAGTATTCTTTAAATTGAAGAAGTGAAGAGTTGAAAGCTTGCTTAGGTAAGATGGTGCTTTTTTTTTGGCTTGTTTTGTTGTTACATGTATTAATTGTGATCATTGTGCACTTAATTGCATGAGAATTGTATTGGTGTCTATGGTAGGTCATATGTTTGATAGATTGATAGTTGATTAATGGTTTGATTAGGTAAAATATAGTGAATGAAAGGAAAGGTGTTTTATATGGTTTTAGATTGATTTTTAATGGTGTTAGATGCTTGGAAATGAAAAGAAGAAAATTTGGTGTATATGCTGCCATTTTATGGCTACTTGGTTAAGTGAAGATCTTGATGAAATTTTGGCAAATTACTTGACTAATTGGGATGTTTATTGGATTGGAAAAAGTATGGAAATGATAGGAATTGGAGTGAGTAGTAAAGCTGGAAAATGTACCTTGAACATGTTCTAATGTTTTTACCATAACTATTTGTGTGGTTAAACAAATGAGGTTCGGTTTGTGCCAAATGAAACTTTAGTTGATTGGCTACAATTTTGTGTGAAATAGGTGTTGTCTAATTGTAGCTCTAAAAGGTTGAATTTTGGCTTGGAAAATCAGAGACATGAGCTGTGTAAACAGTACCCAGATTGATGACCTAATTATTTTGATGATTTTTCTAGATTAATTTAGAAGGAATTGGTAAAAATGGTCTTAATGAAAGTTGAAGCCTATCTTGTTAGCTTTCCATTGCCACTGATTTTGCAATTTTTCAATATGTACGTTGGAAGTTATGAGCTGTTAACTAATGATTGACTATGTGCATTATGTTGGAACCTAGCCATAAGTGTAGGTTTTGTGAGTATTCTGATTGGAAACAAATTTAGAGATTTCCGTGATTTGAATTGGCACAAATGATCTCTGGAAAGTTGTATAGAAAGCAATTATCTTGAAAATGAGATATAGTATGTTAATTTTGGATAACAGAATTGGGACTTATGAATTTTCAAAGATTGGACTGAAGTTAGGTCATTGACTAGTGGTCAGGGCAGAAACTTGCATGAAAGTTTTGAGCTTGTTAGTGATGGAATTGGATTCTGAGTCCTTCATGAAAATTGAATTATGAGATCTTATCTTTCCATTGATATAAGGTAGTGATTATTTTGACATTTGTGCTAGGAGATATGCTGCTTTGAAATGTACTGTTCAGATTGGGAAATTTCAGTGGGCAGATGCTTTAGTGAATTGTTTAGCCTAGTTAGCAAATGAATTTGATTTCAGGCTGTTCATGAAAGTTGTAGATAACATTGGGATCTTTCTGAGCATATTTATTGTGTAATTTTTGACAAAGGTAATGAGAAGTTATGGATTTTATAAAATGTTACATTGTTTTGACAAAATCCTGCACTATTTTGAGAGGCATTGACTGGGCAGTAACTTTGATTGCGTTTTTGACACCCTTAGAAGTGAAATTGTCTTTTGTGTCCCGCATAAAACTTGTAGATCTCTCTTTTCTCTATGAAATAGATACCAAGTTTGTCCAATTTGGAATTCGGAGCAAGGAGTTATGAGTTGTGGAAGTTGGGATGTCGGTGGACGTTTGTCCAGAACTGCCATTGTAGTAGCCTAAGTCGACTTGCACCCTCAGATAAGTCGACTAGAACATACACAGTAGCATTAGTTGACTAGGATCATATATTCTCCTTCTTTTGCTTATAACTTGTCTATCCGACCTCCGATTGACCTGATTCTCGAGGCATCGGATTCGTGAATCATTTAATTTCATTTCTATGTGAAATTGGAAATTTTAGAGGCAAAATTGATGAAATGGGTTAGTCAAAGTGATGAGATCGGTAGCGATTTTGGACCTTTGACGTCCGAATTGAGCGATTTTAGTGTCTATGGTTTCTTTGGACATAAGGAAACATTTTACCGTATGATTTATGGAATGATACCGAATGTCACTTAACATGCATTGTACGCGATTTTCATTGATACACGTGCATCTTTAAATAGTTATGCCTGTACATTTGGTAATGTGTATGCAATTGCATTGTTATAGAGACTTATTTGAGCGTTGATCCACCGACGTTATCGAGTCTTCCGTATTTAGCTCAAGAAATGCTGTGAGTAACCTAGTTGGTTTCTCAATTTTGACCGTTAAATGTTCGCATTTGGAATTCGTGTTGAATAATGATGAGTATGTGAATTGTTATGTTTGAAATCTCGGACCAAAGGTCCGAGGGATCGAGTGATTGGATATGCCAATGTGATTGTTTGTAAATGAGAAAATTGTCTATGATCAAATACGGATCAAGGTCCGAGAAAATGAGAATTTGACATTGAAATGTTAATTGACCGAGATCGAGAAACTTTTATGTTTCCAATATGATATGACTGTTTCAATTATTGGTTTTGATCAGATTGCAATATATGGGTATATTGCATTTCATGCATGTATACATGAACAGATAATGATAGTGTGACCGAGTCGCCATCACATCAAACGAGCCTCGAGCTCAAGGAGTTAGGCATACCAGAGGGCTCTTCTACTCCCTAGACGCATCTATCGAACACCGATCACCGCTTATGCGCCGGTCACAACATTGAAATTAAATGGAAAGAGTCTCATATGCATTGCATACACATTGTGATGATTGAGTATGTTGAATGAGAAATAGGTAAGAGTGCATGAGAATCAGAACCGCTATAAGGTATTCTCAATGTGTTATGGTGATATGTTGTACGCTATTTATGAATGCATGAATTGAGTGAACCATCGATGATGGTTTCTCACCGAGTTCGCAAAACTCACCCAAAATTTGCAACTATTTTTAGGCTCAAGAGTACTCCGTTAGACACGGAGTATGCCTATCGCATGCCGTGAAAAGATAGAGGTCGGATCGGTCAAGCGTCTGCATTAGTGTCATCTTACTTTTATACAATTATGTATTCCGCATTTTTTTGAAAAATATTGTTGTAGTTCTAGTGGGCCCCAAATGGGATATTGTAATTTTATTGATTGTAATGTGATCACTGAAATGTTTATGAATAAAATTGGGCCCAATTTGGTTATGGATCTGTGTACTGTTATCACTGAAAATGTTTACAAAGTAACGGGCACAAATGGTCTATAGTTTTTCGCGCATGTGAATGTCTTTAAAAAAAAAAATACTGAATGTTTGACGGTATTCAAGTACTCTAGCATACCACTCTTGTGAGGCACGAACTCGGATATCACCCACGATATCGGATTCAGGTCTTGCGGGAATGGGGTGCTACAAGAAATGTCTATGAGCAAATGAGCAATTCATCTTTTATCTCATTAGTGGAACCCAAGAATATAAAAGAGGCTCTTGAAGATGAAAATTGGCTATTAGCTATGCAAGAAGAGCTTAATCAATTCAAGAGGAATAATGTATGGGATTTGGTAGCACCACCAAAAGACAAAAACTATCATTGGAGTCAAGTGGGTAAATAGGATAAAATATGATGAGAATGGTGAAGCAATCAAGAATAAATCAAGGTTAGTAGCTCAAGGATTTTATCAAGAAGAAGGCCTTGATTATAATGAGACATATGCTCCTGTGGCTTGATTGGAGGCAATCAGATTACTATGTGCATTTGCATCATACAAAAGGATCAAATTAAATCAAATGGACGTCAAGAGTGCAATTCTCAATAGATACAGTCAAGAGGAAGTTTATGTCAAACAACCACCTGATTTTGAAGATCATGAACATCCGGATTATGTCTACAAACTCAAGAAGGCACTCTATGGGTTAAAACAAGCACCTAGAGCATGGTATGAAAGGTTAAGTACTTTTCTAACTCAACATGGGTATATTCGTGGTAAGATTGATAATACCTTGTTTATTAAACATGTTAATCAAGATATGTTAATTTGTCAAATATATGTTGATGATATTGTGTTTGGTGCTACTAATGAATCCTTGTGCAAAGAATTCAGTGATTTAATGAAAAGTGAATTTGAAATGAGCATGATGGGAGAACTCAAGTTCTTTCTTGGATTGCAAATCAAGCAACACAAAGATGACATCTTCATTCACCAATCAAAATATACCAAGGTGCTTCTAAAGAAGTTCAAAATGGAAGGATGCAAAGTAGCAGCAACACTTATGGCAACAAACCAGGTCTTGGAAAAATCTGAACATGAAGAAGATGTTGATCAAAAACTCTATAGAGGTATGATCGGCTCCCTTTTGTATTTAACTGCTTCTAGACCTAATATTATGTTTGCTACATGCTTGTGTGCTATATTTCAATCTTTTCCTAAAATTTCTCATTTGAGTGCTTGCAAAAGAATTTTTAGATATCTGAGTAGAACTATTAATCATGGTTTATGGTATCCCAGTTGTGAATCTTTTGACTTGTATGCTTATAGTGATGCTAATCATGGTGGCTGTAGGGTAGATAGAAAAAGCACTAGTAGCTTATGTCACTTCTTAAGATCATCTTTGATCTCTTGGGCGAGTAAAAGCAAGTTAGTGTAACTATTTCCACTTTGAATCAATATGAAGAACCGAAAGTGCATGTGCTCAAGTTCTTTCGATTAAACATCAATTACTTGATTATGGTATTGTGGTTAAAAATATTCCTAATTATTGTGATAATACCAGTGCAATTTGTTTGAGTAAAAATCCAATTCTGCATAGTAGAACAAAGCATATAGAAATTAGACATCATTTTATATGTGATCATTGCTTGAAAGGTGACATTTGTTTGAAGCATGTTTCCTCTAGTGACCAATTAGCTGATATATTTACTAAACCCCTTAAGGAAGATGTGTTTGTGAACATCAAATTGAAACTTGGTATGTGCGATTTAAATTCTCTTGGTTGATTTTAATTTGTTGCATACATTAGTACATTGAAATGGTCAAAACATGAGGCAAATGTGCAATTCCATCTGAAGAATACATCATCATGTTCTACACTTACGCTAAAGTGTGATTGATTTGGAGTTTTGCAACATTCCAGTCGACTATTTGGAGTCTAAGTCGACTGAGGTAGAGGAATTATTTAAGTTAGTCGACTAACAGTATACGACTAGTCGACTAATACACCCATTTTTCAAAACCAGTCGACTAACAACACACGACTAGTCGACTAGTTTTCCCTCTGATAACCCCCACTTATCCTTTTAATTTTATTAGTTGACTACTCTCATACCAGTCGACTATAAGACTTCTAGAACCCCTTTAAAAACCTCATTTTCCCTCAAATCTCCGAAATAGCTCTTGTCTTCTTCTTCTAAAAATCTTCACTCATAGTCGACACTCTCCCTTGATTTTCTAAAATCCACCATACCCACTGTCAATCGATTCTCCCAAACACCAAACCCATTGATTAATTCTTCAAATCTTTCTCCTTCTCCTAAAAACCCCTTTCGACTCTTATATATGAAATTTGAAATTTAATTCTATCTTCCTTAAATCTATCAATCTCTCACAATGGCTCCAAGGAAATCTACTGGAAAAGGGAAGAAGACAACCACTCCTCCACAAGGTCCAAGAATACGTGGGTCTTCTTCAAGAGGAGGTGGTAATCGAGAAAATGAGGAAGTTGAAGCAAGGTTCATCTCCCGTGAAGCTCAAAACCTTTATTACACGGTGCTTAAACAGAGGTACTAATACCTTCTATGAGATTTGATTGGGTTGAGTTAGAGCATAGTGAAAACAAGGATTTATTTTTTGAAATCACAAGTTATGGACTGCGTTATTTCTTGGGGTATAGTGATAACATTTATGAGGACATGGTGAGGGAATTTTATGCAAATCTTGTGGTAATTCGGAGTAATGTGGATATTGGTACATAATTGAAATCTCATATTCAAGGCAAAGAAATGTTTATTTGTGAAGATTATTTGTCTAGAGGGTTTCAATTGCCTACTGGTGGAGTTAGGCCTAATGCTTCTTTGTTAGATATGGATATTTTAAGACTTGAAGATGGTGAAACGGATGAAGAGGCTGAGGATAACTTCGGTTACACTGAAGCAAAGGGCGATGATCTACTTGCTCGATTATATTCCGACCATTCACCACCTTTTGAGGCAATGGACTTGCTCTTAAACTATAGACTATTACATTATGCTATAAATCGTGTGGTGTATCCAAAGAAGGCAAGCAATAATCACATCACCTCTCTAGATAAGGAGATACTATGGCACATGGAAGCAGGGAGAAAAATAAATTTTCCGAGCTTGATTATACAGATGATGAGAAAAAAGGCAAATTTATTAAGGGGTGAGCTGAAAAGAAAAACGGGCAAACACAAAGGCATGCCATATGGAGCCTTGATAACTCACATGGCCAAGCTGCAAAGATGCAATTTGAACGCCTATGATTATTATCTCTTTCCTCAAAGTTGGAGATTTACTCCTTATAATCTCCGCAATATGAAATTGGTTAAAACTACTGAGAGAGGTTGGGTTTATTCTTATCATGTAGAGAAGCTAGGTTTGACCTTGGAGGGTGAATAAGCACCTAGGAGGCAACGTTCTAAGAGGGCAGGTGATCGCCCTAGTAGCTCCTGACCTAGTAGTGTGCGAAGGGGTGAAGCATCTCAAGATGACCTTCGGGAGATTCGAGAACAACTGGAAGAACTGAATGATCATACTGATGATCAACAGGCTATGCTTATACAATTGGAGAAGAGTGTCGATGAGCATAGGAGTATGCTTACTCGCCTGGAGAAAAGCATCAAGAAAATTTTTGATAAGTTGGGCTGTAGACATGATGATTCTTTGTCGTGATGTGTTCTGCATTTTCACCTAGACCGACAGCTTTTATTATGCTCTTACTAGTGTGTGAAATTTTTATCTATTTGTCTTTGAGTACTGCTTAAGACTTTTGGTGTTTGATGGCTTGCTTCTATGTTTAATGTGATTGCGATAATTTCTCATCTTTATATTTGTGTTTGTTTTTCATACTACTACCTATTCGTGATTCATCTATTTCCTCTTGTTGTTTTATATTAGTTGTTTTGATTATGACAAAAAGGGAGAGTAAAATTGGAGATTGGATATTCTTTTACTTGATTAAGCGGGAGTTATATTGTTAAAATGTCCTTGATATAAGATTATCTTGATTTCAACTTAGTCTTACAAATTTAATTTTACAAGGTTATTAAATTCAATATTTCATATGATTAAGGGGGAGACTTCTAACCAAAATGACAAGGTATAAAAACCTTGATCAATGTTTCCTTGTTCTCATTTCTTAAACAATTTCTAAGTGTTTTGTCATTATCAAAAAGGGGGAGATTGTTGGACCAATGGTGGTTGACAAATTAAATCTCACTTATGTTTTGATAATAATAAAATATATAGAATTGGTTAAGAAATTATTTCAGGTGGTTTGGATTCAAATACATCAAGACTGCATCAATCTTGAATGGGCAAGACATAAATCATGGTGAAATCAAGAAGGAAATAATATTCATCATGCTAGAGACATTAAACATGAAGATTATAGAAGATTTGATTGAATATATCCGTTGGAGTCAGCAATAAGTCAACCAGCATTTCATAAGTCGACTAATAAATTAAAGATCATCAGATGGGGGTTAAAATAAGTCGACCACAAATCAATTGAATAGGAACACTAGTCGACTATCATGGCACTAGTTGACTGATCGAAGAGCAAAGTTAAAGGCTGCAGTGAGAAATGCTAATACTAGTCGACTATCACAGCTTGACTAGTCGACTATCAGATAGAGCTGAACAAGATTTATCTGAATCATTCACAAATGGAAAGGAGGAAGTTAAGCAACGTCCATAAGAAATCATGCAACGGCTAGAAAGGTTTACCAACGTCTATATTCTTCTCTAAACTCAGTATAAAGAGTGAATGATCAAGGGATAAAAATAACCAAAAGTCCAATAACCAAAAGAATTCCACTATTGTTCCAAATTTGCTCGTTATTGCTCTTAGCTTGTTTCAAATTTGTATTGAGCATTGTTCTTTCATCTTTATCTCATTTCTCTTGCGAGTTGAGTTATTAGTGAAAAGTCACTTGTGAGGTAGGATTTGTGCCGGAAAACAAATCGATTGTAAAGGTAGCTTAAGCCGGAAATCAAGTAGTGTTGTAAGAGTTCACACTAAACTAAAAAGTGTGTAGTAAAGTGATTTGCCAAATCCTAAGTGGGAGCTTAGGTAGAGGATGTAGGTCTTAGCACTGAACCTCTATAAAAACAGTGTTTGCTCTTCTTCCTTACTCTTTGCATTTAAATTTGTTTAAATTGTTTTGTGTGAATTAACTTATGATTTTATTGTAGAATTTTACGAAAAACTTTAAAGATCTATTCAACCCCCTTCTAGATCGTTTACTCAATTGGCCCAGAACAATCCCTAATATGACAATCAAGTGAGCCGCACTAAAGAAAAGATCCTTTTGACTTCCAACATTGACCACTATACTTCTTCCCACAATGTTCACAAGTTGGCAATTGACCCGATGCTTCACCTCTGTTATTATCAGATTGAACAGAACTACCTCTCTGTCTGAACCTCGAATATCTTGATCCAATCGACGGTATAAAAGCTTGGGTCTAACGCTTACTAAACCTTCTGCTAGAATCGCTTTGAGATTCGCTGGGCCTCTTTTGTCTAGACTCTGATCTCTGATCAAACTGACTATCCCTCAACAATTGCTCTATTCGGATCAAGACTGTTTTAAGCTCAGTGAAACTGCTCAAGTTAGTAATAGCTAGCCTTTTTCGAATCTCCATGTTCAACTCATCTTCAAATCTCCTTTCCTTTCTCTCAGGAATTCTTGGAGGCATTCCCTCAGGTTGAGACATAGACGACTCTTTTCTGACTGATGGGATATTAGAAAAGATAATCGTTCATATAACTTGGGGACTATAACCCTAATTCTTTATATAGTTTTAGCCCATTATAAAATAGAAATCAAACTATTTGGTCTCTACATATTAAAGCCCATACTTTATTAGATGTCATATAACCCAAAGTCTTTAACTTTAATAGATCACTTTAGCAAGGCTTAACCTTATGATAGCTCATAATATACAATTAATTTATAAATATATGTGCCCACACGTTAGATTAAATTCAACACTTTAAGGATTAAAAGGTATTCATTTGAACTTTTCAAATTTAAGATCAATTAATTAAATTAAATCCAAATCTAATTTTATCATTTTAATTCAAATTTAGATTTTTATCAATGACAATCAAATAATTTCATAAAATTATAGAATTAAAGTTAGATTTAATACCACCGTTAGGAAATCAAAGTAGGAACCAATCTCACACAATAAACTAATAACAAGACCTTTTTATTTTGATTTCCCAAAGGTGAAGATCACTTAAAATCTATAATATAATTAATATATAAAACGTAAAAAAGCATGAATCTTAATTTATACCTTAGTGTGAAACTTGATCCTTTTTTGTTGTTTTTGTTGAATTGTTTTTGAAACAGGCTCATCTTAACGATCTTTAGCTACATAAGTGTCTGACTTTTATTGATATTCATAGAACAAGTTGTAAGAACCCTACAACAATTGTAGAAAGGGTTAGGCAAAGAGTGCTAACCCCCTTAGACCCTAAGCCTGTTTATAATATGTCATGAACATTTTAGTAATTTAATTAAAATAAAATTCTAATTTCAATTAATCTTTAATTAACATTACAATTAGTTTTAATTAAATACTAGTTATGCACAAATAAGATCTAATATCTCATTCAATAATAAAGTTTCTCAAGATTTACAATCAAATTTAACTTAACTAAAACATCTTTACTCTCTTCATCTCATTCTTTGTGTGTGACCCATTAAGTTCTAAAATATGTTGACAATGGATATAAATTCTACCTAAATCATATTTAGGACTAGATAAATTAAACTCATTTAATTTATATTTAATTCACTAATAAAACAATTTATATAGATCAAGAATAGCATCTATCAATGTATTATGACCATTCAAATATTTAAGAATATTAAAGTAAATTTGAATAATATTTATGTACATGATATTTTTATATAATTTAATCATTTCATCATACAATGTTCTAATTAGACATAGAACATAGAAGTAATATCTACTATATTTAGTCCAATCATGTTAGTTCTCTACAATTAATAATTGATTTTATTAATCACATTAGCAAACTATTTCACAAAATGTTATTCCACCTTTGTCAAGGATTTCTTAAATCAATACTAATGGAGGATAACGAAGCATTCTTCTTAATTACTTTAAGGTAATTTATCATATATTAATTACTCAACTACTTCCATGTAATTAATGTTATATCCAATGGCAACCAACTAGGCTACTTTCAATTACAATAATTTATAACTAGTATGAAAATATAAAAATCCCTATATCAATTATTTTGGAGATCCCAAGTCAAAAGATCATCTGTATATTCATCACAATAAGAATTTTTAATAAACATCTAAATGTTTGTTTAAGTATCTCTATAATTTAATCTATAAAATTGATTATTTCTTTCATAAGGAAGAAACATAATGTGTTCTAGTTTTATATATATTTTATTAATATTTAGTCTTAATAGAATAATAACTATGAACAATTTATGAATAATACATAAATGCAATATAAATATCATAATTATAATCTTATTATAAATTTTTTACAATATATATTTATCTCATAAACTTTATCATATACATCTAAATATATATAAGATAAAAATAATTATAATTATTTTATTGAATTACGATTAACTTATTGATTGTAAAGCATAAACTAATAGAAAATTGCAACCATTACTTTAGGAATATGCGTGGACATATAATATTTGAAAATTTAGGAATTGAGAATTAAGTTACAAATTTAATTCAATTTATATTTATAAATAATATATCTTTATATTTGGTTATCCTTTCAGACCTATAAGATGAGCCAGAATCTCGTAATTTGAATACAGCATCTTTCAATTAGTAGACATGATAAGAGATATTTCTATAAGATAACCAAAGTATTCATTCTGGAAAACACCCTGCGTCGTGAATCACGTGATCCCAAACCAATGGTGGCTTTCAGCCACTCAAACTCTATGACTATATGTCGAATATCATGCATAATAATACTATTATTATGAATCTAATCCCAATCTGCAATACCACTCATTTTTTGTGTGGCTAAGCTCCTCTAAAATCTACACACCTTTGCAGCAAATGATAGCTACCTTTCCTCTACCTAACTGAACAAGAGATCACGCCACAGTGAAGACGTCACAACATAACTGGCCGCTCATTGTACATCAAATTTTCTATTTCAATTACGTTTTCCGACCTTTTTCTCTTAAATTTCAGTTATATATTGTCATCCCCTCAAATTTTGAACAGACTATGACTCTAAAAGCCTATGCTAACAGTGACCAGGGAGGATGATGCTAAAAGCATCTGAATTTACTTGTTTAGATTGGATTCTTGCTATTTCAATTGGTGTTTCAAGAAGTGAGAGACAACAGCACAAACTATTGCAGAAGTAGAATACATTATTGTAACTCTACTAGTGAATCAAGCAATTTGGCTCAGAAAAATGCTGAAGGATTTGGGACAGGAACAATCAGCAACTACTTAATTTTGTGTGATAATATATCTGTTGTTTCTATTTCAAAAAATCATGTGATTCATGGGAAACCTAATCATATGAAGATCAAGTTTCACTTTATCGAAGAAGTGCAATAGTCTAATGAAGTATTACTGGATCATTGTTCCTTTAAAAATCAACTTGCGGATATTTTCATAAAAGCTTTGTCCACATAAAAGTTTGAATCTCTTCAATCAAAAATTGGCCTTTGTCTCCAAAATGCTGAGGAGGAGTGCTGAAGCAATGACATTTTTGTTACTGGAGTCTATTATTGCAGAAATTTATTATTCTAGAAGTTTTTATTTTTGCTAGTAGTATTTGGATTTTTAATAGCAATCCTTGTGCAGCTGAATTTTGTATAACTTGCAAGTTCTTTTCATAGTAGTTTTCGGATTATTAGAATTAGAATTCAAGTAGAATTATTATACCTTTTGTTCTCTATTTAAACACTTGGTGTTATTAATAAAATTTAATCTGCAATTCACAGCAATCAAAGTTCTTTATCTTGTCTTTCAATTTTTCTTTTATTTCTATCATGTTTTTAAACAGCAGCTTTGCTACATCTCTTATCACTCCAATGATGTGATAAAGTCAACAGTTTAAGAATTCTTTCTTTTAATTATCCGATTAATTATTGATCATTTTTATTAAATAAAATTTTATTTATTAATTAAATAATTGTAAAAAGTGATCGATATATCTGTTCATATCAATAAAATCCAAACTATAATTAAAAAAAGATATTAATGATTGATCGAATTAATTAATTTTAATTTTTAAAATTAAAATTACATAGTATATGTATATAAGTTCCTTTGGTTCTCATTTCACTTTTTCAAAGAACTTTACATGATTCTAATTTTTATCGAAAAGACATTTCCAATTCTATAATTAGTTAACAAATAACGTGTCATTTTAAAGTATGTAAGACCGCGTCGTTTAGGTTTAGGGCACATAAAACGTCGTTGTTTAGGTTATCTTTTCCTTTTAGGTAATAATAATAGGCAGAACTCGACAACAATGTTTTGGCGGGTCTAAAAATAATTTTGAGAGAAAATGTTCTTAATTTTATTTTTGTTATATAGAGTTTAAAATCAAATTTATAATAAAATTAAAAATTCTAACAAAATACTAATCAATCTCCTCCATTAAACCATCAATCTCCTCCATTTAGATCATAGACATGCTATACATGTGTTAAGAATATGCATTTCTTTATCTTCGTACGAGTATTTATAAGGAATATAAAAGGTGACTCACATCCTGAGTATAATATTATTCTCCTTTACTATAATCGATCGCAAAGAGAGTCTTTGGTTCTATTTTTGTTTTAATTTTACTTTTAAATTTATTAAAATTTAATTTGTTTGAGTTTTAATTTCTACTTTATATTTTAGTTTTGGTTTCTTCTAATTTTTAAAATTATAAAAATCATAAAAGTAGTTTTTATTTCCTGTTTTTTAATAATCTGATTTACTATCATTTAAATATATATGATTTAATTATTTATTTTAATTAAATTATAAATAATTTAATTTAACATTATATTTATATATTTAATAAATTTTAAATTTATTATCAATAAAATTATGAATAATTTAATTTTATCTCATTTTATAATTAAATTATATATAATTAAATTTAAAATATATAAATATTCAAATAAAATTTAATTTAATAATTAAAATATATTTTAAATAAATATTAATTTATAAATAAAATTTTAATTTATAAATTATTTATTTTATTAAAATAACATAATTTTATACATAATTTGTTAATAAATATTATATAAGAGATTAAATAAATTTATTTATTAAAAGTAATTTATCTTTAAATTTTATCTAAAATGTAATTATTATAAGTAATAAGAATACAACTATATTAATATTGATAACTAAACAGATTTTTATTTTATTTGAAAGAAAAACAAAACAAAAAATTAAAATAGAAACTAAAACTACAACAAAAATACAAAAGTATAACCCAATAATCCTAATAATTTAGTTCATGATAGTAAAAAAATGGTGAAATATTTTCTGATTTGAGCAATAGGTATTACCATTGATTATGTAATTAGTGTTGGGAGTTATTCTTGACCAGATAAGATAACTGTAGGCAAAAAGTACAATTTGGGATAAGAGACCACGTGACCTTGTTTATCTGAGGACAATGAATTGAGCTGAGCAATAACGGACATATAGGCCCACTGCTCCAGTTGTTGTTTTTTTTGAAACGTTTTCAGATGCGCTCAGCGCATATTATTCATATTGAAAGCTAAAACGTCATAAAGGAAAGTGGGTGGGCATACCCCCCATTCAAAACCAGACATAGAATTGGCCGCTCAAGCTATCGTATGAGCTACCTGATTCGCTGGTCGCTTGACAAAAGCAGTGGAAATAAAACGATGCTCATTAATAAGAGCTTTACAATCCTCAAGAATCATCGAAAAGTAAGAAGGAAAGGTTTGTGTGGATGTCAAGAAATGTGTAATTATTTGACAGTCCGTTTCCACACAAATGGGAGCAAAGGGGAGGTTCTTTATCCAGCTTAGAGCTTCGCGAAAACATAGTGCTTCGCCTATTTGAGGGTCCCTCCAGCCTGGTAAGATCAGCAACTGGCCTCCACAATTAAGCCCCTTGCAATCTCGGATCACCATACTTAATCCATAAGAGCCAGAAGACAAAAGCGCCACATCAACATTGCACTTAAAATGATTCGGTGGTGGAGCCTCCCATTGAGATGGATGGTGTGGAGTCTGCACGGTTGTAATAGTTTTCCTCTTCTGAGCAGTAACCCATTCCAACAGTGTTGTGGTGGCTCTCCGAAGAATATAAGATGGTGCCTGCCTTTTCTAGTTCCAGATAACGTCATTGCGATGAGTCCATAAGCTCCATAAAATCATACAAACCTCCTCCTGTTGTGTCCTCGGGTAATCCGTCATAATTGAAGCCAGCCAAGGTTGAACCATGGCGTCAGGAGCCAAATTCCACATCATAGAGTATAGCCGCCAGACAGAAATAGCAAACTCACAATGCAGAAAAATATGGTGGTCTCCCATGGGAAACCTGTTTCTCTGAACTCTAAAGCAATACCTTCCATCCCCAATCGATAGCCTTCTTTAACTCTATATTCACCATGATGGTTTAGAGTCCACATCCACTCATCCTTATGCCTTGAAAAACTAAGTGGAATCTGTAGAATGAGTTCTGCGTCTCTGAGACTGAAAATTTGTTGAATTACGTCCTCCTTCCATCGATTGTCCCTAATCAGCTCAGCCACACATTCCACTTGCTCCGTATAAGCTTATTGTACAAATGGATCCCCCTCATCCATTAGCCATGGATCTCTCCAAATGTGTATATCTTGGCCATCCCCAACCCGTCTTCGACAACCCCGAAGCAGGAGTGATTTACCCTCGTGTATACTTCTCCATATTTGACTTGGATTATGCCCCACCTCTGCTGAAAAGAAATCCGTGTTAGGGAAGTACCTGGCTTTGAGGATCTGTGCCACCAGCGAGTCTGGGTGTTTGAGGATATGCCATCTTTGTTTTTCCAGAAGAGCAAGATTAAATTGCCTCAAATCCCTATAGCCCAAACCTCCATAAATTTTTGGTATGCCAATTTTCTTCCATCGTAACCAACGTAAGCCTTTGTTTTCTCTGCCACCATTCTGCCAGAAGAACCCATTCATCAAAGTCTCCAACTCTTTATAAGTATCTAGAGGTAGAAGAAACAGGGACATAAGATAATTTGGCATGGCCTGTGCCACATTCCTCAGTAAGATATCCTTTCCCGCTTTGGATAATACCTTTGCTTTCCAGCCTTGTAATCGCTTAGTAAGCTTCTCGATCACATATTGAAAAACCTGACGCTTACCCCTTCCGACAACAGACGACATGCCTAAATAATGAGAGTGTTCCGCAATCTCCCCCACCCCCAACGTTTGGCATATTGAGGTCTTCACTGTAGGCATAGTATTAGGAGTAAAAGATATACCTAATTTGAGGAGATTTATTTGTTGGCCTGACGCAGTCTCATACTGTTGCATAATAGTTTTCAGATGTGTCACCTCCTCCACAGTAGCTCGAGTGAAGAATATAGCATCATCTGCAAAAAACAGATGAGACACAGGTGGAGCCCCTCTAGCTATTATCGGCCCATGAATGAGACCTTGAGCCTGTGATTTGCGTATACTCGCCGATAAACCTTCTGCACACAAAATGAACAAATACGGAGATAATGAATCCCCTTGTCACAAGCCACGATTAGGGATCAGGGGTCCGTACTCGTCGATACCCCTAGCAAAATAGTAGGATATCGATGTAACTATTGTCATAATCTTTGAAACCCATACTTCAAGAAAACCCAACTTCAACATAATTTGGCGCAAATACTCCCATTCAATACGATCATAGGCCTTACTCATGTTGGTTTTCAGCGCACTAAACCCCATCTTTCCTTGGGTTTTCCTCTTGATCCAATGAAAAAGCTCATATGCCACAATAACATTATCTGTAATTAATTGATGAGGCACAAACGCACTTTGGGTGTCTGAAATAATCTGAGGTAAGACCTGTTTTAAATGATTTGCGAGGACTCTGCAAACAATACGGTCGGTAACGTTGCTTAGGGAGATAGGTCATAAATCAGCTATCACTTCAGGTGAGTGCGTCTTCGGGATCAGAATGATGTTGGTTCTGTTTAGCCCCGGCATGGGGTGAACACCATTCAAAATCTTGAGGCATTCGTGGCTAACCTTGGTCCCCACTATGTCCCAATACGTCTGAAAGAATCCTGGATTGAAGCCATCTGGCCCCAGTGACTTGTCTGGATGCATAGCAAACAACGCTTGTCGCACCTCCCCTTCAGTATATGGAGCCATCAAGAAATCGTTTTGCTGTTGGTTGACCTTACGCTCCACATTCATTAAGATCGAGTTTATATCTCCACATGTAGAAGTGAAAAGGTTTTGGAAGTACTCCAGTAGCAAGTTCAGGAGTCCTGAATCCCAATCAATGCATTTCCCAGTATTGTTTTTTAGTTTAGAAATGAAATTCTTCCTATGCTTGTGGGAGGCCATGAGGTGGAAAAACTTCGAATTGGCATCGCCTTCTGCTAGCCAGTGCTGTTTAGACCTCTGTTTCCAATACAGTTCATGTTGTAGGAGAATGTCGTCGTATTGTTTTTCCAATTCTCGGAGCGTCACCATATGAACTATCGAGTGTCGACGCAAAGTTGCCATCTGCTGTTGAATCCTTCTTAGTTGAATGTGAAACTGTATACCCTGCGATTTCGCCCAAATTTGTAAGTCTTGAGAGCATTGGCGAAGTTTTTCGTGAAGCGAGCACCATACGCCTTCCGACCAACTTTGAATTATCCTCTGTCGACATGCATCTTCTATGGTCCATGCGTTCTCAAAACGGAAGCGATGCTGCACAAAAACTTTCAATTGAATTCCCAGTGATAGAAAGATGGGTAAGTGGTTCGAAGAATACGTTTGTAAGACAGAAAGGCGTGCCGAATCAAATGATTAATTAGGTCTTTGATAGCCAATCGGGCTCAACCTTTCTGTTCGATTGCCTAATCTCAAGATCTATTCGAAGGTAGAACAAGTGAACATTCAAACAAAGATTGGTTCGGTGACCGACTTGTGAGAAAATGAGAGGCAAAGTTTAAACGTCCATGAGACTCAAAATAATTGTAAAACCAATATATGACGGTCTGTTTCTACCAGCCACTATATGAAGATTCGTTTCCACGTTACAGATTCTTACACTCACAATAATTTAATTCATATATTATTCTAAAGCTTGATCTTTATCTTATTATATTCTTCGAATCCTTTCCAAAACTGACCTGTCTCAATCACTGTAGTTGCACAAGTGTCCGATCTCGAACGGTATTCACATAACAGATTGAGAGAGCTCTGTAACTTTTACATAGAGAGTTAAGCAAGAAGTGCTAGCTCTATAGAGCTTAAGCCTATTTATAATAAGATTTAGAGGTTTTAGTAATTTAATTGAAATTAAAATTCTAATTTCAATTAAAATTTAATTAGAACACAAATAATTCTAATTAAATACTAATTATGCCCATATATAAGATTCAATATCTCATATTGATCCTTATTTACTAAATATCTCATATTTAATCATAAAGTTTTTCAAACTTTACAATCAAGTCTGACTTGATTGAATTAACTTTGCTCTCTTCAACCCATTCTATATGTGAGACCCATTAGGTTCTCAAATATATCAAGAATGATTATAAAATCTAATTTTAATTCATAATTAAAATTAGATAAATTAAAACTTCTTTTAATTTATATTTAATTCTCCAATTAAACAATTTATAATCATAGATCAAGATTGGTGTTTAGCAAAGCATCATGATCAACAAAATATTTAGAAATGTTAAAGTGATTTTGACTAACCTTTCCGTGCATAATTTTTATGTATAATTTAATCATTTAATCATATAATGTTCTGATTAGATGTAGAATATAGAATTAATGTCTATTTTATTTTGAGTATAATCATATTAGTTCTCTATTATTAGCTATCTATTCAATTAATGACATTTGTAAATTATTTACAAAGCATCATTTCACCTTAGCCAAGGATTTTTTAAATCAATACTAATCGAGAACAAAAAAACATTACCCCTAATCACTTAAGGGTGATGAATCATATCTTGATTTTTCAATTGTCTCCATATAATTCGTGCTACATCTAATGATTACCGATTAAACGACCTATGATTAAATAAATCATAAGTAATATCAAAACGTAACAATCCCCATACAAAATAACTTTGATGACCTCAAGTCAAAGGATCACTTATACAATCATCACAATGAAAATTCCATAGATATACAAATAATGTTCCAAATGGATTTCTCATATCAAGTATGCTCAGTAGACTTGTTCTCTAACAAGCACCCACACGTTTGTTTAAGTATCTCTATACTTTAGCCTATGAAATCAACTACTTCCTTAAAAAGGAAAAACAAAACATGTGCTAGTCTTTTTACGTTTTATTAATGTCCAATCTTAATAGAACAATGACTATGAACATTTATGAATAATACATAAATACAATATGAATCTTATAATTATAATCTCATTATAATTTCATTTACAATGTACAATTATCCCATAGACTTTATCATATACATCTAAACATATACAAGGTAAAGAATGCCTTTAAATAATTTGTCACTAAACTACAACTAAAGCGATTGATTGTAGGGCATAAACTAACAATCTCCCACTTGATCTAAGCCAATCATTTAAATATCATATACTATATCACCATATGACGATTATTCTACTACTGGAATAGTGGCTTAATGAGAGAATTCTATAAGATTCTCTTTAGTGAGCACTTGCTTAAATGTTACAACTCTCATCTTAATCGTCATCAATTAAGAAAATTTGCCTAAACACATTCTTAGATCTTTGATGAGACATTAGCTCCTTAAGCATGCCCAATGGCTCTAATGTTCTACAGTACATTACTGTCTTGAACAATGCAAAGAAAACCATATCAAATTTACTAAAAAACTTGTTGATCTAATTAATCATTTCCATTAAACAAAAAATGCATTTTGTATTAAATTAGCAACCAATTGCTACATTGGAACTTTGCCAACCCTAAATGATATTGTTTTAAGTAAATAAACGATAATTAGGATTTAAGTAAATAAATCTTAATTAGGGTTTACTCCTTATCATCTTAAACTCAAGTATCAACTCACACATAGAGTAATATATATCTTTAATACTTCATAAGTATTTGATATCTTAAATACGAAACATCTTTAGTACATTATCTATGCACTTAGACTTAGAATAAGTTAACAACATCTAATCTATCTTTATAGATCTAATTCTCATAATTAAGTTGTTACCTTTTTATATCCAACAAGATTTGCTCTTGGAAAATTATGTTTTTAACAATTACAAGTTAGAATTATTGTTCTCTATGAGCAATACGTCTCCATATACTCCCATTGAAGAGAACAATTATACTCCCACTAACCTTCTTGTAGATATGATAAATTCACAATCATCTTCAAAAATAAACTCTTTAAATTCATTATGAAAGTGAATATTTCAATGTCTTGTCGTCTTTTAATTATACATCAAATATATCATTAAAGGCATTAGCTCTAATTAGAGGTAATGTTATGAGATTTGAACCTTTCAAATTCCTTCTTACTCTCACTACTTATCTTGAGATCATTCTCCTATAAGTATACATTAAATCAAACAATTTGTTCAATGAGTCTCTAAGATTATATCCAGTCTTTTGGATATCTCATACTCAATTTAGTTCTAAACTAAATGGATAATATATGCTTCAACTAAGCATCACATCGTTAAATCATTAGTTTTAACTATTTCAAAGACTTAGCGTTTCATATCTAATATAAAACCTTGCTAATTGATTCAATTGGAACTATAGAAGGTAAGTCATTATACTTGGCATTGCTATAAAAGAAATACTGTTGCATCATACAATATCTCATATTGTATTTTACTCCTTACATAAATCCATAACTTATGAATTTAGTTGTGAAGGGATTCAATAAAGAATCCCATTCCTTATAGATAATTGAACATTTAAAACTTACCACAACGATCTCATTGAAGTGCTTTAGCATTCTCAATGATTTATTTTTAATTAGATTTAAACAACTTGAACCTTTCAAATTTTTAAATCATTATTCCATTTAATACTTAAGACTATATCATATAAAGTCATTAGTAATCTAATGAAATATAAGTCTGTCCTTTTATGAATTATTATTCTATCTAATACATCACATGTATAAGATTTAACAATTCAATACCATCATTATCCTTTCACCAAAGATCGATTGGTTATTCTTCAACTTGACAAGTTTCATATGATTCATAATCAAAAGGATACAAGTATCCTTATTTGTAACTATATGTTTCTTGTTTTGTTGATTTAACTAACATGATATAAAAGGATTGTCTCGGTTATCCAACTTTTATTCTTACCATTTATGTTAAGCATAAGTCTCCATTGATTAAACACATACAAACTCTTTATACAAAATTAGATCAACTACATTTACTTAACAATCTATTTTAACCATGCATTGAACATTACAATAATGTTTAATCTAAATTTAGTATGAAATACTTATAAGCATGAATTAGAAATATATATGATCTTAAATCATACAATCATTTTCTTCTAATGACAAATATTATCATATTGTTGTTAAGCCATTAATTGTAGTCCATAATTATGCTTTTAGTAGGTTAAATTAAGTGGAAAAATTTCATCAAGGTATTATACCTTTCAGCCATACCCCCCTCTTGCATTTTGCTATCATGGTGTTGACATACATATTACATGTCGTCGTCAAAGTTTATGAGAAATTAGTTAACTCAAAATGTCAATACATTTTGTCATCTATATGATTTTGACATATCTCTATAACTTTATTGCCATATCCTCAGTGGGGATTATAACAAAATTGCATAATGAACATATTATTTTCCATCTAACTTTTGAGAATTTTTCTCAAACATATCCTTGGTCTAAGAATTTGAGTTCACTAACGTAGTATCAACTATACTAAATAAGGTAGATTCCACTAAGAACAAAATACAAACATAAGAAAAACAAGTAATCAATTATATGCCATGACTACCAAATAAGATTAGGACTTTAATCATGGATTTGGTTACTCCCATTATTTTTTTTGAAATATTAGCCCTCACTACAATTCGAAAAGATTACTTTAATCTGTCTAGTGGGCTAGGATCTCATTCAAATATAGTTAACCTTGAGTTTGCTCAACAAACTAACTTAAATTAGGTAGATAACAACTTTATCAATCACATCTCATGTGACTCCTAGATCTGTTAGGAGAAAACTCTTGCCAAAATATATCTTATATATTGTTCCTAACCTTGCCTTTAAATTTATGTGATTATGAGTTTGCTCATCCAAATCACACAAATTTAATTAAGTAGAACCAATTATCATAAGACTAAACATGATCAGGTTAACACGACCTTCAATTTGCTCAACAAGCCTACAATAAATAGAACTCTGGTTTATTCTTATAACAATAGAAGGCAACAATCACGTTCTTAATGTGTACCTAATATTTTAATGAGGGATTTTAATTTCATTCATCTCATCAAATACAAATTGTATGTAAAATATCACACATATAAAACACACAATTTATCATGCATCCAATGAATATATCAACCATATAAATAAATTACGCAACTTATGCACTCATAATAAAATTATATGCATAAAATATCAAGCTTAATATGATTCTAATTATTGATCTTCATAATCTAAAATAACATTTCCAACTCTTTGGAAAAATTAAATTAGATTAACACTATTGATTCATAAATAAATTAAATTTCTATTCAAAATAAAATTTTAATTTGATTTGAAAATAATTTTCAATTCCAATTGAAAATATTTCCAATTATCTTGACTCCTTTGATAAAATTTAATTGAATTTTTTCAATAAATTATTCTTCTTACTTATTATAATTTAGAAATACTTTTCTTAAAATTATATAAATAACATATTCTAATCCAATTATAAAATTATTTCTAATCTCATTAGCAATCATTTTCCTTAATTAGAAAATTATTTTCTAAAATTAAAAGGAAACTACTTTAAAAATTAAATAAAACTTTTAAATTTAATTAAAAATTATTATATATTATTTATTTAGAGATTTATTTCTTGACTTATTAGAAAGTTTTCTTTAATAAGTTAGAAAACTATTTTAAAATATTAAAGAAAATTCATTTTCTTGATGAATAAATGAAAACACTTTACAAAATTTGATCAAGATAAAGTCATTTCTAATAAATCAAGAAAGCTATTACTTATAAATAAAGAAACAATTTCTAAATAAAGACAATAATAATTTCTAAACAAATAAAATTAAGAATTTAATTTATCTCAATTAAATTGAAATAAATATATTTAATTAAGAAACATATTTCTTTATTACTTAAGAAAACAATTTTCTTAATTTTAAGGAGTCTTATTAATTAATTTCAATCTAATTGAAAACAATTAATTCTAATTTTAAAAACTTTTCTATTTAATTAATTTCAATCTAACTGAAACTAATTAATTTTAATTTTAGAAACTAGTTTTCTAAATTTAATTAAGAATCAATATAATTATTAATCTTAATCAAATTAAGAAAAATAATTATGTTAATTTTGGAATTGATTTGATGATTAATATAATTTAATAATTCAACATTTTAAAAATTAAATTAACTTCTAAAACATTCCTAATAAAACCCTTTAAAACAATTAAAACTAATGAAAACTATCCTTTCAACTTTCTACATAACCTTTCATCCTATCTACTATTTATGGATGTGACAAATAAAGATGGATGTCTATCTTTACTGGTCACATCTTTTACAATTAAACAACTTATAATCATAAATTAAGATTGACGTCTATCAACGCATCATAACTACCCAAATATTTAGAAATATCATAGTAATTTTGGCTAACCTTTCCATGCATAATTTTCTCGTATAATTCAATCCTTTCATCATATATTGTGTTGATTAGACATAGAGCATTGAATTAATATCTATGTTATTTTGAGTCTAATCATGTTAGTTCTCTATCATTAGCTATCGATTCAATTAATGACATTTGTAAACTATTTACAAAGCATCATTTCACCTATTAATCGACAACAATAAAATATTAATACTAATCGAGAACAACTAAACATTCTCCCTAATTACTTTAGGGTGATGAATCCTATCTTCAATATATGCATATAAATGACCTATTCAATTTCAAATTTAGGTTTATATATCAACAATTTAAAATGTGGATATCCTAATAATTTTGTTTATCCGAAAGAAAATTTATCCTAAAAGTAGAAACATGATTAATGCACTAACACATAATATCTTCATTAACTAAAATTATTAATATACAACATTAAAACTAATCTCTTTGATCCTCCATTATCTTTTCAATTTCATATTAACGCCTTGCTTTTCTCAATTCCTTATCAAGTGCGATTTGAACTGTTTTTATTTGAGCATTCTTTTTATTTTTATTTGTGTGTAATATGTGTATGCGCACGAGAAGTTCCAAAAGTGTGAGTAGATTAATCGAACTTGACATCACCAAACTTGAAAGGGAATTTAGAAAAGCAAGGTGTCAAGACAAAATCGAAAAGATAATGGAGGATCAAGGAGATAAAGACGTTAGCCAAAGAACATAAATAGTTTTTATGCTACCCAGGTTTAATACAAACCAATAAGGGATACCCAAGTTTCCTATTCACTACAAGAAAACTACAGATTACTGATGAAAAAGTGCCAACAAAAACAATACCATTGATACTAATGAAAAATAACATTCCGTCGGTGAAATTGTCGTAATATATGGTTATTTGTGACAAACAAAATACTCGTTGGTAAAGATAGATGGGATATTATCTGGATGATTTTTGCGATGGAATATAGCGATGGAGTAGGAACCACTATCGATAGAAGAGGTGAATGCGTCATCATTTACTGACGAAAGTGTTTTCCATCAGTAAAGCTCAAATTTAAACGTTGTCGTTTCCTTCTACTACAACGTATCTAATAAAACATTGTCAAATCGGGGTGTACCTATGGAATAATCTTTCTTCAGTAAACTTAAATTTTAACTTAAAATTAAAAATGACGATGTATTCTTATACAAAACCTAACCGCCTGCTACTTTGTCTTCCCTTCCTCTCTCGCCTACCATAAAACGTGTTAGTAGTGTGCCTTAGGCCAATAGACATATATGACTTTTATACTATCAATATTACTTATTAATAATATATTATGAGGTATTCTTTTATATGTCCATGTATATCGTTTATATAATGTGATTACATTCCATGAATAGTATTAGGCTTATGTCATCAAGTATGTGACTTGATAGTAAAACTATAATCATTATAATACTATTCTAAACTGTCCCTGGTCGATCGTTATTGGTGGAACAATAATGAATTAAGGCTAGTATGTGTTCTAACTGATGATCACATTTTTTTAATCATGGATATGAGTTATCAAATCAGAAACATAGATATATGTTAAAGAACATATATTAGACCGACTCATAGAGAGAACATTATATAGTTTCATATCATTAGTGATTCTCAATATGGTTTGATTTTATTCCTCTGACCTGAAGTCATTATGGTTCCCTACATGAGGAATTCAGTATTTTGACATTAGACTAAGTTATCTTTAACCGAATAATAAGTAGTCTTATGTTGGACATTAAATGAATCATGCGGAGGGATGTGAATG
Source organism: Erythroxylum novogranatense (assembly GCA_029891385.1). Classification (NCBI taxonomy): domain Eukaryota; kingdom Viridiplantae; phylum Streptophyta; class Magnoliopsida; order Malpighiales; family Erythroxylaceae; genus Erythroxylum; species Erythroxylum novogranatense. The sequence goes on along the minus strand of CM057235.1, from coordinate 15,240,792 downwards.
ATGTAGATGGGATTTGTACCTCTCTTAAATGAAAGAGATATCAATTAGGCCTCTTAACAAGTATGACTGAAGAAATGCATGGCCGTGCTCAAATGAATTGATGAGGAGTCATCAATGCCATTTGTTATAATCAGTCAACTTGGGGGGATCAAGAAACTATGATTAATCAAAGATTGATATGTACCATGCCTTGTGAGTAATCTTGATATCGTGTTATAAAAGGACTGAGTTTGTAACCATGTTTACAGGTTAAATAGGATTACAGATCCTCACTTGATTTGGGTAGTCATAATGTCTTGCTAGAGGCCGCTTATGACTTATGGACCTTGAAGTGTGATCAAGCTCATTGCTAACATCAAATGAGCCTACAAGGTCGCACATAGAGAGTGATGTGATCTGAGCCTATTCTCTTAGACCTAATTATTAGACATTGAATAAATATATGTGGATATATTTATTGGGCTAGATTAAATTAAGTTGTCAGAATTTTATTATATGAGATATAATATGGGCAGAAACTTATTGAGCTTCAACAATTCTAATGGGTTTAGGATTATGATGTTCTTATTTCTAATAGGAATAGGGATTAGTTTTTCTCTATAAATAGAGGAACTTATGTCTCATAAGATAAGAGACAAAAATCCTAGCCACCTAGACCTAGTTGCGTTCTTCTTCCGAGAGAAAAATTGTGTGACGTTCAAAAGGGTTTTAGAATGTGCTAGCACACATTAGCCGCTGCTCAGATCGTTCATCCTCGTGTGGATACCGATAGAGGACGTTCGCGCACTGCAGCATCTACAAATCTAAAAAAGAAACAAATACTAATCCGCGTCAAGAGGTAATTTCGTACATGTTATAATTTTCGGTTATACATCTTGTTGTGTAGTATGGTCCATTCCGCTGCGTATTGTGATTACTCGGGCCATAGGCGATCCAACAGTTCGTCGCACTACCTCTATCTGCTCCATCCCTCTGGTGGCCACCGTCACCGTTAAGTGCTGTCTAATCCGTCCCTCTATTTTCAGCATTTCACCGTTGCACTTTGTTTGTTGGTTCGTTCTTTTTTCTTTTATTTTCCTCTCCTTTTAGAGCATGATCTAAGCTACAAGGTCTGTTAAGAGTCCATTTACTTGAGAGTTTGAAGGTTCGAATTGTGGTGAGAATGATTGCAACTCACTTCAATCTTGAAGTGGATGGCTAGTCAAGAAACGTCACTTAATTTTGATTTGCTAACAAGCTAACAGTATCAAAAGAATATATGATTTCCAAAATGGTGTTTCTTGCGCTGATTTCCTAATTGTAAAGATATTTAATGCACCATCAATCAATGTTATTATCAATATATGCTAATGTATATGATTAAGTGAATGTTTATAAAGTTAGAATCTTGAATCTTATATAAGAAGTGGTACTACATAAGCATACCTGAGAAATCTGGATATATTGCATCAGCCACTACCACCATCACAAGGATTCTACCTCGTCACCATTAGCAATTGCCAAATGTGTTCCATCTTTTTCATGTCAGAAACTGTTTTTATATCAAGGACCATTTCAAATGCGTATTTGATAAACCCTCGAATACACATAATATGTTGATGTACAAAAACCATAATGAAACAAACATGTCCAAGAATTATGTAAAAAAAAAAGATAATTAATGTGTAATTACCTATATCTATAGTTAATTAATGTGTCTACTCTACTTTGTATATTAAGGAATTATTTATACAAAGAAAAATTTCGTTATGAATCCACAAGATATTAAGGAATTGTCCATTTAAAATCACTTTGTTCATTGTTATAATGGATTTGATCTATAAACCTTCTTCTTCTTCCTTAAAGCAAATTTCAATCTAGCTAACTTTGGATTTAGTGTAATCATCTTGTTTTCCATTCCAAATAATTTTTTAGCATATTCTTAATATCTTTATTTTGAATGATTGGTAGAGGCAACAAGGAGTACCAATAAACACTAATCTAGTTAGGATAAAATTTACCAGCTTGCTTATATTAAGCATATGTTGTTCTTTTGAAAAAAAATTTATATAGAGGCTGATATTCACCTTGGAATAACTTGGTAGTAGAGATAGAATCATAACTCTTATTATGGTGATCTAGCTTATATTCATAATTAGGCTAGCATATCTTGGTCTAAAATGCTTCTTTTTATTGTGTTTATGATGAATGTATCCTTTATAAGTAGCATATCATATTTTACTCTCAGAAATATATGTGCTCCTATACCACTTGACCAATAGAATCAAAGTGATCCAATCATATGCTTGCTTGATGATACTCTTCAATTTCTTTATGTATGGGATAAATTTGTGATTTTTTCTGGCTAAGATCTTGTTGATTGATGTATTATTTGTTGGCAGTATTTGTATTTTGAAAGAGATTAAAGAGAACATCACTTTGGTTAGTATATATTTTGCATTAAAAGAGTATTTGAATTGATGAAGGATGACTAATGTGTTTGGTGGTGATTTATTAATTTGGATGTATGACATGTAGCCTAAGAATCTTGTACTAATAATGGCTATTACACATTGTTGAGGATAATTCACTTAGAATTTTTGGAATTTGTGTTAACATTAGTATTTTGGGATTTGTGTTGACTAATTAGGTCTTATGGAAGTAGTGGATTGGTGAACTTTGATGTGGATATTGTGAATTATAATGAAGTTATTAACATGATTTCTTTTGTGATAAAGTATGTCTCCACGGTTAAAAATGGTGGTTAAGAGAAAAATGAGTTATGTTGCTTCTTCTATAAGACCACCACCTTTAAAGGAAGTTACTAGGTTTATACGCTGGAAAGTTGAATAATGATATGGTAAGAGATCTAATAACAACATTGATATGAGCAGGAGTAAGGATCACTATGAGACAGCGTACATGATAGGGGCCAGCTTGTCATCCCAGTTTGATGTATGTCCGAAGCTAGGACCGAGAGACTCAAGGAGGCTCTCTATGCACATGTGGGCCAATTTATGGAGAGGTTGGAGTGCACCTAGCCTATTGGAAGAGAGTTATTTGAATCACAACCCAAATTGATTCATTTAGCTCAAATCCTTGTATTGGACTCACTTGAAACTTGAAGACCATTGTATTGGGCTAGCATCATCACTTAAGCCCAAGAGGGGAGGCGCGTCTATAATCAGACTTGGGAGCGCGTTGAACCAAGCCTAGGTATGTTTTATTAATTTATTTTGGATTTTTTAAAGATATATTTATTTTGGGCTTACATGTATTATTTAGCCCAAGTCTCATTATTTGACCTAGGTATAAATACCCTCTTTAGGGTTAGGGAAAGACGACTTTTGAAGATATTATTGCTTTATGTACCGCCATCCGTATTGAAAGGAGAAAACCCTCTTGTTCTTTTAAACTTAGGAATCAAAAAATCACTTATCAACTGAATTAGATAGCATGATTTTGATCCTAAACAACTTTCTTGGTTTGTTCTTTACCTATTATCTAGGTTTCTCGAGATAAGTTCTTCGTAAGATCTAGTAGGTAAATTTGAAAACCTGTATATTAGATTTAATTTTAGTTAATTCGAATCTATATTTCTATGGTTTTTGTTTTAGGACTGCCTAGAACAAAGAAGGGGTATGATAACATCTTTGTTGTTGTTGATCGATTTAGTAAGATGGTGCATTTCATTGCATGCTATAAGACTGATGATGCTGTGCATATTGCCGATTTATTCTTTAGGGATATTGCTAGATTGCATGATATTCCTAGGTCTATTGTTTCAGATAGAGATGTTAAATTTTTGAGCTATTTTTAGCGTGTTCTGTGTGGAAAGTTGGGTACTAAATTGCTTTATTCTACTGCTTATCATCCGTTGATAGATGGACAGACTGAGGTGGTTAATAGAACCTTAGTTACCCTGTTGAATACTATAGTTGGTAAAACTTTGAAAACTTAGGGTGATTGTTTGCCATTTATTGAGTTTGCATATAATAGATGTATGCATTTCAACACAGGTTCTTCACCTTTTGAGCTTGTATATGGTTTTAATCCTTTAACTATCTTGGTGTCTTTACCCTTGCAGGAGTTGTCTAGTATAGATGGCAAGAGGAAAGCCGAGATGGTTAGGCACCTGTATGCAAAGGCGACATAGCACATTCAACATAGAAATAAGATGTATGCAAAACTAGCCAACAAAGGGCAAAAGTTAGTAACTTTTTAACCTAGTGATTGGGTTTGGGTGCATGGTTTCCTACCCATAGGAAGTCTAGGTTAGATTCTAAGGGTGATGGTCCATTTCAGGTGTTGGAATGGATCAATGACAATGCCTACAAGATTGATCTTCCAGGTGAGTACAATGTTTATGCTACCTTTAATATTGCTAACCTTTCTCCTTTTGATATGGAATCAGATTCGATGACGAATATTCTTGAGGAGGGAGGGACTGATGTGAGCAGGAGTAAGGATCACTATGGAGATGGCGTGCATGATGAAGATGAGCTTGTCATCCCAGTGGACTAATGTCCAAAGCTAGGACTAAGAGATTCAAGGAGGCTCTCTATGCGCATATGGGCCAATTTATAGGGAGGATGGAGTGCACCAAGCCTATTGGAGGAGAGCTATCTAAATCACAACCCAAATTGATTCATTTATCTCAAATCCTTGGATTGCACTCACTTGGGACTTGAAGACTATTGTATTGGGCTAGCATCATCACTTAAGCCCAAGAGGGGAGGCGCGTCTATGATCAGCTTAAGCCGGAAATCAAGTAGTGTTGTAAGAGTTCACACTAAACTAAAAAGTGTGTAGTAAAGTGGTTTGCCAAATCCTAAGTGGGAGCTTAGGTAGAGGATGTAGGTCTTAGCACTGAACCTCTATAAAAACAGCGTTTTCTCTTCTTCCTTACTCTTTGCATTTAAATTTGTTTAAATTGTTTTGTAAAGGTAGCTTAAGCCGGAAATCAAGTAGTGTTGTAAGAGTTCACACTAAACTAAAAAGTGTGTAGTAAAGTGGTTTGCCAAATCCTAAGTGGGAGCTTAGGTAGAGGATGTAGGTCTTAGCACTGAACCTCTATAAAAACAGCGTTTTCTCTTCTTCCTTACTCTTTGCATTTAAATTTGTTTAAATTGTTTTGTGTGAATTAACTTCTGATTTTATTGTAGAATTTTACGAAAAACTTTAAATGTACCGCCATCCGTATTGAAAGGAGAAAACCCTCTTGTTCTTTTAAACTTAGGAATCAAAAAATCACTTATCAACTGAATTAGATAGCATGATTTTGATCCTAAACAACTTTCTTGGTTTGTTCTTTACCTATTATCTAGGTTTCTCGAGATAAGTTCTTCGTAAGATCTAGTAGGTAAATTTGAAAACCTGTATATTAGATTTAATTTTAGTTAATTCGAATCTATATTTCTATGGTTTTTGTTTTAGGACTGCCTAGAACAAAGAAGGGGTATGATAACATCTTTGTTGTTGTTGATCGATTTAGTAAGATGGTGCATTTCATTGCATGCTATAAGACTGATGATGCTGTGCATATTGCCGATTTATTCTTTAGGGATATTGCTAGATTGCATGATATTCCTAGGTCTATTGTTTCGATAGAGATGTTAAATTTTGAGCTATTTTAGCGTGTTACGTGTGGAAAGTTGGGTACTAAATTGCTTTATTCTACTGCTTATCATCCGTTGATAGATGGACAGACTGAGGTGGTTAATAGAACCTTAGTTACCCTGTTGAATACTATAGTTGGTAAAACTTTGAAAACTTAGGGTGATTGTTTGCCATTTATTGAGTTTGCATATAATAGATGTATGCATTTCAACACAGGTTCTTCACCTTTTGAGCTTGTATATGGTTTTAATCCTTTAACTATCTTGGTGTCTTTACCCTTGCAGGAGTTGTCTAGTATAGATGGCAAGAGGAAAGCCGAGATGGTTAGGCACCTGTATGCAAAGGCGACATAGCACATTCAACATAGAAATAAGATGTATGCAAAACTAGCCAACAAAGGGCAAAAGTTAGTAACTTTTTAACCTGGTGATTGGGTTTGGGTGCATGGTTTCCTACCCATAGGAAGTCTAGGTTAGATTCTAAGGGTGATGGTCCATTTCAGGTGTTGGAATGGATCAATGACAATGCCTACAAGATTGATCTTCCAGGTGAGTACAATGTTTATGCTACCTTTAATATTGCTAACCTTTCTCCTTTTGATATGGAATCAGATTCGATGACGAATATTCTTGAGGAGGGAGGGACTGATGTGAGCAGGAGTAAGGATCACTATGGAGATGGCGTGCATGATGAAGATGAGCTTGTCATCCCAGTGGACTAATGTCCAAAGCTAGGACTAAGAGATTCAAGGAGGCTCTCTATGCGCATATGGGCCAATTTATAGGGAGGATGGAGTGCACCAAGCCTATTGGAGGAGAGCTATCTAAATCACAACCCAAATTGATTCATTTATCTCAAATCCTTGGATTGCACTCACTTGGGACTTGAAGACTATTGTATTGGGCTAGCATCATCACTTAAGCCCAAGAGGGGAGGCGCGTCTATGATCAGACTTAGGAGAACGTTGGACCAAGCCTAGGCTTGTTTTATTATTCTATTTTGGACTTGTTTTAAGATATATTTATTTTGGGCTTCCATGTATTATTTAGCCCAAGTCTTTAATTATTTAACCTATGTATAAATACCCTCTTTAGGGTTAGGGAAAGATAACTTTTGATGATATTATTGTTTTGTGTGCCGCCGACCATATTCAGAGGAGAAAAGCCTCTTGTTCTTTTTAACTTGGGAAATAAAACATCACTTATCAATTGAATTATATTGTCGCGTGATTTTAATCCTAAACAACTTTCTTGGTTTATTATTTACTCGTAATCTAGATTACTCGAGACAAGTTTTTCGTGAGGTCTAGTAGGTAAATTTGAAACCCTGTGTATCATATTTAATTTTAGTTAATCCAGATCTATCATCTTCTTCTTTCCTTTAATCCAAACTTTTCAATCTTTCAATTCTATGGTGCACGTTAAACATGGTAATTGAAAAAACTGTAAGCATTAACATAGAAAGATCCTTCAAGTTTAAAACAAAGTATTTATTCAGAAATGACTATTTTTTTGTGTTTTTTAGTTCTTTTTTTAGTTTTGTGTTTAAGAACTCCAAAGTTTGATATCATCATTTATGTATAATTCTTAGTTAAAATTGGTTGCTAAAGGTTAAGTTTATAATATCATTAATTAATTTTAATGTGAACTTGACATTGTGAATGCTAGGAAGACAATTATATTAAATGACAATATTTTGATTTGACCTAAGTGATCCTACAAGAACTAGACCTTCATATGCAATTCTTTGTTCCAAAAATGGATATTTTCTTTCAATTTTGAATTTCTAAAACTTACATCTCATCTTTCCAAGCTTACATGTAATCTATGTACAAGTATATAACAAAGGCACTTAGCCTTTTACTTTACTAACCATTCCTCAAGAACCTTATACCTAAAATAAAAAAAATAATCACACCTTAATTCATGATTAGTAGAGTTTGTGATTTAATATGGTTGTTAGGTATGGATGCAAAGAAATAAGTGTAGTGATGTCTATAAAAAAGACAATGTAAAACGGTTATCCTAACCACTGTCGTAACTGTTTGATTAGTTATTCGTATGTCAAGCTTTTTATGTAACAATTCCTTGAACTTTGCTTCTCCCATCTTTGTTAAGATTTCCTTTCCGTTTCATATAGTAATGTTTTATGTAATTTCAATATTCAAATTTTTGAATATTGATTGGATGCATTGTATTTTTGAGATTGAAAGAATTATATTAACGAAGTTTTAAACTTATATCTGAATAAGAAGCAGTGTACAATGGTCAAGCCCCTTAAAGGGGAGGGATTGGGGAAGCAACATTCTAAATAGGAAAATTTGACAACCTAAAGTTTATATAAGAACTATTTAAACACAAGATGAAGAAGATTATAATTATCAATTTAAATACCAACCAAGTTTCATTTAAGTATAGAGTAGCAAGTGAGCATAGTTTTTATTAGGATTTCTCTAATCCTAAAGGTAGTATTAATTACCATTACATATTTATCTAAAGCTAAGCCTTTATGAAGACTATTGTTCCTTTCCCTCTAGATAGCATATATGCAGCATAGGAAAGTAGTTTTGAAGACACAAGCATTCTATTTTAGGTTTTTAACATTTTCATGCCCATTTAACAATGAGTGGCCATTCCCTTTTATTACAATATAGTTTCATCAAATGTTGAATTTTAGACCAGATAACCTGAGAGTATAAACATTGAAAGAAGAGATGGGCAGTAGTTTCAGGAACCAACTGAAACTAATGCATATAGGACATTCTTTGCATGCTCCCTCCGCTAAAAGCTGAATTACCCTTATTTAATGTTATTGGTGGATAGTAAATGTGAATGGCATGCAATATTCTATGGTATGTTTTATGTGGCTTCACTCATACATCTCGAGTCAAACATGACAGTAATTTAAGATCTCTTTCAATTACTTAAGGTTCTTGGCTAAGATCTTATTTAATGTCTTCTTTGCTTTGTTTTGGTTATCTTCTTTGGTCGTCAGATCATTCTAACTCCTTCATCTTCTTCCTTCATGTGTTTTAGTGACTTCATTTGTGTGTCGGTTGAGATAAATGAGGTTTTTTATTTACTAGATTTTTGTGTACGTGGTTTAATTTGGGTATTTGTTTGTTGTTTGAACCTCCCATTTGAACTTCGTGCATTTTTAATGTTAACGGCCTACACCAACCGAAAGTTGTTTATCGTATAAACTTCAGTTTATCATTGAATTAATATAGGATGAGTTAGACTTATAGTTCCAAATATCTTAGTTATGTCAATGGGTTATTTCATTGATGCTCTATAAAACGATTAGGTTCTCTTTACTTTTCATGTGTGAATCTTTACACACATCTTTTTTAATATAATAATAACTTTCTTATAAACATATTACATAATTAGTATATGTTGCAATAATGTATTAATCAAAGTATTCATATTTTCTTTACTTATTATATTTGTAAGTAGTACGTAATTAATTTAGGTTAAATATAACACTTCTAACATTAATTTTAAATTTCAATAACAATATCTAACCTATTCAATTAAATATTCTAACTTTATAAAATTAAGTTATTCGTTTTATGTTCCCATATAAAATCAAGTTGACTAAGAATTTTCCCCCTTACGTCCTTAATTGCATCTTTGAATTCTCTTCTAACATATATGACTACAAAAAATAGATATTATGTTAATAAATAATTTTGATCTTAAGGCATAAGCCTTAACCCATAACTCATGATGCACTTCCTGTGAGGCTTATCGTTGAAAAATACCACGACTTTAGGAGTCACAACAAGAACTTGATTTCTTGATTCACAGGTGTAAACTTTAGTGATTAATTCAACTGGTTAATACTTAAGTGATGTTATGTTAAGTTTAAATGTTCTCTAAACTTTGGCAAACATAAAGTATACCAACTATGGAATCACTATTTGAAATTAATAATTTTGGCAGAAATGAGTAATGTTGATAGATCTTAGATGTATAGACGATTAACACTTGATGGTTTCATTAATCCTGAGTTTGTTGAGGAAGTTGAAGCTTTTATTCATTATACATATTCTCAACATGCATATATGGATGACCCAAAGATCAGATGTCCATGTAAATAGTGCAAACACAGTTGTTTCCTTCCTATTGATGAAGTTAATGGGCATTTCTTGAGAAAGGGTTTGTCCTCAATTATTTTGAGTGGACACGACATAGGGAACCATTGATTTGTAGCACCTTAAGGGGTAATCAAGGACAATCGTCTGTGAACTTAAATGAGTTTGAATGGGGATTGGATTTACAATAAATAATGTGGATGCAACCAAAAATCCTTACATACAAATGGTTTATGATGCAGACGATTATACCTTTTAAGAAAATATAGAAAATCTTGAAGAAGAACCAAACCCACATGTAAAATAATTATTTAAGTTAGTACACTCATCTGACTAAGAATTATGGCCAAATTATGAGAAAATGACTCGATTGTCTTCAATTGCTCGAATATTGAACATAAAGTCTAAATGGCATATTTCTAATCGTAGTTTTGATAAAATTCTTGAATGGTATAATGAATCATTGCCTCCTGATCATACAGTGGTTGATAGTTTTTATAATATTAAGAAACTTATTAGGAGTCTTGGTTTACCTGTTGAAAAGATTGATTATTGTAAATTAGGATGTAAGTTGTATTGGGGAGATAATATGGAATTATAAGAGTGAAAATTTTATGATCAATCTAGGTTCTGTTAAGTCAAAATGACTTTACTTAAGATATAATTTTGATGTATAACAAAGAGCAAAAAAAACAAAAAACAAAAGCAGACGAAGCGGCAAAGACGCAGACGAATAGAAATAAGGTGAAGACGCAGACACAGATGCGAATTGAAAGAACAGACGCAAGCAATACAGAAGAAGCAAAGTAGACGAAGTAATACAGACGAAGAAACACAAATACAGACGCAGACGCACAATAAGACGTAGACGAAGAACGCAGAAGAAATAAGCAGACGCAGATACAAAATAAACACAGACGAAGCAACACAGACGAAGCAGCGTAGACGTACAATAAAGCAGACGCAGATGCACATTAAAGAAACGGACGAAAAGAGAAATGCAGACGCAGACAGAGACACAGTAGTAAAACAGACAAAGACGCGAATTGAGAAGTAGACGCAAGAGTCAGTTCGGGTTAGTTACAGAACTCAACTGATTAACCATTTTTGTTAAAGAAACAAGATTCAAGAAACAAGAATCAAGAAGCAGTTGGAGACGAATGCTATAAATACAAGTCGAAGTCGAAGATTGCAAAGTTAGCAAAAAAGTTAAAAAGCTGAATAATTGAAGAATTAGCAGATTAACATCTACGTGATCGTAAAAACATTCTGTTCAATTTAGCTGAGAGCTATTTTACTGTAACAAGTGTTCAAACACTTATCAGTGAGAAAGTGGTACAGATAGCCTGCAGAGGCTAAGTGTGAAAGAATACTGGTTGTAGAGACCTGAAGAGGCTCGCAAAGAATACTTGTAAAAGTTGAAGAGATAGTGGAAATCTCAGAAAGAATTATGAGGACTGGACGTGGCCCACGGTTTGGGGTGAACCAGGATAAATCGTTGTGTCAACTACTCACACTCTATATCTCTTTTAGATTCAAGTTTTATCATTACTTAGTTAATAAACAAAGTTTTTGATTAATTAGAATCTAACTAAAATTATGAAAAGTATTTTATTTCTAACAAACGTTTTTTGAAAGATTTTCAAAAAAAAGGATAATACACAATTCAACCCCCCTTCTCGTGCATTCTATATCGTTTTATAAGCAGTGTATTAACGTGTGATTCACTTCAATTGGTATCAGAGCAAGGTATCCAAGAATCACTTTAGCAAAGTGTGGATAAAAGATAATGGCGGAATCACATGTATACATCGCAGAAGGAGCCTCAGTCACTAGACCTCCAGCATTCAACGGAGAAGATTATCATTACTGGAAAGATAGGATGCGGCTATTCATAGAATCTACTCATGTTGACCTTTGGGACGTGATAGAGAACGGACCTTATACACCAGTAGATGAAGATGGCAATTCCATTCCACGAGTCAGATGGACGGCTGATCAAAAGGCGAGAATACAGCTGAACTCAAAAGCGAAGTTCTTCATGACTTGTGCCTTAAGCAGGAGCGAGTATGACAAAGTCCACAGATGCGATACCGCGAAGGAGATGTGGGACACATTGTCCATTGCTTACGAAGGCACAAGCCAAGTTAAAGAATCCAAGATAAGTATTCTTGTGCACCAGTATGAACTTTTCAGGATGAAAGATGAAGAATCTATTGATCAAATGTTTGGAAGATTTCAAACAATTGTCAATGGATTGAAAGCTCTTAGAAGGACGTACAATAATCAAGATCATGTTCGAAAGATCTTAAGAAGTCTTCCGAAGAGGTGGAGACCTAAAGTTACTGCGGTGCAGGAAGCCAAAGATTTGAGTGTGCTAAAGCTTGACGAGTTGCTTGGATCCTTGAAGATTCATGAAGTTGAACTCGATGCTGAAGACAAGCCCAAATGGGACAAGTCGATCGCGCTGAAGGCCGGACAAAAGAATCACAAGAGTCAAAGAAGGAGGAAGTCATCAAAAGCGTTAAAGATTGAAGAATCAAAGAATGAAGACTCCAGCCAATCAGAACAAGAGTCAAGTGATGAAGACGACGAGTTATCTTTCATCTCTAGAAAGATAAGACGCATGTGGAAGAAGAAGTCTAGAGAAAACCAGACTTTCAAGAAGAATGTCAAAGATGAAGCTAAGCTAGAGAAGTCATCTGTCATTTGCTACGAGTCCAATCAGCCTGGACACTACAAGTCCGAATGTCCTACTCTTAAGAAGAAACCAAAGAAGAGTAGAGAAGGCAAGAAAAGCATGATGGCAACGTGGGAGGACCTAGATTCATCAGAATCAGATACATGTTTTGAGTCATCTGAACATGTAAACATCTGCCTGGTAGCCGAGGAAGATAGTAATGAGGAGGTAAAATCTGATTACGATAACTTGCATGATGCTTACTCAGAATTGTTAGAAGATTCTCATGCCATTCTGAAATAATACAAACTGTTAAAGAAAAAGTATGTAGAAAACATTAGACATACAGAAGTAATAGAGAGAGAAAATATCTGTCTAAAGAAGCAATTAGAGGAGAAAAAGAAAATCGTAGACAAATAAGAAGAGATCAATCAGCTGAAACTGAGAATTAAGAATCTGTCAGCTGATTTAGCTACTTTCACCGAGAGCACAAAGAAAATGAACGAGATGCTTGAAAAATGTAAACATCCAAGTGATAAAACCGGATTAGGGTTGACAGGAAATAAGTCTCATCCTCATAAGAACCCTTTCTTTCAAAAGAAAAACTATATTAAATCTCGTGTTAATCAACGTACTAGAAATATGAATCATAGAACTCATTATGAGCATACTACTAACCATAAAGGACCCAAGAAAATATGGGTACCAAAAAATAAAATAGTTTCTCCTGTGTTTATCCTTCCTTGGAAGATGCGGCAAGCACCATTAGTATTTAGACAGTGGATGCTCGCGACATATGACGGGAAGAAGGTCTATGTTCCTAGAAATTCAGTATAAGAAGGGAGGATCGGTAACTTTCGGAGACAATCAGCAGGGCAATATCATTGGAATCGGTAAAATAGGTAAAGATTCCTTTGCATGCATAAATAATGTACTGCTTGTTGATGGTCTGAAACATAACTTGATCAGTGTCAGTCAATTGTGTGATTCTGGTTTCACAGTGACATTCAATCAAAATCTTTTTGAAGTCAGAAACAAAGATGGGTCTATACTTTTTTCTGCCAAGAGAAGAAATAATCTTTACAAAATTGATTTAGAAGATTTTCAAAGTAAAAATGTTTCATGTTTCCTATCTTCTGAAGAAGAAAGACTAGTCTGACATAAAAAGTTAGGTCATGTCTCTTTTAAACACATTTCATAGTTGGCAAAGCATGATTTGGTAAGAGGATTACCAAAAATAAGTTTTGACAAAGAAATTTTCTGTGAAAATTATTTAAAAGGAAAATAAGTTAAAACTTCATTTTCTTCTAAAAATTTTGTAACATTATCTAGACCTTTAGAGCTATTACATATGGATTTATTTGGTCCAACAAGGACAATAAGTCTTGGCGGAAAGAAATATGGACTTGTTATTGTTGATGACTTTACTCGATTTTGTTAAATATTGTTTTTATCACACATAGATGAATCCTTTAAGTGTTTTAGGACCTTATCCAGAAAGTTACAGAATGAAAAAGGAATGTCTATAGCTAGTATCAGGAGTGACCATGGCGGAGAGTTTGAGAATGAGAAGTTAAGGTTATTCTGTTAGGAGAATGGAATTTTCCACAATTTCTCTGCTCCCAGGACTCCACAACAGAATGGAGTTGTTGAAAGGAAGAACAGGACGATTCAAGAGATGGCTAGGACTATGCTTTGCGAGATGAATCTTCCTAAGTACTTCTGGGCAGAAGCAGTGAATACAACATGCTACATACATAATAGAATTCTATTGCGACTCATGTTGAAGAAGACTCCTTATGAGTTATGGAATGGAAGAAGACCAAACATATCTTACTTTCATCCATTCAGGTGCAAGTGCTCTATTCTGAATACAAAAGAGCTGTTGGATAAATTCGATTCAAAGACCTATCTAGGAATCTTTCTAGGCTACTCATCATCGTCTAAGACATTTCGGGTGTACAACCTTATTTCAAAAACAGTTGAGGAGACCATTCATGTCAAGTTTGATGATAGTTCCTAACCCCATAAGGAAGATGACATGGAAACTGAAGATCCCTCAAAGAACTTAGACGACACAACAAACACTCCAGAACCAGGTACTCAAGAAGACAAAGTTGAAGATATTCCAAAAACAATTAGACTAAAAAGATACTGGAAATATAAAAGTTCTCATCTAGAAGAGTTGATTATCGGAGAGACCTCAGAAGGAGTTAGGACAAGGTCCAGATTCAGAAGAGAAGCTAATGTGGCCTTCATCTCTGAAATTGAGCCTAAAAAGGTTGAGGAAGCTCTTCGAGACGAAGCTTAGGTGTTAGCCATGCAAGAAGAGCTGAATCAATTCACTAGGAATAATGTTTGGGCCTTAGTTCCAAAACCCCCTAAGAAATCCATCATAGGAACCAGATGGGTCTTCAAGAATAAGTTAGATGAATCAGGAAGATTGAGTCGAAATAAGGCTAGATTAGTAGCACAAGGCTATAATCAGCCAGAAGGGATAGACTACAATGAGACGTATGCTCCAGCAGCAAGACTTAAAGCCATTAGGATATTACTGGCATATGCAGTTTGTCATAATATAAAGCTGTTTCAGATGGATGTGAAGAGTGCCTTTCTGAATGGTCTTATAGACGAAGAGGTGTATGTTAAGCAACCACCTGGTTTCGAGGATGTTAAGAATCCAGACTATGTCTATAGACTTCATAAAGCCTTATACGGCCTGAAGCAAGCTCCTAGAGCTTGGTATGATCGTCTGAGTACTTTTCTCTTCGAGAATGGTTTTAGTAGAGGTCAAGTAGATAAAACGCTCTTTAGGAAGAATTATGAAAGTGATTTTATAATTGTATAGATCTATGTTGATGATATTATTTTTGGTGCTACTTCAAATTTTTTATGCATGAAGTTTGAGAGTTTAATGAAAAATGAATTTGAAATGAGCATGATGGGTGAGTTAAAGTTCTTTCTTGGGCTGCAAGTTAAGCAGACCGAAGAGAAGATCTGTATCCATCAACAAAAATATGTGAAAGAATTGTTGAATAAGTTTGGTATGCAAAATGTGAAGTCAATGACTACTCCGATGCATCCTTCAAACCTTTTGTCGAAAGATGAAATTGGTAAGAAGGTAGATCAAACCCTGTAAAGAGGGATGATCGGTTCCTTACTGTATCTTACAGTAAGTAGACCTGATATTTTATTCAGTGTTTGCTTTTGTGCAAGGTTTCAGGCCGATCCTAGAGAGTCTCATTATATTGCTGTTAAGAGGATCATGAGATATCTCGCAGGTACTACTGATCTTTGCTTAATGTTTGAGAAAGGTAAAGATTTCAGGTTAATCGGATATTGTGACGCGGACTATGCCGGAGATAGAATCGAAAGGAAGAGCACAAGTGGAGGATGTTACTTTCTTGGCGTAAACCTAGTTTCCTGGTCAAGCAAGAGACAAAGCTCGATAGCTCTATCAACTGCCGAAGCAGAGTATATGTTTGCTGCAAGCTGTTGTTCACAAACGTTATGGATCAAATATCAACTTGAAGACTATTCAGTTCAAGAAGAGGAGATCCCAATCTATTGAGACAACACCAGTGCAATCAATCTGTCAAAGAATCCGATTCAGCATTCGAGAGTGAAACACATCGAAGTCAGACATCACTTCTTGAGAGACTATGTTTAGAGGAAGGTGGTTAAACTCCAGTTCATCGAAACAAAGTATCAGTGGGCAGACATCTTCACCAAAACATTAAGTGAAGAAGATTCCAGAAGATCAGACGCAACGTTAACATGGTCATGCTAAGTGAACAGTCAGGCTAAAGGAACGTCAAAATTAACGGCGTCAGGAATAGTGAGTTACAGCTGGTAACTTCTCTGATAAGGAAGTTTTGGAGGGAAACATTTGACGATCTTTAGAATCCCTATGATTCTAGGGTACGCGTGATAAGACCTTTCAAGTTGCCTAAAGTTGATATCATTGCGGTTACTCTCATCTCTAGACGGTTCATCTTACTCTCAAAATTCTCTCAATCATCCTACCCAAGAAGAAAAGCTTACCAGAGACAATTTTCGTTCTGAAACAATGGAAGCAGCTATGATATTCGGAAGACATGTAGATTTCGAGTCACTAAGGAGGGATGGTATGGACGTAGAACCTGAGATCGAAAGAGCTGGTTGGAGGAATTTCTTCCAGGTACGGAAACCAGTCTATACTGACGAGGTGTATGAGTTTTGGAAGAATGCTCAACTTGTAGACAACACTATTGTATCCTTAGTAGACGGTATATCTGTTGTAGTGACTAAGGAGCTGATAAGGATGGTGACTGATTGTCCATCGGTTGGTGAGACTCTGTCAACCAAGGCTAAGTGGATGACAACGGTCAATATGAAGGAAGAAGATGTTAGCAGACAGTTATATGGTGTGAACGATCCTTCGGAGAGGAAGACTTCGAGTCTGGTCCCAAAAGTTAGGGTTCTTCATGCTATTCTGTTTAATTGCATTTTACCCAGAGTAGGTTCAAGGCATTTGGTAACCACTCTGGATGAACAATGTTTTTTCTACCTGTTGAATCGCATTCCTATTGACTTACCCTTCTTAATCTTACATTATATGATTAAGGGAATGAATGATACAAACAGTTATCCTTACGGCATGCTTCTTATAAGGATTTTTAAGGAATCCAGAATCCTTCTACACAGAGGAAATAGAAGGATTGTACCTGTGAAGAGTAAAATTGACTCAGTCACGATACGGAGAATGGGTCTGAGGACAGTGAGTCAAGTAGAAGCAGACTCTTCAAGGAGAACTAGAACTGAGGGGGAGCGATTGTTAAAAAATTCTCCAACAACATGTTCTAGATCTCATGGAAGTATGTGTATGCCAATAGAATAAAGGAGAAGGTTAAATAAAAGGCCTTTGTTGAAATAGGCATGTCCTAGAAAAGAGTATGATGTTGCTTGGAGGACAGACGATGGTGCAACAAAAGGGAAAGGAGAGAATCTTGTGGGTGAAATCACTAAGAAAGAAAAAAGATCACCTAGGATTCGAACCTTAAGGCAACAAGAAGAAAGAAGGACCAGAGAGCAGGAACAAGAAGAAGCCTCTGGATCCAACGCACCAAGGGAAAAGGTGACAAGATCTCTCGTCTCAATTTTGGAGGAAGAATAAGCCAAACAGAGCAAGGAGACTGAGAAGAAGAGAAAATTGGAGTATGAGACACAGAAGTCTCAAGTGAAGAAAAATCCAAGAATAAAAACTAAAGTGGTTAGTCGAAGGAGAAGTTTGTCTACCCCCGTGGAAGCTAATCAAGAAAAGAATACTCCCATTGTTGAGCAACCGGAGGAACCAGTGGAGCCTAACCTGGTTCAGTCTACTCCTGTCGATAATCAACAAGAAGTCACAGCAGATTTGAGCTCAGTGGAGGCACAACTGGAGAAATCTGATAAACCAAGATTGGTCGTTCACAACTATTCCAAATTTTTAAGAAAGGATAAGTTTGAAGTCAGACTGGTTGAAGTAGTGACAAGGAGGAGTACTGCAATTGCTATCTGTAGTCAACCTACAAAGCAAATAAAGGCTGTCTTACAACCTATTCTGATAAATAGCGAGACATCCCACATATTGAATGAAGACGAAAGAAGCTTCTATGATACTTTAAGGTATGCTGCTACAAGGCCATACCCTACAAAAATGTGGTCTCGTCCGTGCACTATTTATCCAGTCACAGAACAGTCAATAATAAAGGTTGTACCAGACATTTAGCCAAGATATCCCTTGGATTTGAATAAGGGGAAATCGAAACTTTTTCCTGAAGATGAAGTTTGTGATGATCTGTCCACAGATCAGATTAATGAAGAAGTGCGGAAAATAAATGAGGCATGCGCTTCTAAAGAGACTAATGGAGGAGCAAGTTGTAGCTATCCGATAAGAAAGAAAGCTGCCGAAGAAGGGAAGATTAATCACAGGACCTTCATTGAATTCCGGTACGACGATTCGCATATTAGACCCTTATCTAATACATCGCCTATGAAGTCAAGGCATACCCTTGCAAGGAAGACAGTTGTTGATGCTACCTGTTCCCTATGACTTGGATATTCTAGAGTCAAGAGTATTCATTCATCCACCCACAATTGCAATCAATGAAGACTATGTTCCATTCTCGGACGCATATGCAACAACAATTGCGTTCAAGCACCCTCTCGCAGAGAATGATCAATCCTCATCATCGTTTGCCTCCCAAGCGTAAATCACCAATTACGTGAGAAGTAAACGAGATAAAGGAGATGATGGATGATCCAAGAAAATGATATGAATCGTTGAAGAGTCATCGTTATTAATCATTTTTTATTATAACAAATAGGGGGAGAAGAGAATGAGCAGAAGAGGAATGGAAAACATCAAATTTTAAGGGTGTGATTGAAGGAGCTGAAGAAGAAGGAAGAAGAAGAAGATTTTTGTTGAAGATAAGTTTTTTTTCCTTCATAAATTGTATTTTTTTTTCTTGATTGTATATAATTTGTTATCATCAAAAAGGGAGAGATTGTTAAGTCAAAATGACTTTACTTAAGATATAATTTTGATGTATAACAAAGAGCAAAATAAAAGAAAAACAAAAGCAGACGAAGCGACAAAGACGCAGACGAATAGAAATAAGATGAAAACGAACCTGACGCGAATTGAAAGAACGACGCAAGTAATACTGTAAGAAGCAAATGCATTTAAGTAATACAGACGAAGAAACACAAATACAGACGCAGACTCACAATAAGACGTAGACGAAGAACGCAGAAGAAATAAACAGACGCAGATACAAAATAAACACAGATGAAGCAACACAGACGAAGCGGTGCATAAGTACAATAAAGCAGACGCAGATGCACATTAAAGACACAGACGAAAAGAGAAATGCAGACGCAGACGGAGACACTGTAGTAAAACAAACAAAGACGCCAATTGAGAAGCAGACGCAAGAGTCAATTCGGGTTAGTTACAGAACTCAACTGATTAATCGTTTCTGTTAAAGAAACAAGATTCAAGAAACAAGAATCAAGAAGCAGTTGGAGACAAAGGCTATAAATACAAGTCGAAGTCGAAGATTGCAAAGTTAGCAAAAAAGTTGAAAAGCTGAATAATGGAAGAATTAGCAGATTAACATCTACGTGATCGTAAAAGCATTACATTCTCAATTTAGTGAGAGCTATTTCTTGTAACAAGTGTTCAAACACTTATCTGTGAGAAAGTGGTACAGATAGCCTGCAGAGGCTAAGTGTGAAAGAATACTGGTTGTAGAGACCTGAAGAGGCTCGCAAAGAATACTTGTAAAAGTTGAAGAGATAGTGGAAATATCATAAAGAATTCTGAGGACTGGACGTAGCCCACGGTTTGGGATGAACCAGGATAAATCGCTGTGTCAACTACTCTCACTCTATATCTCTTTTAGATTCAAGTTTTATCATTACTTAGTTAATAAACAAAGTTTTTGATTAATTAGTATCTAACAAAAATTACGAAAAGTTTTTTATTTCTAACAAACGTTTTTTGAAAGATTTTCAAAAAAAAGGAGAATACACAATTCAACCCCCCTTCTCGTTCATTCTATATCGTTTTATAAGCATTGTATTAACGTGTGATTCAATTCAGGTTCAAGCCTAGAAAGTGTTCAATGAAATAGAAATTAGTATCCTAAAAGCAAATGTATTATTTTCCTCTAACTTCGAGACTTCAAAGACTATATGTTTCCGATGTTACTGCATCTCACATAAGATGGCATAATGAATATGAACAGGAAGATGGAATAATGAGTCATGCATCAGATGCACTAGCATGGAAACATTTTAGTGACACTCATTTTGAGTTTGCAACAGAAAGTCGAAATGTTAGGTTGGGATTGTCAACGGATGGATTCCAACTATTTGGTCAATGCGGCCAGTAATATTCATCACGGCCAATCATAATTACTCTTTATAATTTGCCTCCATGGATGTGTATGAAAGAGGCATATATGTTCTTGACAATAATTGTGCCAGGGCCTACAAATCTAAAGCATAAAATTGATGCATTCTTACAACCATTGATATCTGAATTGTGGCATCTTTGGGAATATGGTGTTCAAAAATATGATGTCTCTGAAACAAAATTTTGTATTAAGACCAACTTTGATTTAGATTATTAGTGATTTTTTTGCATATACCATGTTGTTTGGATATAGCACAACAGGAAAATTGGCTTGTCTTTATTATGGCAATGATTTTATTGCATTTTATCTTCCAAACGAGGGCAAAACATGTTGGTTTGACAATCACAGGAAATTTCTTCCTCCAGGTCATCTATTTAGACGCAATAAACAAATATTCATTAAGAATAGGATGGTAAAATACCTCCTCCCCATCACAAAGCCGGTGAAGAGATTTTACAGGAGGTTGACGAATTAGGATTGCTGAAAGTTACAGAATTTAAAGCTGATGAAGTTAATACAAACATTAGTAAAAACTTTGGTTGGAGAAAACGAAGCATCTTTTGGATTTGCCATATTGGAAAACTAATATGATTTGTTATAATCTAGATATGATGCAAATTGAAAAAAATATTTTTAATAATTTGTTCAATACCATAATGAACATTGAAGGGAGGACAAAAGATAATGCAAAATCATCAGTTGATTTGCAACTTTTTTATAGAACAAATGAGTTGCATAAAGATATTTGCACTAGTAAATATATGAAAGCATGTTACACTTCGGAAAAAAAGAAGAAGGAAATATTGTGTGAATGGTTGAAAAGTCTAAAGTTTTCCAATGGTTATGTTTCAAACTTGGCAAGGTGTGTGCACATGAGGAAGTACAAATTATTTAGGATGAAAAGTATTAATTGTCATGTGTTTATGCAAAGGATAATTCCAATTGTAGTTCGGGAGTTACTACCAAATAAGGTTTGGGAAGTAATAACAGAATTAAGTTTGTTTCTCAAAAGTTTAACATCATCTAAAATCAAGTTAGCTGAAATGGAAAAACTAGAAAGGAAAATTTTGGTAATTTTATGTAAGTTAGAAGGGATTTTCCCTCCAAGCTTCTTTAACTGTACGGAGAATCTACCTATGCATTTAGCACACGAGGAAAAACTAACCAGTATAGTTCAATATCGATGGATGTATCCATTTGAGAGGTAATTCAATGAAAATATTGTAATTAAATTAATAACATATTTTGATAACTAAATTGTAATAACCCTATTCGCTAATATAGGTATTTGCATCATTTGAAAAAAATGTCAAAAACAAGGCTAGAGTTTAGGTTCAATATGTAATGCTTATTTAGTGAAGGAATCTAGTACATTTTGTTCACATTATTTTGAGCCACGTGTTTATACAAGAGAAAGAAAAATTCCTGGTAATGATGATGGGGGAGGAACGAGTGATGTTAATGATAACTTATCCATTTTCACATATCCTGGATGAACATATAGACGTTTAACAACAAGAATGTTAACAAAGGAAGAAATTGAGGCTACCCATAATTGCATTTTACCTTTCTGACGTAAGTTAAAATTGATTATTTGGGTTTTGAAATTTAGTGTTATTCATAAATGAAATACATAATAATGTTTTTAGATTATACGGGAAATTGTTACGTGAAAAAACGCAGGATGATATCAATAAAGAAGTTGGAAGACACTTTCCTTGGTTTGAGAAATATGTAAGTTCTCACTTACAAATAGTGGAATGATTGAATTATAAGATTTTAAGTGTTCAAATGACATTATACTCTTTGATATAATAATTTCTTTTGTGTAGGCCTTAGAAAATCCAATAGAGAACAAGTGTATATGTGATCTTGCGAAGGGACCTCTACAAACTGTTAGATCGTATCTGGTGTATTTCATTAATGGATACAAATATCATTAGAATATCATGGTCATAACATGACAACAATAAATAGTGGAGTTTACATACAACAAAAATTAATGGATTACTATAGTAAAATTATTGAGATACCTGAAAATGAGTACCCTAGATTACTAATAAAGTGAAATGGGATATTTAAGTGTGACTGGGTTGATCCAAATGTTTATACAAAGGAGCACAGTCGACACAATCTAGTTAAAATCAACATCCGAAGAAGATTGAGACAATTTGAACTTTTGATGTTGGCAATGCAAGCGATTCAGGTGTATTATGTCCCTTTTTCTAGCTTACGACAAGATAAGTCAGATTGGTTAGCTGTTTGCAAAGTTAAACCTAGAGGTATTTTTGAACCACTTGGAAAAAAGAGAATAGAGAATTGAAAGTAAAGCATTTCAAGAAGATGTTTATGAAATAAATGCATCTGTCACATATAATGATAATAAGCCTTTAAACAATCTATCTAATTAATATGTTGAAATTTTATCTAGAGAGGATGACGAGGGATAGAGATCTTAAGAGAAGCTTGAGTTTGATTCTTATTCTTCAAAAAAGAAGATGATTGTAATTTACAATTAAGTGATGATAGTGATTAATTTGTGTTTGTAATTGAATATTATAGTTAACAAATCAATTATTTCCTTTTTAGTATATTGTGTAAAATATTGAATTCAAATTCTTATATTTATAGAAAATTCAATCAAATATTACTCTGTGATGTCGCAAGTGGATAGATTAATTCATATCATTAGGCATATTGAAGATGTATAAGTGCTAAACTAGACTACTTCCACTTATCATCGAGCTTGGAGTTGAACATATCATGATTTTATTCTAAATCGACATTTGCAAAATATACTTCTTAACATTATTAATCAAGGAATGTTGACATGGAGACTAGTTCCAAATGGTACTAATTCATTTCGTTGGAAGGAATGTGGTAAAATTGTCCCTATAAAGGATCCCCACTTTATATACTAATGATTGTTTGCCTTCTAAGGCCGATCTTCTACTTCAAGATGTTTAGTATCATCTAAACAACGTCACTATCCTTATTATGACATCTAATTTCCTTTTATGAAGCTATTTTATATATTCACATTTAATGGTATATACTACATGTTGTTTTAAGTTTCCTTGAATCTCAAAGATGACATATATACCCATGGAGGCGAGAGTGATGTCACAATAGTCCATAAAGGATTAGAGAAATCGGTTGTTTGGAAAATTCTTCAATTTTTTAGACTTCTTCTGGACATTCACGTATACATGTCACTCCAATTTTGGTTCGTTTAACGGTTTACTAATCTAACAATATCTATGTTCTATACTGATTATGTTTTAGGTAAACCGTTTCATACTAGCAGTTCATCTAGAGAGATTGTCTTCTATACTAAATCTAGTAACCCATTCACTGTATCCTTTACAAGTTTAGCTATAGCGGAAATGTTGTTGCAAGAAGGTATTAAAAACCTATACCTGAGGGAACTATCACTGTTTCAATTGGTGCCTTCGAACATGTAAGGACCCTTCTTAGGAATCTAGACTTCGGGCACTCATTTACCTTTACCGACTCTCATGTCACTTGGAATATAAAAAAATAATTATATCATTGTCATTTATCAATGCAATAAACTGGACTCAGCTCTAAACTTGATTTATTGTTGTATCTGTAAGAATTTGTTAAATAACCTCTCTACTAGTTAGGGGTTAAGTTACATACTATTGAGTGTGGACTGTTATTGTTCTTGTTCTATAACTGTAGGAATTGTTAACCTTCTAATTCAAAGTTTGAAATTGAACATTATATTCAACAAATCACCTTATCTCCTTTTCAATATATTGTGTAAAATCTTGAATTGAAATTCTTATATTTTTAGAAAATTCAATAAAAATGAATTTAAGGTTGAAATATGCCATCAAAGAGACAATGTGATATAATACGACGTAGGTTCAGACAATGATTCAGAGGTACTTACTATCAACATGAATCGTTATAATCTACAACTGCAACTAAATCACCTCCTCCTCCACCAGCTACTACAGTTATAGATGACGTATCACTTGATGTTCCTGATGCTACACCATCCACCACTCCTACATCATTCACTACCCTTATAGCGACACAGATATTAAGGTAAACGATGTGGAAGAAGGAGACGGTTGCCAGCTTAGAGTTGAGGGACTTGATATGTTTATAATTAAGTTATAGGTTTTATTTTTTGTAAATGGTATAAAATTATTTGTTTTTATATTAGGTTGATTCTGTCTAAAATTTTGACATCTAAATTTAAGGAGAAGATTGATCTTGAGGGTTATGTATGGAAGAATATCTCTCAAGCCACAAAGGAATTTACTATCAGGAGTTTGAGGTACTATAAAAAATATTATTTTATTTTGTTAATTTATTTGTATACATTAAGTAGATAAATATTATTACATTATAAGTATTTATCAAAATTTTCCTTTTATTTCAGAAAGATTTTTTATGAGATTCTGAATTTGACGCAATCATACATAAAGTATAGGAGAGATGAGTACGTACACATTATCATGACTTTATTGGTGCGATACACAAGGTTGGTGTACAACTGCCTTATATTTCTAAACAAATATGGAGTCATTAGAAGCAGTATTGGACATCACCTGAGGCAATGTCCATTTTAGAGCATAATTCGACCAACAGGTGTGGAGGACTGGGGGGAGAGAGTCTTCCCATAGATATGGGAGGATCTATTATCCATCACGAGCATACAGAGAGACTTGTAAGTATCTAAACTTTACACTTATATTCTAATTGTTTTACTTTATTGTATTTCAATTTACATTGATGTGTGAATTTGGAATGAAAATATGTGGATTATGGACAATGATAATGATATAAATGTTTGGTGCCATATATGTCTGCGTTGAGTTATTTTATTTATTTAATAGGTAGTAAATATCATAAAAATCGAGGAAACTCTGTCGAAATTTTTATAAATTCTAGTTCACTTATAACATTTTATTTTTATACAAAAAAAGTCTATGGGCATGAGGCTTACACCCCATCAGCTCTTTTTGCATACTCACACTAAGAAGCATGACGGTGTGACATTTGCCAACAACCAATGTAGAGAACTTAATGTATGTGAAATTTATGCTTTAATATTAATTCTTAATAATTATCACTTACTAATGTAAACACTGCCTCTTAATAGGACCAAAAAGAAGAAAGCCTTTAGTGATAGCCTCAACACGAACAAGCTATTGATGAGAGTTATGTAGGAAAATCCCGGTGTGAGCATCACATGCCCACGGTGTGAAAAACAAAATTTTTTATTCCAGGACCTTCCCGAAAGCCAGGATCCATGTGTCTATACAACAAACTCAAACCATAACGACCAAAGGAGACCGTCTCTAACGGTATCCACGCAGAGATCGGAGAACCTAACTGGGACAAATCCTTTGACCCGGGAATAGCTAGAACAAATTAAAGAGTGCTAGCTCTTATCTTTGTCCTTAGAGAGCTTGAATCAACGATGAAGAAGATGAAGAAGCTTGGAGAACTAGAGAGGAAGATCGTTGATGGAGAAAGAGAGGAAAACACCTTTTCTTCAAAACCTTTCTCCTACTTTCAAAAGCCAACGATGATCATCAATGAAGGAGAGGAAACTCTTTCATTTTCCTTCTTATTCTATAAGCCACGATCATCCTCTTCATCTTTTTAATTTTGTCTTTAGTCATTAAATGAATTGATGACTAAGCATGAAAGGAGAAGCTTCCTTTCTCCTTTCCACGTTGCAACATATATATATATTAATTCTTTAATTAATTAATCATATATATATGTATATAACTGCTGAAGTGGTTCAGTCACACTGGAGTCGGTCCTACCGGGTCCCGGTATGGGAAAAATCCTCGGAGACCTGTCTCAGCAATATCGATGTCGCGATCTCATCGGGACATATCTCGATCTCATCGGGATCCAATTAATCCTGTTGCTCTCCATATATTGGAACTCTGTCCAAAACTATTTTACAAATTCTCCGAGACACTCTTATGCGTGTGACCCATTAGGTTCCCGGTTATGTTGGCCACTTAGATTAACACTTAATCTGAGCAAGTCATGAGCGGTATCTAGCAAGACATCATGACCCCCAATTAACCGGAAAGTAATTGGTTTGACGAATGAACATGTATTCATCATGAACCATATCACGAACCTTTCCATAGACAATTACCGTGCAATTCGTCCTTTCACCATGCTATACCCCACTTGGTTATGAGTATGGGCAAAGTGTCAACTCTTTACTAGACTGATTACGTCATATCTAGTCCAAGTGATTTCAGTTCTTGTCCTGGGACTCATTACTTAATATGTCAATGAAGACATTCTTCATGACATATATGCTCCGGCCAAAGACTTCCAAGTAATGACCCTGACAAGAGGCTATGGGTATCATCTTCTGCTATCACAGAAGTGGTGAATCCTCTATTGGCTACTCAATTACCTTGAATACCTCAAGTTTGCACCCAATCACCACCCTATGAGCAACCTCTGTAAGGCAACAAGGAATGGAGTCAAAGCACGTAATCAAGATATCAAGATATCCTCGAGCACCTCAAGTCTAAGGATACTTGCACCATTCTATGATGAGATTATCACTGACATTAAAATAGGACATCCATGTGATGATCTCATAGCAGGTCATCCAATGTACTTACTACCTCTAGTAAGCATCTACATCTCAACCCTAAATATCTCATATTTACAGTTTTTGAGATCCACTACTTGACCAAATCAAGGAGCTTGAGATGTGCTAGTCTCTCCGGATTACCGATGTCCAGTCTCAGTAATCCTATGACTAGGGATAATTTAGGTACTGACATAATTGCACATGATAGGAATCTCAGTAGTATGATCACATCACAATTTCCTTCATGCTGTGTCATATATCATGGACTTCATTAATTTGCTTATAGATCAAAATCAGTTCATAAATAATGATTATCAAATTAATGAAATGTGCCTTTTCTCTATTTATTCATAAAGTATGTACACAACTTTGTACAAAATGTGCTAAAGGCGATTGCCTTTAGGGCATTACTCTAACAAGTTAGACATATCTTAATGTAGTGGGTAGTAAGGACCATCATGGAAGGATCTTTGGGTTAGGTTCATTTATGAACATATGTTATTCGCAATCTTCCAGGTCCAGTACAACAACATCCAATAGACAGTCTACAACCAATGAAGTCAATGAGCTTTGAACCATAGTGCATACATTGATAGATTACATAGCTTAGCTAAGACATGAGGTGGATGAGTTGAAGGGGAAGGGTAGCACCTCAGAGCGTCCATAGTCACCATGACAACAGTGTACTTGCAGTCATTTGGTTTGAATTACAAAGACTTATTATGTACAATTTAATTGTTTTAACTATCAATAAAGATAATTTTAACTTTATATCATCAATCAACTTTTGTTTAAACAAATTAAAGATATAAACAAATCAAAAATTATGCAGATAATTCATAGCTGTTGAAATTATCCATTAATCATAAGATCATCAAATAAAATTTAATGTTGGGTTTTTTACAAATTAAATTATTTACCGACAAAAAATACAAGTATGTCAGTAAAATCCATTATATTTAATACGAAACACCACAAATCGTTGGTAAAATGTAAGATATTTATTGATGGAACAAAGAGTAAACATTGGTAATATTGATAGTCATCACCAACTTTACCTTTAGGATTTGTTGAACTGTCGGTATAATCACCAACAGTCATTCATAAACGTCGATAATGTTACCGACAGAATAATCAATAACGTCGGCAAATATTCCAACTGAAAGAACAAGGCCGTAGGTAAATTTACCAACGATACATAAAATGTCTATCGGTAAATTTACCTATTTCTGTTTTTACGACACCTTTGTCTGTTTATTGATTCTGTCGCCAATTTATATTACTGTCGAAATCTAAAAGTTTTCCGTTAATAATATCCGTTGCTAAACAACATTTTTCTTATAGTGATTAAAGCGAACAATTTTGAAATTAAGCTTGATTTATTAAATATTTTGCAATCTATTGTTCAATTTATGGTTTACCGCATGAGGATCCAAATGATGGAAATTTGCTATCCAAGGAGACAACAAGGATGAGGCTCTTTCCCTTCATATTGAAAGATTGGGCAAAGGCATGGCTAAATTCTCTTATTCTGAAGCATATAACTACATGGGAAGAGTTAGTTCAAGGTTTCCTAGTTAAATACTTTCCATTAACTAAAACAACCTGGACTGTCAATGATGGACCCCAAATTTTTCTTTAATTTTTATTTATTTTATTTTTTACTTTTCTTACAATTTAACCTATTAATTTAGGAAGCATAAGTAGAAATTAGAAATTAGAATCTAGAAGAGAAATGTTAGAATTAGTTTAAGATAATATTGTGTTTAAGAGAATAAAGGAGTTAGTAGACAAATTAAGTGAAGAAGGGTAAAATTGGAAGGACAAAATAAGTGAAGGTGTTGGACCCCGAACTTTTTCTTGGAAGTTAGAACTATTGTATGTGAAATGTTAAAAGTTACAAGCTGGAAAATGTAGTTGAAACATGTTCATTGAGTATACTTCAGTGTTTTAGCCATAACTTTTTTTCTAGTTATCCAAATGAGATTATTTTTAACTTGGAGTAAACTAGAGGCATAGTGCTACAAATTGTCTGTTGAAATCAAGTTTAAATTTAGTCTTTAAGAATGTCAATTTTTGGATGGAAGTTGAGCATTGAATATTGTTTCAGCATGAGAACAATATAAAAATGTTTCAGATATAACTTTCAGATTTCCAAACCAAATTGAATAATTTTGGTGTTATTAGAAACTGAAGACAATGAGGAACATTTTTCTATAAGGAAGTATTATCAAATTCCTTCAATTTTTCCATGATCATTAGTTAAGGAGTTAGAAATATAAGGTATTAGTTACAAAGAAAAAAGAAGGGTAAATATGGAAAGATTAGTTAATTATGAGGTTTTGATGGATTATTTTGGAGCTAGCAATATGTAAATGATTGTAGGATTTTATCATATGGCTCAATTGAAATAAAGTAGTCTTGTAAGAGTATATACTTATGAGGGTTTTCGAAGGAACACTTAGTAATTAAGGCTATAAGGCTTTGAAGGAAGGACAAAAGGGTCAATTAAGACTCATTAATAGCATAAGGGAGAAGAAAAGAGTGGGCTTGCATATGAAGAAGCCAAGAATGTGAATTAGAAAGAGAGAGAAGAGAGAAGAGAGAAGCAAGAAAAAGAGAGAAAGAGGAGAGAAAAAGAAGAAAAGTTGGGTTTTGATTTTTTTGGTCCCTAAAGAGTGATTTTGATATTATTCAAGAAGGGAAAAAGGGAGAAGAAGACGAGAGCTTCCATTAGAGCCAACGAACTCTTCATTTGGTGAAGATTCAAGGTAAGTTGGATTTTAATATTTTGAATTTTTGAGAGGGTTTTGGTTCATATAGCTTAAGAAATGTATGGGTTTAAGGACTTTAGGATCAATTTTAGTGAATATGTTTTATGGGTTCTCCAATTGGAATTCCTATTGAACGGGGGATTTTGCCTTTGAAGAAGGAAATCAAGGAAGGAAAGAGGAACAAGGGGAGAGGTCTCTTTAAGCAAGTATTAAGTAAGGAGATTCAAGGTGAGTTTCACATTTATAATTGGATAATGAGCCATTGATATTTTTGTCCAAATCAAGAAAGAAAAATGATTTCAATTACTTCATAAATGTTGTTTTTATTGCTTTTGAATGATTTGTGAAATTGCTACATGTTTTGGTGTATGAATTTTGATGATGAATTGTGAAATTATGAAAATAATGCATATGAAAAATGCCATGCTCATGAAAGACAAAATTTCAAAAATGTGCCATTTGGGCAATTGGTTTTCAAGTCACGAATTACATGTTATGTGGGTTTGCGGTGGTCTATTCTGTCAGTCAAGTGCATTTGTCTAAAGGCTTCTCCCGCCTGCCCACTAGTGGCATGGAGCTCATTCATGGACTCTCATAAGTTCACGACTACGCAAGACCATTTTGTGGGATTGCGATAGTATGTTCTGTTCACGACTACACAAGACCCTTATGAGAAATGTCTAGTACGTTCTGTTACGAATCCACCCACACCATTCTGATGTGCTTATGTGTTTATGAATTATGAACAAGTTGAAGAATGCATAAATTGTGTGGGCTGTGAATTTCATTACATGACGAGAATTTTGAGAAACATGTGTTTTTATAATTCAACAAGAATTTTCTATGACAATGAACTTTTTCAATGGTTTTCACTTGTTTCTCATTATAAACCTATTACTCACGCGCTTTTAAGCTCACCCCCACTCTCCTTCCCCTATTCAGGTGGTGAGCAAGAGACCAAGTGAAAGAAAGTCAAGACATTACTCCGGATTTGCATGTTTTGTTTTGTTTTGGAGTAGTATATAAAACAAGGCTTTAATTGCATTTTGACCAATTATTATTCAAGTATCTTATTTAATTTAGGGATTTTGGAATATTAATGTATTGTGGCTTGAAATGCCATTAAAGCTTTGTAAACTCTTCTTTCATGATGTTAATGAAATATGAATTTGTGTATGGATGATTGTTAAGTCGAAATGTGAATTTGTGTACGGATGAGGTTTAGTTGAAATGTAAATTAATTAAGAATGAGGTTAAGTTGGAATTAGATACACTTAAAGAATTTATCAAATTGAGATGATAAGTTTTGAATACGAATTGTTGTTACATATAAGTGAGATATATTATGGAAAGGAAAGATAAGAATTGTATTTTGACTTTAGAGGAAAAATTAGACTAATATAGGCTAAATTAGACAAAGTTATCTTCTAGAAAGTTGTAGCTTATCCTCTTAACGTCCCAACGCTATAAAGTATGGAAATTTTGGGTATCGGAGTTGAGAGATATGAATATTATAAGTGATGTTGCTGCATAGGAGGTATGAACATGACAACTACAGTGAATGATGAGAGTTTGTGCTTGTGATGAGTCAATTAAGTTGAGATTTGGGAGATTTATTCAATCATTTTGGTAATTGAATGTTTAAGGAGTGATATTACATTGGAAGAAGTGAATTTGGGAAGATTATGAGTAAATATGATGTTAGAATGGATGTAGGAAGTATTAGAGAGGGTTTGGGAAACCCCCATGTCCGTTTAACAGAATTTCGATTTGTTTAATGGACCTTCTCGGGTAAAAAATTACCCCTAACATTGCCCATGTCTGTTAAACGGACCTTCTTGGGTGAAAAATGGTTTCCAAGGTTGTCTATGTCCGTTAGGTAGACATGTATGTCCGTTAAATAGACATTCACAGGACAACTACAATAAATTGCAATTTTTGACCCTTTTAGAGGCAAAATCTCGCTTCGAGTCCTAATATTTTTTTAAATCTCAAAGTCCTATTTGAAATCGTTCAATAATGACATCAAAAAGAAATCGTTAGAAAAAGTTATGGCATTTGCACCAAGAGAGGTACAATATGAATGAGGACTTAAACATGTTGGATTCTTTTAGTCATAACTTCCTCATCCGACCTCCAAATGAACTGATTCTTGAACCAATAGAGTCCTAACACATGTTTCTATCTCTCTAAAAAACTAGTATCTTTTGGAGTTGATTTGAGAAAGTTTGATGGAGAGAAAATAAGGGGTCGGCTGGGAGAGCATGATTAGGGTATGATCACTTTTTGGCTTTTTAAGCATATCTTGATCTTTAGAGCTCCGATTAAGATGATTCGTGCTTTAAAACAAACTATAGACTTAGAGCTTAAATTCTTTTGAAGAAGTCAAATTGTAATTTTGGAGATTGACTAGTGTGGGCACTCCACTTTTGGGATGATGATTAATAAGGGTTCTTTGAATTAACCCTACAAGATAATACGCAAGCTCATATTTTATGATTTTTGGAAAGAGAGTTGGGTTCCAAAAATAGTGTCCAGTAGAAGGGCAAAATGGGAAGACTAGAATAAAACTGTGTCTTGAATGAGAAGAGAAGAGAGAAATGTCGTGGAAGAGAGAAGAGAAAGAAGAAAAATGTGAGAGAAGAGAAAAGAAGAAGAAAAATCGTGGAAGCTAGGGAAGAAGCGAAAATTGCGGGAGAGCAAGAAAGAAGAGGAAATCATCTTATTAAAGTAAATCAATTACTTTTCTTCTTATTTATTTAGAAAAAGGGATTATAGAGTGAAATGGGTTTGTGAAGGAAGAAAGAAGAGAAACCCTAGATGGATATTGTGGATTTTCAACTAGGATTTGGTTTTTCTAGCTTAGATAATCCATGGGTGGATTAAGTTTAAGTTAATTTTGTTCTTGATTATCAAAATCTTATGGGTTTTCTTTTGTATATTGGATTGAATAGGAAATGTGTTTGATTGAATGAAAACTTGGTTTATTGAAGGAAACCAAGAAAACCCAAGGTAAGAGCAAGAGGAAGGACAATCTTGAAATTGGAATTTCAACCAATTTAGGTGGGTAACATGTTTATAGTTATTGTGATAATGAGCCAATACTTGTTTGCTTGAGTGCTTGAATTGCTTGAATTGAATTGTTGTGATTGATATGAAAATGCATGTCGAGTTACTACTATGATTACACATTAAATGATATTATGACATTTTGCATAGATCAAAAGAGGAAAAAACATAAGAAATTATGAGAATTATGATATTTGATGAAATAGATTTAAGCATAAGAATTTGCTTGTGATTGGGCAAGAGAGGAACAATTTCGTTCGTCACTTGCACGTTGACCAAAGCCTTCTCTTGGCTGCCTGCTTGTGGCACTCGAGATCCTAATAATCGGACTCGTTTTGTTCACGGTGTAAACTTTGATTTCTTCATTTCGTTCCATGGGAATCTCGAGCCATTTGTTTTTTCATTTTTTGATCTGTAACTATGACGCATAGTTCAATGTTAAGTTGATGATTATATGTTACATGATAAGCTTTGAGTGATAATATCTTGAACTATAAGTCTTTGAGATAAAACTATGGAGAATTTGATTGCTAAATAAATGAGATATATAACTGGCTATAAACGTAATAGCCATTGAGCTTCGCAGCTCATCCCACTATTTTCCACTCCTCAGGTGTAGAACGAGAAAATCGTTGATCCTTGCAAAGGCTTTGGCATACTCCAAGATTAGCGGCTTTTGTAACTAAGTTAGTAGCTATAACTTTTTGGATAGCTTTATAAGCAAATCAATATGTTGGACCCCACACCCCACCTATAGGTGTTTGCAGGTTATCTTTGCGACGTGTGTTTCTTGGGTTATCTGTTGACATCAACCTTAATCGATATTGTCCCTACTTGGCTCAATGGTAAGGCGCGCCCACGCAAAGTGGAACAAAACCACGAGGTCTTGGGTTGAGGCTAGAACTCACTTGAGGCCGGAGGGACAATCTTGATTAAGGTTTGATGCCGCCAGATAACTCAAGAACACACGCCGCAAGATAACTCGCAAACACTGAGTGGTGTGAAATCAACATAAAGGTGCCTTTTAATGTTGGACCCCACACCTGGGCTAACATTTCCCACCCAGCGTGTGTTTGCGGGTTATACCGCGGCATCCAACATAAATCAGTATTGTCCTCTTTGGTGGGAATCGAACACCCAACCTCAAGGTTTTGTTGCTTTTACAAGCACGCCTCTTACCATTGAGCCAAGAGGAGAGGACTGATGAATCAGTAGCTCCAGGGAATGCTGAGGCTTCTGTAGGGCTAGAGAGTGAGCCTATGCTGTCGCAGTCTCAGGAGTCGCCGGTTCCGCAGGAGCCAATGCCTCCACTTGATCCGAGGTTGTTCTAGGCTTTCACCCAGGCATTTGTTCAGGCTATGGGTCAGATGCCACAGCCTTCTACTTCAGCCCCAGTTCAGAAGGACAGACGATTTGATAGGTTGAGAAAGTATGAGGCAGTTGATTTCTTTGGGACATCAAATCCAGAGGAAGCCGAGATATGGCTAAGAAAGACTGAGAGAGTGCTGGATCAGATGGACTGTGAGGATGAAGAGAGAGTCATCTATGCTGCAAGTTTGCTTCAGGGAGATGCTCTGCATTGGTGGGAGACCGTGCCAGGCAGTCAGATGAGACCCGTAGGGTTGTCATGGCAGAACTTCTTGGTCGCTTTAAGAAGAAATACATCGAGGTTTACATTCAATGAGGCGAGGGAGTTCCTTAGTCTCACTCAGAGGGAGATGTCAGTGAGTGAGTATGAGCGTCGGTTCACGCAGTTGGCGAGGTATGTTTCAGATCTGATGCTGAGCGAGGCTGTTAGATGTTGCCGGTTTGAGTCGGGTCTGCACTTGGCTATCGGAGAGAAGGTGATAGTGCAGAACTTCTGTGACTTCCAGCAATTAGTTGAGGCAGCTTTGAGGGTGGAAAACATTGAAAATATCGAGAGTGCAGTGAACAAGAAGAGAAAGGGTAGAGAGCAGTTCAAGAGGGGAGGCAGCACTAGTACTCCTATGCCAGAAAGGAGTGCCAGGAGTCTCCCAGTTCAGTCAGAGGAGAGGAGCAGTGGTGCGAGCCGACCTAGGCCGATGAGGACTTCTACTGTTTCTCACCAAGCTTCCACGGTGGGTGGCAACAGAAGGGGAGATGGGGACAGGTCATCCGTCCCTAAGTGTGAGCACTGCGGCAATTTCCATGGTGGAGAGTGTTACCGATTGACGGGAGCATGTTTCAATTGTGGGCAGAATGGACACAGGGCCAGAGAGTGTCCTCAGCCGTCCAGGAGAGAGGGATCTCAGATGCAAGCTTCTAGGAGGCCAGAGACTGTGGGTCAAAGGACTGCAACAGAAGTGGGTAGTTCTGATGCAGCCAAGAGAGTGGGTCTTCCGGGGAGACCGAGGGGACAGGCACCAGCTAGAGTATTTGCTATGACTCGGGAGGACGCAGAGACTGCTCCTGATGTTGTGACTGGTATTATTCGACTCTTTGCTGATGATGTGCTAGTTTTGATTGATTCAGGTTCTACTCACTCGTTTGTTTCTTCGAGTAGACCTGTGTGTGATAGGAATGTGAGGCCTTTGGATACTCCGCTGATGGTGAGTACTCCAATAGGCCAGCATATTATTATCATTCAAGTGTATAGAGACTGTGAGCTATGTATTGATGGAGCACGGTTGGTGGTAGATTTGATGCCACTGAAAATGGGAGGATTGGATGTCATTTTGGGCATGGATACCTTAGAGAAGTACAACGCTCGTCAGGATTGTAAGAAAAAGACAGTGGAGTTTGAATTGGATAGCGGCAAGAGAGTGGTGTTTGTGGGTGAGAGAAAAGTAGGTCCGCCCAGAATTGTTTCAGCATTGACAGCAGATAAGATGATGAGGAAGGGTTGTGAGGCATTTTTGGCCTATGTCACCAGGGCAGATAGAGGGAAGCTGGAGGATATTCCAGTAGTCAGGGAATTCTCGGATGTTTTTCCCGAGAAATTGCCAGGACTACCGCCAACTAGAGAAATTGAGTTTCCCATTGAGCTTTTGTCAGGTACAACGCCGATTTCAATTCTGCCTTACCGGATGGCTCCGGCGGAATTGAAAGAGCTTAAGGAGCAGTTGGAGGAGTTGTTAGAGAAGGGGTATATTCGACCGAGCTCTTCACCTTGGGGAGCTCCGGTTCTCTTTGTAAAGAAGAAAGATGGATCGTTGAGGATGTGTGTGGACTATCGGAAGTTGAATCAAGTTACTGTGAAGAACAGGTATCCGCTTCCTCGCATTGATGATCTGTTTGATCAATTGCAAGGGGCAAAAGTCTTCTCTAAGATAGATTTGAGATCGGGTTACCATCAGTTGAGGATTAAGGAGTCGGATGTGCCGAAGACTGCTTTCAGGACTCGGTATGGGCATTTTGAGTTTCTGGTTATGCCCTTTGGATTGATGAATGCGCCTGCAGCTTTTATGGATTTGATGAATCGGGTCTTTAAGCCATTCTTGGACCAATTTATCATTGTCTTTATTGATGATATATTGGTTTATTCCAAGAGTGATGAGCAGCATGAGGAACATTTGAGGATTGCTTTGGAGACCTTGAGGAGGAACGAGTTGTATGTCAAATTCGATAAATGCGAATTTTGGCTGCGAAAAGTTTCATTTCTTGGACATGTGATCTCAGAGAAAGGAGTTCATGTGGATCCAAAGAAGATAGAAGCGGTTATACATTGGGAAGCACCGAAGAGTGTAGCAGATGTGAGGAGTTTTCTGAATTTGGCAGGTTACTACAGAAGATTTGTGGAGGGATTCTCTATGATAGTCGCTCCGATGACGAAGTTGTTGAGGAAAAATCAAAAGTTTGTTTGGAGTGAGGAGTGTCTGAGGAGCTTCGAGGAGCTCAAGCACAGGTTGACAAGTGCTCCGATTCTGATTTTGCCTTCTGGAGATAAAGACTATACTGTGTATAGTGATGCTTCGAGGAAAGGTCTTGGTTGTGTTTTGATGCAAAGAGATCAGGTGATTGCTTATGCTTCGAGACAGTTGAAGCCTTATAAGTTGAATTATCTGACGCATGATTTAGAGTTGGCAGCTGTGATCTTTGCTTTGAAGATTTGGAGGTATTATTTGTATGGAGTTCAGACGAGAATTTTTACTGATCACAAGAGCCTTAAGTATTTGCTGAGTCAGAAGGAACTGAATTTGAGGCAACGACGGTGGATCGAGTTGCTCAAGGATTATGATTTGTTGATTGAGTATCATCCGGGAAAGGCCAATGTAGTGGCGGATGCCTTGAGTAGGAAGTTTTCGATTGCTCATGTTCGATCGGTTTATCTTCCCTTATTGGAAGAGATGGCCAAGCTTAAGATAAGCTTGAAGCAGGAGGATCCGGATTGCCTTCTAGCTAATTTCCGAGTGAGACCGATTCTCAGGGAGAAGGTTAGGAAATTGCAGGCTCAAGATGCAGATTTGAGCAAGCTTCAAGATGAAATTCGGAATGGCAAGGTTTTTTAGATAGATGTGAAGGATGATGGGCTTATGACAGTGGAAAACAGGTTGTGTATTCCTGATGTGCAGGAGGTTAAGGCTGAGATTATGGATGAGGCACACAATGCACCTTATGCCATGCATCCAGGTAGTACCAGGATGTACAGAGATTTGAGAGAGCATTTTTTGTGGAAAGGCATGAAGAGAGATATAGCAGAATTTGTCAGTAAGTGTCTAGTGTGTCAGCAAGTCAAGGCTGAACACCAGGCACCTTCGGGCAAGTTGAGGCCGTTGGCTATTCCGGAGTGGAAGTGGCAAAGAGTGACCATGGATTTTCTGATGGGTTTGCCTAAGACCAGTAGGAAGCATGATGCCATTTGGGTGATTGTGGATCGGTTGACCAAGTCAGCTCACTTTTTGGCGATTAAGCAGACTGATTCTTTGCATGTGCTAGCAAAGAAGTATATCGATGAGATAGTGAGATTGTATGGAATTCCGGATTCGATTGTTTTGGATAGAGATCCTCGGTTTACTTCGAGATTTTGGGGCAGATTGCAGGAAGCTTTGGGGACGAAGCTAAATTTTAGTACGGCTTTTCACCCTCAGACGGATGGTCAATCTGAGAGGACTATTCAGACACTTAAGGGGATGCTTAGGGCTTGTGTGATGGATTTCAGAGGAGCTTGGGATGAGCATTTGCCATTGGTCAAATTCGCTTACAACAATTCGTACCATTCGAGCATTCAGATGGCTCCATATGAGACATTGTATGGGCAGAGATATAGGACTCCGATCTGTTGGGATGAAGAAGGAGAGAGGCAATTGGAAGGGCTAGAATTGATTCAGACGACAGTTGAGAAAGTCAATTTGGTTAAGCAGCGGCTTAAGGCAGCACATGATAGGATGAAGAGTTATGTTGATGCTCATCGAAAGGAGATGGAGTATGAAGTCAGTGAGAAAGTGTTCCTTAAGACATCTCCTTGGAAAGGAGTGATGAGAATTGGCAAGCAGGATAAGTTGAGTCCGAGGTATGTGGGTCCTTATGAGATCCTGGAGAGGATTGGACCACTCACCTACAGATTGGCGTTACCTCCGGAATTGTCTCAGATTCATGATGTGTTTCATGTTTCCATGTTGAGGAGGTATAGATCGGATCCTTCTCATATCATTCAGGCTAGTGAGGTACAGTTGCGGGATGATCTGAGTTATGAAGAGCTTCCAGTGGAGATTTTGGATACTAAGGAAAAAGTCCTTAGGAACAAGACGGTTCAGTTAGTCAAAGTTCTGTGGAGGAATCATTCGGTAGAGGAGGCTACATGGGAGCCATTGGACGCTATGAAGGAGAAGTATCCGTATCTCTTCTACGACTCAAGTAATAATTTTGAAGACGAAATTTCTTTTAAAAGGGGGAGAAATGTTGGACCCCGAATTTTTTTTATGATGTCATTAAGCATGAATTGTGTTAATTATGTGTTTATGCCTTAGTTTGATTAAATTGAGAGGAGTAGGGAATAATTAAGGTTTAATTGTGGTTTAGTGAGGATTAAAAAGGGTAAAAAAATATGAGGGCATTTTGGGAAGATGGCTTATGTGGAAGAGCTTTAGGCTTTGTTTGGAGGGGTAACATGGTCATTGCTCATTTCATTTAGACCTAAGACAAATTGACTTAGAAAGAAAAGAAGGAGAAGGAAGAAGAGAAGGTGCCATCTATAGAGGAAGAGGAAGAAGAGAATAGGTTTTGCGATTTTTGAGTTTTCTGATCGATTCGAAGCAATTTCTGGTAAGTTTAGCTTCCTTCAAACTTGTTATGGTTAGATTTAAACCTAGAGAATGTTGAATGTGTGAGAATCAAAGGATTAGGGTTTTTAGGGAAAAATGGTTAGATTTCTTAGGTTGATGATTCTGGGCAAGTTTTCAAGTTGTTAATGGGTTAGAAATGTAGCATAAGTCATGATCTAAGGTTTAGATGTGTTGCATTTGGTTGAGGGAAGGATTGAAGTCAGAAAATGCAGGAAAAAGGGAATTCGGAGTCGCCTCTCCGACCCGCACGTCACAACGTGCGCAAGAGCACGTCGCGGCGTGCGGAGAGAATTGGAGACACCGCGTGCGCAGGGTGCACGTCGCGGCGTGCACAACATTATGTGCACACCGCGACACACAAATGTGCACGTCGTGACGTGCGTGAGGTAAGCACGTCGCGACGCACACATTTGTGCTTTCGCCGCAATGAAAGGAGTTCGTTCGCGCATGCGAGCCCTCGATTCTTCGAAAGATGATTTTTGATATTATTTTGGGCATATCTTTTGGTGTAGATGTCCAAATGAGGTGATTTTGGATTCATTGTGATCTAGAGATCAAGGGCTACAAGTTTTATGAAGAAGGGAAGTTCGGAATTTGCCTCGAAGGGTTCGGAATTTTAGGAGGAAGTCAAAAGTAGACTTTTAGCGCTTTATTTTGAATTGCCAAGCATTGAATATTTTCTGTGGATACTGATTGAATGGAAACTTGGTTTTTTTAGGAAACCAAGCTGACCCGATTCCATCGCAAGAGGAAGGACATCAGTGAGTCGGAGACTCGAGCGATCTTAGGTGGGTAATGTACTTATAATTATTGTGTGACTAGGCAATTTCTTGCCTATGTATGAATATATGTTATATGTTAGATGATGAATTGAATGATTTTGCTTTCTGATATTTTGAAAGAATCATGAAAAATGAATAGCATTCACTTTTGATTCTGAGCATGTTATGCCTCGACTTCGATCCTGGCATTTTGACTAAATGTAAAGTATGAAAGCATACCATATGATAAAATGATTATGAGCATGATTATGTGCTTTTATTGGGCGAGAGTGGAACCATTTCGTTTGTCACGTGCACGTAGACAAGAGCCTTCTCCCGGCTGCCCGCTTGTGGCCTATGAGATCCGAATGGACTCATTTCGTTCAGGGTGTAAACCTCGGTTTCTCCCTTTTATTTCCATGGAACCCTTGAGCCATATGATGTGCATTGCATTTGAACTGTTTGTTATGAAGCATAATTGTGACATGTTTTGTTAATCGAATTATTCATATTGAATGCATAACTTGTTTAATTAGCATATGAATGCTTGAATTGATGCCTGTATATATATATAATGTATATATGTACATATGCTTGACTTTGTACTAGTTACTGATGGCTATAATTATATTAGCCACTGAGCTGTGTAGCTCAACCCATTACTTTCCCTCCTCAGGTGCAAAACAGGACGATCTTTGAACTTACGAGGCATCGGAAACTTCAAGCTAGTTAAGAGCTTTCTATTAAGTTCGTATTTTGGTTGGCCCTCCGAACACATTATCATGGAGCATATTTCATGTATTTTGGATTGAAACTTTATTTGATACTGTGCATTGTTAAAAACACATGTTTAATTTATTAACTTGATGGCTTATGTAATCGTGATGATTAATTTATGGTTAGAATGCAAGCGTAGGTGATCGATTGTATGAGAATGTATGTGTATGAATCGAACTATGTATAAATGTTGGGATCGGGTCTGTATATTTGGTCGCCCGACGCCGGCGCAACCCTAGGGGCCGCCCTCAGGAATAGTGATCCGGGATCCGGGCCCAACACAATATGGGCATTCATTGCATTTTTGTATTTTGTATTAAGCCGATGATGTGGCTTTTGCTATGTAAGTAATGCTATTATACTAACTCTTTAATTTAGTAATGAAATTTGGATTTGATGAAGATGATTTGTGTATGTTCATATACATCTTTTAGTTGATTTATTGGTGGTAATTTATGGTTGGAATTGTATATGTGGATTTTTGTGTTGTTGGATTGTTGGGATCTGGGTTTTATCCAATGGCTTCGCCACGACAAGACTCATAGTTCACCACGACGAATCTTTTCGAGAAGGGTGATTGTGTTAAATTTTGTATCTTCACCATGGCGAAAGTGTTTTCTCGCTAGACCTCGAGAGTTCGCCACGACGAAGCCAAAGTTTGTCGTGGCATATTTTTCCCAAAAGGTGTGTTGGATCGAAAAACGAAAGCATACTATATTTAGAGAACTGGTAGATTTCAAAATTTTTTAGAAATCATATTTACAGCGGAAGCAACATATCCAAATCATCATGTCAATCCATACATGATATGGTATAAGGATAATAATAAACATAAACAAGATGAAGAGTATTACCGACTCCTTGCTATAGCTTTAATTCCTCACTGCGCTATCCTCTCCTTCTTCTTGTATCCAAAACCTTTGCTTTTGAATCTTTTCCTTTAGCAATCTATCTTCTCCTTGTTATTGTATCCTCAACCAATTTGAATTACCTCTTGTTCTTCTAAGAGAATTTGGTTAACAAAATCCTTTGGTGGGAAAGGAGAAGAAATGTTTGGAGGAGATTTTTCTTAGAAGAAAATGAACTAAAAATGAGACTCTTCTCTTACTAATTTCGATTCACTCATGCATGAAAGGAGGGAGAGAGTCAA
Source organism: Erythroxylum novogranatense (assembly GCA_029891385.1). Lineage (NCBI taxonomy): Eukaryota > Viridiplantae > Streptophyta > Magnoliopsida > Malpighiales > Erythroxylaceae > Erythroxylum > Erythroxylum novogranatense. Next base: position 15,199,080 of record CM057235.1, on the reverse strand, counting down.
ACCATGCAAGAACTCTTTCTTACATACTCAATTTCGGTTATGCATAGTATGGAAGAAGAGAATAGCATCTAATGCATCACTTCTTTCATTCATCCATCACAAAGTAGCCAATAAATGAGACTCATCTCATTTATCTTTAAGGTGGCTATATGAAAAGACTATTAAACTATACATGACTTACCAATTTCGATTTTGGAAGATGGAAGAAGGAAGATGGTCCATCCAATGCACATCTTTCTTCTTTAATCCAATGAATGCTAATAGGTTATATGCTAACATTAAAAGATAACCATTAAATAACCATTAAACCATTTAATGGTAAGTTTAGCAATTGAATATTAAATGTGCAGTTGCACATTCAACCTTAATAAAACTGAAAATGCTACTCTTTTCTTTGAAAAAATTATTTTAATATAATTAATATAATCAATTACATTAAACTAAAGTCTAGCCCATTTCTAAATGTACATTTGGGCTTCTAATTAACCATTAATTAAAGCAAGCCTAACATTCAATTATGGGCTTCTAAAACCTCCATTTATATATCTTACTTAGCTTGATAACCTTCTTTAAAACCAAGTGGGGAATCTTATTAGACTTTTATAATTCAAGCTCCAATAAGCTTAAAATTAACTTAATCTCATTAGAATTAATTCTAGCTTATTAACTAAATGTCATTCTACTAAAGACAATTAGTTGAACTCTTGAATTATTAAATATTATGAGAATACATATTTTATGTCGAATTACAAACCCTATTTAGAACCTCATTATAGTCATCCGCACAACAAAGGGTAAATTTACCGTTTTGCCTTTGTGTTGATTTTTCCTTCTATATCTCCTGTTTTACTTTACATGATGATTAACACATAAGATCTCATCTTGGTGTTAAGACTTGATAGGTAATTAGTCCATCAAACTACTGGCACCAGTTTAATCACAAAATTTTCTTAAAACATCTAGAAGTAATGATATCATTATAAACTCTTTATTTGAGTGAATGTTTCCTGATACGTGTTTCAATTAAAAATTCTAACATACGAACACTAGATTAATACTCTGTAAAAATTCATTTCGAACATATCAAGAATTATAATGAAACACATACGAGTTCACCACTCATCAAGATTATGGTTCATAATAAGTGAATGCTTAAGTTGTATGTTTCAAGATTAAAGTAACGGTCTACTTTATTCTTGAAAACATACTTGATTCTAAATTCATTTAATAGTGCCATTATCGATAGTCGACTACTATCATGATATGAAACTCATCATTCCCTTTAAGTAAACTCCTTTACTTATATGGAGATAAATCGCAACACTACAGTCTAAACCATAGTCAAGCGACCAACTTGATTATTCAACTGTGAATCAATTAATTTATATTCTTATAATATACATGTTTCCCATACATCTCTATGTATGTGTATATTACTCACAAAAGAACCTTGGTACCTTTTGACTAGATATATAATGCTCACACAAATAAAACCAAACTCTTTTGTTTTATTAATAATAAATATTTTCATTACAAAACTATAACTGAAGAAGATAAAGTTACATGTAAATACACTTGCTTTCCAGTGCACTATATTTACATAACTCCAACAATCTCCCATTTTTCCTAAAGCAAGTTTGACATATCCCTCATTCTCATCCCTTCTAGGTGACCCTCAAAACTCTTTTAAGTCAATGTTTTTATGAACATATCAGCAAGGTTTTGTTCTGTGGGAATCTTTACTACATCTACCTCTCCACGTTGTATTATCTCCCTTATGAGATGATACTTTTGCTCAATATGTTTGGCAGTTTTGTGGTTTTGAGGTTTTTTAGAATTAGCCACTGCCCTACTATTATCACAATAAAGTGTAATGGATTTTTCCGCCTCTAGAACTACCTTTAAATCGTTTAGGAATTTTCGGAGCCAGACTGCTTCCTTTGCTACGTACTCAGCCTCCATAGTCGAATCAGCAATATAAGACTGCTTGACACTCCTCCAAACTATGACTCCACCTCTTAAAGTAAATATAGAACTAGAAGTTGATTTCCTTGAATCAACATCTGATTGGAAATTGGAATCTGTATATCCTTTTGGAATAAGATTACTTCCAAAGTAAGCAAGCATAAGGTTCTTCATTTTACGAAGATATTTAAGTATACACTTAACCGCAATTCAATGTTCCATTCCTAGATTGGACTAAAATCTACTTACCAGTCACACTGCGTAACAGATATCTGGTCTAGTGCAAAGCATTGCATACATCAAACTACCAACTGCCGAAGCATATGGAATGTTACGCATGCGTTCAACCTCTTTTTGGGTTTTAGGCACTTGTTCCTTTGAAATTTTGATTCCATGTCTAGTAGGAGTGAAACCCCTCATGGAATCTTGCATGACGAACTTTTTGAGCATATTCTCAATGTAGATTAATTGAGACAAGGCTATCCATTTGTTCTTCCGATCCCTTATAAGTTTAATCTCTAGAACATAGTTAGCCTCTCCCAAATCCTTCATTGAAAACTATTCATTCAGCCATCCCTTAATCGTAGATAGCATTCCCACATCATTCCTGATGAGCAGAATGTCATCAACATATAGGATTAGGAAAGTAACCTTTCCTTGTTGCATTCTTTTATAAACACAAGGCTTATCTAGGTTTTGTATGAACCTATAGGTTTTGATAGACTTATCAAACCTAATGTTCCAAGACCTAGATGCTTGCTTAAGTCCATAAATGGACCTTTGCAACTTACAAACCTTATGCTTATTACCTGGCTTAATGAATCCTTCTGGTTGGGCCATATAAATGGTCTCCTCAAGATCTCCATTAAGAAATGCAGCCTTGAAATCCATTTGCCATATTTCATAATCGAAATAGGCTGCTACATCATTGGTCTTACCATTTCCAATAGAGTTCTATTTCTCCTCTCTGCTACACCATTCTGTTGAGGTGTTCGAGGAGCTGACAAATTAGAAACAATTCTATTTTCAATTAAATATTGCTGGAACTCTCCAGATAAATACTCACCACCTCGATTTGATCGAAGTTGTTTTAATGGCTTGCCTAGTTGCTTCTCAGCTTCAGCTTTGAATTCTTTGAACTTTTCAAAAGATTTAATCTTTTTATGCGTCAAATACAAACATCCATGTCTTAATTAATCATCTATAAAGGTTATGAAATATTCATAACCTCCTCTAGTTTGTACATTCATGGGCCTACACACATCAGTATGTACCAGGTCCAACGTAGATTCAGATCTATTTCCTTTAAAAGGAAATGAGGCTTTGGTCATTTTTCCTTCAATACAAGATTCACAAGTGGGTAATGGATCACTATCCAAGCCCATAAGGATCTCATCCTTTATTAACCTGTCACGTCTTTTTTGATTGATATGACCCATTCTTAAGTGCCATAGATGCTTTGAATTAATGCTAGAGATATTGGATTGTCCTGGTTTTATCAATTCTGTGGTGTTTAGTGAGCCTGTCATAGGTTCTATAAAGAACTATCCCTGTTTAATTATCGCATCACAAATAAAATCCTTATTCTTATATATTGAAACAACTTTTTCAAAATAAGGAATAACCATATTTTATTAAACAAAAAACAGAAATCATGTTCCTTATAATCATTGGCATATAACAAACATTCTCCAAATATAACCTATGACCACTAGGAAAGTCCAAGATAACTACTCCCATTGATTCTGCCGAAACATAGGAACTATCTGCTATCTTGACTTGAAACTGGACTTTAGGAAGTCTTCTCCTTTGCTGGAACTCCTGCAAAGAATTGCAAACATAGTTAGTAGATCCTGAATCTAATATCCAAGAAATAGATAAATCTATCGTATTTCTAGTTCCTAACAATCTTAGGAAACCCATACCTTGTTTGCTTTTGAGGAATTCAAAGTAGACTGGACAGTTTCTTTTCTAGTGACCCATCTCATCACAGTGGAAACACTTTCCCTTGATATTCTCTTTGGCCTTCTTTTTTATAGGTTGGGCCTTGACCCCTGTTTGGGCCTTCTTTTTCATTAAACCCTTCTTCTTTTGCTTACCCTTATTCTTGGGCTTAGAAGACGAAGTTACATTAGCTTCTGGCCCATGAGCCTTAATATTCAATATCTCTTTCGTACTCTGGAGGATATTCATCAACTCACTCAAGGTGTAATCCTTATGGTTGAGCTCATAGTCCAACTTAAACTACTGAAAAGAAGAGTTTAAGCTATTGATGATCATAATCATATGTATATCCGCATCCATATTTGCCCCAAGCATCTTAGCCTCAGTGACCGCAGAGATTACCTTCATCATGTAATCCTGCACCGGTTCACCAAGTTCTTATCTAAGATTACGAAAGATTTGGATAGCTTTCACTCTTGCAGACCTAGTCCTCACACCAAACATCTCATGTAGGAGATGGACCATTGCACTAGCAGTTTTCATACAGGCAATTTGCTTTTGCAACATTCCGTTAACAGAAGCTAGAATATAACATTTAGTAGTCTTGTCAGCATTCTGCCAATGCTCATGTTGTTGTACTTGCTCAGGAGTTGAATCTCCATTCGGAGTTATAGGTTCATTTTCAGTTAACACCCATGAAATATGTTCATATTGAAGAACAATGTCAAGGTTACGTCTCCATTCATTAAAAATTTCTCCATTTTCTAATTTTTTATTTGTAAAGAGCAGGGTGAGTGGATTAATTTTGTGGTTGATTATGTCTGAAAATATAAATTATTAAAACATAAGCACACTAGTCAACAATTATTGGAACTTTGTATAAAATCATGATGCATGTATGCATGATGATAAATTTAACAAAACTTTTAAAAAAATTAAAACATTATACAACGGTTATTTTTCTTATCTATAATAGACTAAGTGACGGTGGGTCATCTTATCCATTAAAATAAAAACTGGGACCCTCCCACTCAAAAAACTACCAAGCATATCATGCCCAACTTTTTGAGAAGCATCTTAATTTGATCCATACTTTTACCAACAGAGCTACGGTGGGTAGCTTATTGATAAAAAATGTTGAGTGTTTAACCATTTGATTTGTTCACTACAAATACCTGCAAACCATGCCTCGGTGGGAGGTCACATTTGCTGCCAATAAGTGGACTTATCCTAAAGGAGACCCAAATCATGCAAGATCTAAGATTCATGCCCTCCGATTGGGAGTAACACTTCACCACATGCAAATGACCATCATTTGGAGACCGTGGAGCTTTAAGTTTTAAAAACCATCTTGTCTAAATGCAATTTATTATCCATCCTATATTGTTTCATTATATATCTCATACATAATGAATGTATGACAAGGCCTAGGGTTGGCAATTTTCTAAATGACATGCAATCACATAATATCACATATTATTTGCATTCATTTCTCCATTCATCACATGATCTAATTAAACCACTTTTGATTGTCCATCCTAGAAACAAAAATAATTACAAGCCATTTAGGCCCAAAATATTCTTCTTGGACTTGGATCTTCCGCTTCGAACTCTTCGCTCACTTGATCCGACCCAATCAGTAAAAGGTGTGTAATGGCTTTACTTTTCAACATAAAAAAGGATTTTCATAAAACCGAATTTTTTCCCATTAGAAAACAAAAGTCAGCACTTGTTTTTCACCAAAATCGAAACTTATGGATATTACATAAAAATTCCAGTACTTGCAGTACTTGTAAAAAATGAAATTTTGTTACAACAAAATTTATACAACCAAAACTTTGTAAAAAAAAAATTCTAGCACATTTGTTTTTAAAAAACCCAAAAATAGCCAAGACACCATAACCATAACCGAAACTTTACCTCTTCATTTCTTCAATCCATGGCTTCTTCATCTTCATCATTACATGATTTTGTACGTTACATAATCAAAGTAACATAAAAATAAAACCATGGAGGAAACATGGTGATGATAGACTACCCTCCTTGTTACAATCAAATAAAGAAATCATACAAGGTAAATTTAACTTCTATGGATAACCAAAAGAGCAACACATACACCATATATATTTCTATCACATAAAAATATGCAGCATACAAAAAATGATTGCCAACCCATGCATCAACCATATAGGAACAGAAATCATGCTATATTTGGATCAGAAAATGAAAGCATGCTATATTTAGAGAACCGGTAGATTTCAAAATATTTTAGAAATCATATTTGCAGCGGAAGCAACATATCCAAATCATCGTGCCAATCCATACATGATATGATATAAGGATAATAATAAACATAAAAAAGATGAAGAGTATTACCGACTCCTTGCTACAGCTTTAATTCTTCGCTGCGCTATCCTCTCCTTTTTCTTGTATCCAAAACCTTTGCTTTTGAATCTTTTCCTTTAGCAATCTATCTTCTCCTTGTTGTTGTATCCTCAACCAATTTGATTTACCTCTTGTTCTTTTAGGACAATTTGGTTAACAAAATCCTTTGGTGGGAAAGGAGAAGAAATGTTTGGAGGAGATGTTTCTTAGAAGAAAAAGAACAAAAAATGAGACTCTTCTCTTGCTAATTTCGGTTCACTCATGCATGAAAGGAGGGAGAGATTCAAAACATGCAAGAACTCTTTCTTACACACTCAATTTTGGTTATGCATAATATGGAAGAAGAGAATAGCATCCAATGCATCACTTTTTTCATTCATCCATCACAAAGTAGCCAATAAATGAAACTCTTCTCATTTATCTTTGAGGTGACTATATGAAAAGACTATTAACCTATACATGACCTACCAATTTCGGTTTTGGAATATGGAAGAAGGAAGATGGAAGATGGTCCATCCAATGCACATCTTTCTTCTTTAATCTAATGAATGCTAATAGGTTATATGCTAACATTAAAAAATAACCATTAAACCATTCAATGGTAAGTTTATAACTCCATTTAATGATGATAAACCATAATAAAGACCATCTTTATTTAGCAATTGAATGTTAAATATGCAGTTGCACATTCAACCCTAGTAAAACCGAAAATGCTACTCCTTTCTTTAAAAAATTTGTTTTAATATAATTAATCTAATCAATTATTTTAAACCAAAGTCTAGCCCATTTCTAAATGTACATTTGGGCTTCTAATTAACCATTAATTAAAGCAAGCCCAACATTCAATTATGGGATTCTAAAACCTTCATTTATATTTCTTACTTAGCTTGATAACCTTCCTTGAAGCCAAGTGGAGAATCTTATTGGACTTTGATAATTCAAGCTCCAATAAGCCTAAAATTAACTTAATCTCATTAGAATTAATTCTAACTTATTAACTAAATGTCATTCAACTAAAAATAATTAGTTGAACTCTTGAATTATTAAATATTATGAGAATATATATTTTATGTCCAATTGCAAACCCTATTTAGAATATTATTATAGCCATCCGCACAACAAAGGGTAAAATTACCGTTTTGCCCTTATGTTGATTTTTTTTCTAGATCTCCTGTTTTACTTTATATGGTGATTAACACACAAGATCTCATCTTAGTGTTAAGACTTGATGGGTAGCTAGTCCATCAAAATACTGACGCCAGTTTAATCACCAAATCTCCTTAAAACATCTAGAAGTGATGATATCACTATAAACTCTTTATTTGAGTGAATGTTTCCTAATACATGTTTCAATTAATAATTCCAACATACAGACACTAGATTAATACGCTGTAAAAATTTATTCCGAACATATCAAGAAATATAATGAAATACATACGAGTCCACCACTTATCAAGATTATGGTTCATAATAAGCAAATGCTTAAGTTGTATGTTTCAAGATTAAAGTAATGATCCACTTTATTCTTGAAAACATACTTGATTCCAGATTCATTTAATAGTGCAATTATCGATAGTCGACTACTATCATGATATGAAACTCATCATTCCCTTTAAGTAAACTCCTTTACTTATATGGAGATAAATTGTAATACTACAGGCTAAACCATAATCAAACGACCAACTTGATTATTCAACTGTGAATCAATTAATTTAGATTCTTATAATATACATATTTCTCATACATCTCTATGTATATGTATATTACTCACAAAAGAATCTTGGTACCTTTTGACTAGATATATAATGCTCACACAAATAAAATCAAACTCTTTTCTTATAGGTGATGCATGTGATGCATAATTGAAACCTTACAGAAAGGCCACTATTAAGGGCGTTTATTAATAAAACAAAAAGAAATGTTTATTGGATAAAGATGAAAGGTTTTTGAAAACAACCAATTGTAATTTGATTCACACAAAGCATTGAACAGATGAGCAAAAAGATACTTAGTCACTTATCATGTTTTCCTCCCTTCTATCACCATCAATGGAAATATACCAAATTAAGAAATCTGATGAATAAGATATAGTATATGATACTTTTGGTAAAAAAATGTTCATTGATTTTTGCTAGAAATATAGAAGACAACTAAATTTAAAAAATGATCAATTATCTAACATGAAATAGGCTCTAATACCACTTGATAGAATTGATACCTCATTGTGAAAACCATCACCAATCATATAAACAATCATGTCAAATCATCAAGAATACTTAGATTTGTTGCAAAACCGTTGTAGCGCCCCCTCACCGTAGGGTACACATCGGGAAACCAGGAGGTCGCTCCGATACATATCCCACGATGAAGGTGCACTACCAGAACATTTTTCCACTAGTATCCACATGGCATCGCAATAAATTAAAACCATAAAATAACTCAATTTCAGAAACCATAATATTTGAATCCAAAATAATAATCATCTGGTACAGTCATCCAATATCAGAATAGACAAGTCTATCAGTCTCCTAACAAAACCAAAAAGGAAAGCGATACAAACATCTATCCTAAGTCATCCTCAAAAGCTAACCCGGTGACCGACACATGTGCCATCACGTCCCTACTTGGCTTGACTTTCATGCAGCAGAATGAATATCTTCGGAGCTAGGAGTCTAGTCTATCAGTCCTGAAAAATATATTGCAATTTTGGGTGAGTTTGCGAACTCAGTGAGAAACCATCATCGATGGTTCACTCAAATCATGCATTACGCAAATTAAATGCAAAGACGACGACTGATAACACCAATTAACAATATTATATATACAGCTTATGATGAGTCTATAACATTTCTGATGAGTTTATATCGATTTACAACGATTACGTGATCGATCACAATAATACAAGATGGCGTAGAGCGGTTTCTGAGAACACATCACAATTCTGATAAATAATGGCATCACACGTTTTGGCGATTCGATCGATCATGTATATAATGCATATGTGACTCTTCCGGTTATTGATGTTGTGCCCAAGTGCTCGATCGAGAACAGATGGGGGCGCGTCGAGATTTCTCCCGGGCTAAGCCCGACACGATGCGATGTTGAGCTCGAGGCTCTTTTCAAGATGATAATAGCAACTTGGGACACGTCCATTATGTGATCATGCATTTATGCGTGCAAAGGCGGTGTTGATAATTCAAGATTGATGATTGATAATTTACGATATATGGTCAGTAAAGCCCAAGATATCGATTCGATGTCATACAAAGTGATCTAGTTCAAGATCTGATAAAGCATGCAATTCAATCCAATCAATTTGAAATCAGAAATAGTCAATCCAATTCGGTAGTAGCATGCAATTTGATCCTAATCACGCCAATAATCATCTGATTCACCTTTGCAAATAATTCATACTGAGCATATAAACAATCGAATTTGAGAAACCAACTAGGTTACTCACCAGTAACTTCCAGAAAGCTCTTGCTGGAGGTCCCAACAATGTCCATGGAGCAGCGATCCAACGGCGCCTCTATAATGAGAAAGTTCGGTCCATTACTAGATGCTAAATTAAGCGATTCGAATCGTATGTATCGGTGAAATGATGCACAATGCATGTTCACGATTTTAGGTGCTAAATCCCCATTTTGGTACTTTAAGCCCAATTCTATCTCTTTGTTCAATGGGTCGACCATTATTTGATCCATTCCTAAATCCAATCGATTTTCTCAAGTCGAATCCCTATAGCAATTTCCTATTTATCGGTCAAAACTTGATTACAATTCCCAATCAAAACTCCAATAGTCTCAATTTGACATTTTAGGTCATACTATGTCCCATGATTGACCTTAATCTCTATAATTCAATACCATATAAATCAATTAGAACTCCTATAATTATCCTCAGTTGTAGACCTCTTTCCCTAGTTCATAACAAATCTGGACTCGCCTCAATCGGAGGTCTACACCAAAAGTTGTGCCCAATAAACCAATTTTAATTCAATGAAACAGTCCCTATCGTCGCGGCATCGCGTTTCTCGCCGTGGCCCAAAACAGTTCGCTCGCCGCGGCGTGAGCATTGCTCGCCACGGCGAATAATGTGTTCGGGCGCGCCGCGAGGCGAGGGCAGCACGCCTCGGTGTCATAGTTAAATGACGCTCGCCGCGACGTCCATGCGTGCTCGCCGCGGCGAACGAATATGGCGAAATCCGTCATCTTCTCCGATCGATCTTTTCTCTAAAACCTCCATTAAAACACTCCTACCACTCAAATCTACTCTACTAAAAGCCATAAATGCAGTAAGAATCATTAATAACAACATTAATACTCTTAAAACTTACCAAAATCACAGATCGATCCTGACTCTCAAAATCCACGTAAACCCTGAAATCCTTCAAATCCTCCGATCTACCAATATCAAACCTTCCAACCTTTAACAACCATTATAACATGTTAGACTAACATCAATAAAGAGAACCCATAAAAGAAAATCAAGAAATCCTCACCAATGAGAGGAAATCAAGAACGCCGAAGAGGGGAAGAGGGGAAGCTCGTATACCTTAGCAACCTTTCCCCAAAATTGCCAAACCCTAACTATTTATAGACCTGGGTCTCCATATCAGTCCAAATTTCAGTCTCTAAATTTCAATGGCTCAACATAATTATTTTCTATCAGTAACAATTCTAATTTTTCCATTGCCCTTAGACCATTCTTCCAGTACTATATAGTCAATTAATCTGTCACTCTAAAATTTTCGATCCGGGCATTATCTCTCGAATTTTCAGGAAATTTCCTGTAAGCTACTATAAATTACCAGCCACTCATAAACTATTCTAAATCAGTCACTTGAACCCAATAACTCTGAATGCCTCAATTAAACACGATTCAGTCAGTCCAGTCGGTTCACAATCCAATCAGTTCTTAGTCACAATTGAAATGCCGGAAAATCATGAATGCATGTACTATAAATAAATGCATATGTAAGAAATCAATTCATCTATAATTAGAGGTCAGTAACATATTCAATCAGTGAATGCAGTGCAGTCTATCAGTCTAACTCATAATTACCAAAATACCCTTGCTCGCAGTAACGGGATGTTACAACCGTACCTAAATCTATGGGAATAATGTGATTGTTAAGTCTTATGGTTATTCATCTTCCAAGTCAATTTGTACGTCTGTTTTCTTTGAAGAACTGCCTCTTTTTTGTGGGATATCAGAAAAGATAATCGTTCATATAACTTAGGGACTATAACCCTAATTCTTTATATAGTATTAGCCCATTATAAAATAGAAATGAGGCTGCTAGGTCTCTACATATTAAAGTCTGTACTTCATTAGATGTCATATAGCCCAAAGTCTTTAATCTTAATAGATCACTTTAATAATGCTTAACCTTATGATAGCTCATAATATACAATTAATTTATAAATATATATGGCCACACGTTAGATTAAATTCAACACTTTAAGGATTAAAAGGTATTCATTTGAACTTTTCAAATATAAGATCAATTAATTAAATTAAATCCAAATCTAATTTTTATCATTTTATTTCAATTTTAGATTTTTATCAATAACAATCAAATAGTTTAATAAAATTATAGAATTAAAGTTAGCTTTAATACCAGTCTTAGAAAATCAAAGCAGAACCAATCTCTCACACAATAAATAATAAGAAGACCTTTTATTTTGATTTCTCAAAGGTGAAGATCACTTAAAATCTATAATGTAATTAATATATAATTAACACATAAAACTTAATAAAGCATAAATCTTAATTTATACCTTAGTGTGAAATTTGATCCTTTTTGTTGATTTCGTTGAACTGTTTCTGAAACAGGCTCATCTCAACCACCTTTAGTTACATAAGTGTCTAACTTTTAATAATATTTATAGAACAAGTTGTGAGTACCCTATAACAATTATTGAAATGGATAAGTAAAGAGTGCTAACTCCCTTAGACAATAGGCTTATTTATAATATGTCTTGAACATTTTAGTAATTATAGGCTAATATACATTTATCTCGTGGACTTCATCATATACATACGAATATATATAAGATAAAATTACTTTGAAATAATTATTTTATTGAATTACGATTAACTTATTCATTGTAAACCATAAATTAATGGAAAATTGCAACCATTACTTTAGGAATACGTAGGGACATATATTATTTGAAAAATTCGAAATTGAAAACAAATTTACTTCAATTTATATTTATGAATAATTTATATTTATATTTGGTTATCCTTTCAGGTCTATAAGATAGAATCTCCTAATTTGAATACTGCATCTTTCAATTGGTAGACACGACAAGAGATATTTCTACTAGTTGAACCGCCACAAGTACTCTTTCTAGAAAACAGCCTCTGTCGTGAATCACGTGGCCACGTTATCCCAAAGCAACGGCGGCTTTCAGCCACTCAAACTCCATGATCTGACAACTTAGATAGTCGAAATCAACACAGATAACGACAAATAGGAAAGTACAACAATTACAACGAGCCAGGTACGCTAGCTTCAAAATGGCAAATTCAACATCTCAGTTGTGCTCTTTAAACATGAACTATCCGGGCCCTTAATACTGGTTAGTTTCTCAATGGTCAAAAGGATCCTTTGCAAGGAGTGCAGATCCTCTGTCTAATAAATTCCTATCCAACCTTGTCCAACTATGTACACGGCGCCGTTTCCATATAAAAATTGGAAAGTTAAGTGTGGGGATGACAGGCGCCTGTGTGACCCACCCATAGGCGCTATTTTTGAAGCCATATAACACAGGCGTCGTTTACAAATGTTTTTATTTAAATTCCAATGCTGCAAAAGTGTAGAAGTAAATCTTTTGCAGCATTGGAATTTTAATAAAAACATGTTTATTATCATTTGCAAACATTATTAATTTTGTTATTATTATTTAGTTTATATATTTATTTATATACTTATTAAATTTATTTTTTATCATTATTATTATTATTTTGTTATTATTATAATTAAATTTATTTCCATTTTATAATAACTATTAAATATTAATCTGAACATATAATTATTATTATTATTATTATTATTATTATTATTATTATTATTATTATTATTATTATCATTTAAATTTAGTGCCATTATTATAATAAGATTTCTGTTAAGAATTTCTTTGTTCTATTCTTATTCTTCTAATTATTATTATTATTTTATTTTTCTTATCATTATTATTATTATTATTATTATGTTATTATTATTATTATTATTTAAATTTATTTCCATTATTATTATTATTTTCTTATTGTTATTGTTATTATTATTACTAAATTGGTTGTAAATAAAGTCATAAATCTTTTGCTATATGTATTATTATTATTATTAGTATTATAAATATAATTATATTTTTATTTATTAGGTGTATATATCTATTTATTGAGTTATTTAAATTTATTTGATTATTTTCATAATAATAATAATTATTATTATTATTATATTTATTAACTTTATTTAAATTTATTTCCATTAAACTAATGACTATTAATTATTCAATTTAAATAGCTTATTGTTATTATTATAAATAATGTTATGATTATTTTATTATTACTTAAATTTATTTCCATTATTATTAGGTGTATATATTTTTTATTTAGTTATTATGATATTAAATTATTATTTTATCATGATTATTAATGTCATTATTTTTATTATGATATTAATTTAATTTCAAATATATAATAACTATTATACATTAATCTGAACATACACTTATTGTTTTATTATTATTATTATATAAATTTATTTCCATTATTATAATCACTTATAAATTACTTATTGTTATTATTAAATTTATTATAGAGTTATTATTAAATTAAATATAATTATTATTAAATTGGTTGTAAATAAAGTCATAAATCTTTTGCTATATGTATTATTATTATTAGTAGTATTATAAATGTAATTATAAATTTGTTTATTTATTACGTGTATATAATTTTTATTGAGTTATTTAAATTTATTTTATTATTTTAATAATAATAATAATTATTATTATTATTATTATATGAAAATATTATTAAATTAATTATAGAGTCATTATGAAATTAATTATAATTGTTATTAAATTTGCGGTTAATAATTTCATAAATATTTTTGCTATATGTATTATTATTAGTAGTAATGTTAATAAAATTTTAATTTTCTTTATTCGTGATCATTTAGGCGTAGCGTTGCCTAGTGACCACACTGAAATGGGCGAGAATCACTAGAGGCGACGCGTCGCCTAGTTATCTATCTGAAATGGGCGGGGATCACTAGGCGACGCGTCGCCTCTGGCGACCCCTACCATTACAAGCGAATATTATAATTATAACTAATTATTCAATCTTGTTTTTATTACGTGTAATTATTAGTATTATGTGTATTATTGTTCTTAAATTTATTATTATCTTTGTTATTATTATTATTATTATTATTATTATTATTATTATCATGATTATTTAAATTTTAATTAATTATAATTTCTATTATTATACTTATATTTGTTATAATTAGTAAATTTCTTGTAATTATTAGTTGCAACAATTATTACGATTAAATTTGAATTGCTTACAATTTTATTGTATTATTATTATTGTTATTATTATTATTATGATTATTATGATTATTATAAATTTCCTTATAATGATTAAATGCATATTTCTTTATTTCTAATATATGTTATAGAATTGCTTATCATTATTTATTTTGTTCTTATTATTATGTCTAAGTATGAGTATTATTATTAATGATATAATTAAATTTGGAACATATATTAAATATATAAATTGCAACAAAACATATATTTTAAGAATTAAAATATATAAAATAAATATTAGTTTTAAAGATTAACTTTAAATTAATTTAATTTAAAATTAAATATTTTGATTAATACTTTATTTTTAAACATTATATAACTTATTAAAATAAATTTAAATAAATTTAATCTATTATTTACATATATTTAATGTGTAATTATTATTACAAAATTATTAATTATTTTAAATAAATTATTAAAATGCACAAGAATGGGAGCAAATGTGCAAAACTTCTATTACTAACTATTGTATGTAGACTACATATGTCGCAGAAGAAGGAGACAAGGGAAGTGTCGGTGTTACTTGATATAGAAACAAGTGACTCAACTAAAACTCATTTGGGTGACCACAAGACTTAAGGACCATGTCTTTGGAGCATGTACACCCACGTGAGCAGTGGCGACAATGGAAGGAAAGCAAAATCAAGTGAATACATGGTCGAAGGACAAAAAGCAAAGCATTGGAGAGTCATTAAAGATGTCACGTGAAAGGCACTGGCGATGGTCTAATTCAAAGAACAACCATCCGACACTCTCATTGTCCATCTTCATGAGATATAAATCAATAGAGAAGCAATGACATGAAAAACAACACACTAAAAAATCCAATCTTGATAACCATTGTATTTACAACTTTTTGTGTAGCAACAAGTTTGTGTTTAAAGAATAACGGATCGAAGAGCAAGCATTAATTAGAACATCGATTCATGTCAAAGTAAAACAAAACATTCGATAAAGACTAATACTCAACTTTACGTAATTTTAAAATAAGGCACGCGTGACATGAATAAACTTGGGAGTTCATCGACACCCATTTGTGCATCTCGACTTTGAGCAGTTAATAGGTACGCTTCCACAAAAACAAATCGAAGTCGTCAACGGCATGCGATGCTTGGATGAACTTTGTTACGTTTTTCCAAGTCGCCTCGCTTGCTTCAATTTCATTCACATTCCTTGACTTATTGGGTTCACGATCTTTAAAGTCCACATCTTGGTTGCTTCACTACATCTTTATTACGTAATTCTCGACACATTAGATTATCAGAGGTAGGCGGTTTGCAAGCAAAGGATGGAAGTAACATCCACAAGTTGGTAGCAGATAAAAGGCATTATCATCAACGAAAGCATCGCTACATTACAACAAATTTATAATGACATTCATAGAGTTGTAACACATTCAATTTTCAAATTTAAGCCATATTTCACAAACATAAGCGAGGATCGAGTTGCGAAATGTAAAGAAGCACAAGTGTCTTACTTCCACAAATCGAGCGGATCGATTACGCATTTGGTCGGACAGATAAAGATGGAGATGGCACGTCCAACCCTTGTGACAAAAGAGCCCATTGAAGTAACATGTTAAAAGTGAATACTGAAGCGACAAACGGGTATGGTTAGTGGTACAATATGAAAATGTATTGAATTGCAATGCATCAAATTCAAAGAAGGTGAAGCGGATACAAAGGAACATATCTGCAACCAATTACATTAGATCCTTTAAAACATGTCTTTAAAATATCACTAATAGCATTTATTAGTGAAGATAAAACACACAAGCGTTCTAACCATGACAAACTAACAAATATACTGCACACAAGGTGGAACAACACTTTGGGATGAGTATAACCTTAAATGGAAAAGGCAAGTATACAAGGAGAGAGTCTTAAGAATCAAATTTGTTAAGATGAAAGAATGTCATACCTCGACAATTCAAAACAGGACCTGCTGCTGACATCTGTGCCATCCTTTTGTGGATTGCCTCCACGAGATGAGGTGGGAGATGGCACTGCGATCCTTGGACCGCCAAGCCTTTTCCCATTTGTTTACCATGTATTCCATTTCGCTATCGATATCCTTAACTTGCATGAAGAAGATTTTGCAATTGCTGATTCATTACATGCATCGTTTAGTAATTCCATCCAATTGCTCATGTGTTCTGCGCTGGTTATCTAGAAGCAGTTGGTGTATCGTGGCCAAATTAGGTTGCGACTGTTGTTCATGTGAATGTTGCGGTGCGAACTGATGTTGTGGTTGCGGTTGTCGCCCCTCAGTCTCGGAACCATATTCAACACCGTCACCCACATAACCATGACCCACACGGTGACCTATCGAACTTGACTCGCCCGCTACCAACCTACGCTTCAATGCTCGACGGGTTGATGGATCTCGTAGTTGCCTGGTGCTCCCGTGTATAATCTCGCACCGTGTCAGATATGATACATCGAAATAGTGATAATTCAATATGTCCACACGGTCACTAAGATCAAGCCTAAAGCACCGAGCTATTGCAGTTGCTAAATATCCCATTCCCAGGCTGCTCCCCCGTCTCCCCACAAATTCTATCAATTTTCTAGATACATAAGTGAACATGTTCGGTTTATGTCCATGCTCGATGCACCATAATAGGAAAAGCTCCTTCGTCGAGCATTTAATACTTTGTTGTTTGCCAAAAACAGTTCCACAGATGAATTTATGCAGCAGCTTCAAATGCGCTTCCATAATTTGTGCATTGGATGCAATGTGCAGATCATACGTATCCAAGTCTGTTAAATATTTCCAGTAGGAAGTTACATTGAAACCCTGATGCGCATGTTCAATATCGTTCCGAGCAAACTCACATACGTGTCGTAACACCGTCTCATCTATATAACACACCCGCCCTTGTAACCTAAACCACAATATCTCTGGTCGCCGTGTGGCAAACCTCAAAGATGTGAACATCTCTAGTGTCAAGTCACGGTACATGGGGAACCTTTTTCGCACAAAATATTGCCAACTAGCTCTCTCACATAAATTCATCAACCTGTCTTTCAATCCTATTTGCTCAAGCAGGTCAAAATCAAAATACGTAGGAACCTCAATCCTCTTACTTTGGAGTTCCCTGAACCTCTTTCCTTCTGCCTCGGAATAAATGGGAAAAGGTGCATCATACATTTCTGCAATGTTTGCAGCATTGTCCCCTCTCACCTCAGCTTCCATGCTTCCCTCTGCCTGTCTAGGTCTTCGACGGGCCATTGTCACGGTGGCAGCTGTTTATGTGACAAATTAAGAAGACAAATTATTACGGTTCACCCGATGATTCAACACATACTTGTTAGTTGAAGGCATAAAGTAGAATAAGAGAACAACCATCATTTGGACTTCTTGATGTATCTATATAGAATCCAATGTTTTTGTTTGATTTTGGTTCTGATTTAGCTACCCTATTAATTATATATTAAATCAATTACATGTAACAAAACTAAGCTGGACAAAACATATTGTGCATAGGAATTGTACTCTGTCTTTATGCGGGTTAGTATAAACATTTGAATTATGAGTTCAGTTTTGTCCAAGTTTTGAGAGTAATGGGACAAAAATATGAATGGAACAAAAGAAGAGGACAAACAATTTTAATTTTGAGGTAACATAATTGGTACAAATCTCTACATGCAGTCATATAATTACCAAATTCAACCATCGTAAATATATGCACAACATCAATCAAAAGGACAAAGAGTCACAATTTGAAATGATGCAATTGTAATAGCAATCCATACCTAAACAACGTAAAGAAGAAACACCTACTACGCTTCCCTTTGAAGGAGTAACCAAATTTAATAGTCCAACCTCCTGCAATCACAATCCTAAAAATCACAATACCATACACAGAAAACCTACAAACATAATTAATTCGTATTGTATTCAATGCAAGTTTCGAAGTTACTCACATTCACTTCACAAAACAACAAAACCAATCAGGATCCATATTTCAGTCACGAGAATAAGGAATTGATCTAAGTTTGTCAGTTACAGACCTGACGAAAATATTTTTAAAAAAAATTTGGACACTGAAGTGAACATATAATAGAACATATAAATTCCTATGATGCGTGAATGTTCAGCGTCAACTAAAAGTGTTCAGCATGAATCACTTTTAACGCTCAACTGTGGACCGTCCATTGTTAACCTGAACAGTGACCACTCTGACATGGACCTTTACGGTGAATAAATAGGTAGAGAGTGAATGTGAGTGGGGCACAAAAATGGGTGAAGAGGGATTCCCACGATGTATTAAATTCAAAGAAGGCGAAGAACACACGATGTAATTAATCGAAACCCATTGACATTATCCAGATGAAATACCCATACGAAAAACAAAACCCAAACAAATTACCCAGATGCAATTCATCGAAAATACCCACATAAAATAGCCACATGAAAAACATATCCCTCACTCAATCGAAACCCATCACCCGATCAAAACAATACAAACAACTGACCTACAATCTGGTGGTAGAATCTTTGGAGCGTCAAGAAGAGGCTCTTACTTTTAGAGAAGAGGAAGAACTTTTAGAGAAGAGGAAGAACTTTTAAGAGAGACTCAAATTATTTCACAAGTTGAAGAAGTCGGAAGGAGGCTTACGTGTAAGGATATGTTTGAAAAAGGAACAAGGTTAGAGGAGAAGAAGGTTACGTATTCGACGATCAAGTTAAAACAAGTTTCGATCGACTTTAGGTATTCTTTAAAATCGAAGAATATGTATTGCCGTAAAATGACTATTATGTGTTCATTTTAAACCAAAATATTTATTAGTAATAATGAAGATAATAATAAATTGCAACAATACTCTGCAATAAATATAATAATAATATTGAACTCATCATTCGTTCAATATTATTTGAGAGGGTACTACGTTGTCAACACGGATTTGCTTTTTAATCAAAACTCTCGAACTTTAACCTTACTATTGAACAAAACTGGAACCCCCTTCTCAATGCACTTCCTAAAGGTTGCCATGGTGTTGGAGCAAAATTGTCCACAGCGTCATGAAGAGGCTGCAAACCCTATGAATAAGAACACAGAAGTGTTAAGAGTTGTTAATGAAGCAAACAATTTCATCATAAGTAGGCTGCTGACAGAAGTTAACAACCAGTGAAGCTGGAGCGTCGACTTGTCATCAACTTAGTAACAAACATCATGATAACAGCAATATAATTCACCCATTGAGAGAGCGATAATAACTTGATGACAGGATACAAAGGAATCCTGTTAACTAGAATGGAGAATGCGTGATAATTATAGTTGCAGGGAAAGGTCGTATTGAATTGCAAACGGTGTGATAACACAATGATGACCATTCGACATTTAACCAAAAACAGTGGAATCCTATTCAAAACATCGTTGCTATAGACTACACAAATGGCCTACAAATATACGGCAAGGAAAGTCCACCAATAATAAGTTTTCGAAATACAACCCTGATACGCCAAAAATATCCCGGCATAAATGCTTCTTTTATCACAGAAAAGTTTAGAAAAAGAACAAGTACAACTTGCCTCCCCAAGGATAGAACCCTGGCTTGCTTGCTCCAACTTATCCAAAGCAGATTTCCGTTACTTATCTTCTTGATCTCCGCTTTCTTCATAACATGGTGAACTCCTCTCTCTCATCTTCGCCATTTAAGGATGAGAGATCCCCAGCGGCCACAGCTGCCTGTATCCAGGTTGAACGAGTACGCACTATTTCAGACCATTGACACACCACAGCAGAGCGAGACAATAGTATAACATGGTGAACACCTTACAGGTATATGCAGCTTAGTACTTACTATGTTATCAGAATCATCTTGTACACACACAAAACTTTTTGGCACGAAGGCAAATATGACAGTTGCCAATCGACATTTCAAGCCCAAAGTTGTTGATATCTTCCAAATGTGCAATTCCAAATGTCTGTTGCGCCTGTGAACGAATATCCATGGTTAACAATTAAAAAAAATCAACACATGTTATGCAATTATACATGCAAGTATACAACATAATTGAAATGATCAACAAAACGTTCGTGTTATTACCATAAGTAAATCAGTCATGCGCATTGCAGGTGGGATATCAACAGTAACATTGTGTTGGCTTCTTCCTATAGCATTCACCTAACATGATAAATGATTAAGAGTTAAATAACACGTTACAGACATACAATATTTAAAACCAACGCGTAAAATAGTTCAAGCAAACAATACCATCGGAGTTGGTAAATGATGATCCGATTGTTATTGTGGTTGTACATTTATCCATTACTACACTTATGCGATGCGTTCTTGGTTGTCATATCCAAATTTCCGTAAAGCCAACATTACATTAATTCAAATGCATGAACCCAATAAGATAATATTACAACTTGAACTCGAGATTGTTGGAGCCTCTCGTCATATTTGGAACCCAAAGTTACAAGGTCCTTACAAATACCAACGATGCGTAACATGGTTTTCCTCATAAGCAATCAAGTCAAATATAATTCAATACTGATAACCCAATACTAGCAAACATTATCATCTACCCAATTCCAACTGTTGTTCTTTGTAATATGGGAGCCCAAGCTATTCTTGAAATTGTGGGTATGTTGGGAAGTATCTCGCAGATTCACGGAGACAATCGTTTACGCTACATTAAGGTAACATAATAATTGTGAAATTTGTATATGTCATTCCAATCCAATATTACCATAAGTTATACGAGTTGTGGATAGGGTGGTAGGGTTCGATTTCACCACATTTGTTATACTCTTGCACTTCTTCGTATTCTTCTCTTCTTAGAAATTTTTCTAGTCCACTCCTCAATCTCTTACTTGATGTGGGCTTTGTCTTCATTTTCAGGCCTCGTATGTCATTCATGTCCATAAAATGGACGTCGAGTTCATTCAACACATTTCTTTCAATACTTGGCGTGACTGGTTGGCTTAGCGATGCTCTTGTGCTAATTGGTTATCTTCATTATTTATTTCCTCTTTGTGCAATGTATCATCAACCATCTTCAACATGTTCAAGAGATTATCTTTCGAAGTTGATCGTATCTCGCCTCTCTGCGCCCTTGTGACCAATCGCATGCTTAATGTACACAAATCTTTATCTGCAAGTGAGTTGGAGGTTTCGAATCATCATTAGTATCATTGTGATGGACTCCATATGTGCAACCATCCAACTTTTGCTTTCCTTGTCCACCTTTTCATAATATACTTGGTTGGGATTGTCGAAATATTCTTCAAGTTATACACCTTCAACACACGTCTTGGCATAAAATGCCAAAAACTCGAACTTCCCACAACTACAATGGACGTCATCATTGCACAAATCATAGCTAACCAATCGAGAGTAGCTCTTCCCAAGACAACTAATCTTATATTTCTCTCTATTCCATCCTCACGGCTAAGAGTGAAACTATAATCATGACAATGATTCCATTCATCTTGGAACCATTTAAAGACTTCTAGCATGTACACAGTTGATGCATGGTTTAAAATTTTGACCGGTGCTGACAATGTTGGCTTGGTCGCATTACTCCTGAAATCAGCTTTTAACTCCTCATATCGACGATCATCAATCAGCATTTGAAGTGGTTAAAAATTGTATCAAGTTATGCTGGTAACTAACATACCTCTTTATCAAACTGTTCATGCTCTCACTGCGTTGCGTGGTCATCATGTCAGCACAAAAAGTTTTTCGCCCATACACCAAAACCCATTTTTCCTTTATGGCATACAAACGTTTCAACCAGTCATTATCTTGAAGTTCATATTTGTCCAACATCTGCGCCCATCCAACGCAGAAATCTTCTTCTTCTTCAAACTCATAGATGCAGGTGCTAAAATCCCTTGCGAACTCCTTAAATTTAGAAAATATCCCACTCAAATGTATGGCCGCATTTTGATAAATGTGCCAAATACAAAGTCGATGATGAGTATTTGGCCATGTTGACGCTAATGCCTTTGCCATTGCGGCATCTTGATCAGTAAGAATCGTTGTTGGCGTTTTCTCAAACATAGCTCTCTGAAATGTCTCAAACAACCATTGAAATGTTTGAGCGCAATCTCATCATAAAGGAGTGCACCACCAAAAATTGTTGTTTGCTTGTGATGGTTGATACCGACAAATAGAGCAAGTGGACGACCGTCAGCATTCTTCTTGTATGTCGTATCGAAGCAAACTACATCACCAAAATCTAAGTAGTCGTTCCTCATCTTCCCGTCACACCAAAATATGTTAGTTATCAAATCATCTTCGTCCACTTGAATGGCATAAAAGAAATTCGGATCTTTCACCTGCATCTTATACAAATATGCCAAAAGCTCACGTGTATCTCCCCTTTCATGCCTCCGATTCGTTTTGACCTCAAATAGTTCTGTAATCATCGGAATGAAGCCAACATTATCTCGACCACCGACTTGTCTAACCATAAGATCATGCGATTGTTTCGGTCGAATTCCACATCATTAGCCATTTCAATGTTCATAGCCGATGAAGATATCTTCCCGTGACTCTATGCAAATGTGTTTTGTTCGGTGATGAAAGGTAGTGGTTGTGATCCTCGAAACTCAATGACTTCAAATTTCCGGTTTGCAAACTATGCACTTTCATTCTTGCCTCACAACCAAATCTTGTTTGTGCCGCGGGCTTTTACATACAAATCTCTTTTGTCGGCCATCCGTTTACCTTCAAGACCTTTGCACAAATAGCCTACAAATCAACTTACCACCTTTGTCTTTATGACTTTTGCTCCTTCTTATTCCAAATCCCACTTGCTTGGCATAAGTTAAATAACAATCATAAGCATCCATACATCTCGAACGCATGCCAATTTTGAACCAACTCTCTTCCAACCAATTGTCTTAGTTCAAATCAAAACTCTGGTCCCGACAAGTATCTTCATTGTTACGTTGCTCGTTATCAGATTCATAATTTAAACGGCGGTATGACGTCGATGTATGTTGGACCCCGAACCTTGAGTGACAATTTGAGTTAGTAATAGGAATGGTCAAGTGGATGAGTTAATTGAAATGAAGGATTTAGAAAGTTTGACTTTTTGGAGAGAGAATGTTTGACTTTAAAGGTTGACTTTTGATTGAGGCAAAATTTGATAAAATGGTCTTCTGGAAACTTGTAGGTTATGTTAAGACATTTTTGTGGACATAAAGTTTGTAATTTTTCGATATCGGGAGTGAAAGTTATGATCAGTCAAAGTTTATGTTTGATTGGGTTTGACTTTTATTATGGTTGAATCTTTGACTGAGAAATTAACCTAGTTAGAGGTTACTTGAGCTTTGATGTTCTTCATGGAAATTGAAGGATTTGTTTTGATCTTTATTTCGATATAAAGTATGCAATTTTTTTATCTCGGAATATTAAGTTTGATTTTTTACAAGTTTGTATAGAGGATAGTATCTTTGACCGAAAAATGGACTCCGTAGGAGTTGAATTGAGTTTTATGTTCTTCTCGGAAGATTTAGAGCTTCTCTCAAGCTTTCTATAGAGACTAAGTTTGTCAAAATCGGAGTTGGGAGTAAAAGTTATGAATTTGAAAGTTTCGATTTTAAGTGAAAAAAAAAAGAAGAGAAAGTTTTAGCGCGCCAGCTAGGCGACGGCTTCTAGCGAGGCGGGCGCCATATGCGCCCTCATTAGGCGACGCCTCGCCTACTAGAGAGGGCTTAGCTTCGCCTCATGAGGCAAGGCTCGCCCTCATGTTGTCAGGCCTCGCTAGGCGACGCCGCCTAGCGAAGCAGGCGCCTCGCCCTCATGACAGGGCCTCGCCCTCATGAGTTAGGCGTCCGACGCTCCGACGCTGCTTTTCTTCTTAAATTTTTGATTTCTTTGTTTTCAATCCGACCTTTGCTCACTATTTTGCCTATATCTTTTCCGTCCGATATCCGATTGAGTTGATTCTTTTGCGTTGGATTCCTAAGACAATGAATTTCATTTTATAAGAAATTTGTGAACTTTTGAGATTAAATTAATGGTGATTAATTTAATCAAAGTGAGTCGGGAAATTTTCGAGCATGATTCAGTGTTTTTGAAATTCGGGATCTGTAGAGATCCGATTGAAGCGATTCTTGAGGCGAAATAAAGATAAGACAAGGGCTACAAATCATATGAAGACATGAAATGTCAATTTTGCCCTTAGGACTTTTAATTTTTGAATTTAAGTTCGGATTAGGGTTTAATTTTTGGATTGGGAACACCTATGAGTAATTTGAGCATAATTTTTGATCTGGGAATCGAAATGAGGCGATTCTTGTTTTGAATTAAACTAGAGACATAAGGCTACAATTGTGATGAAGACATCGAGTTTCAATTCTGGGATTAAGAATGTGAAATTTTGGACGGAAATAATCGTTCATGGAAAATGTGTTAGAATATGGATATATCCGAACTGTTTTGCGCATAACTTTTGATGTAGTGCTCGAAATTGAGCGCGGTCAGTGGCGTTGGATTCGTATGATTGAGAGGAACATTTCTCCTGAAGGAAGTTTGGACAAATTCCTTCAGCTTGATAGTGCGAATCAAACCGCAAGTAAGCGTAACTTTAAGTTTTGAATGAAGGACAATTTGGTCATTTGACCATCAATTAATGAAACTCATTAATGATTGTCGTTTTGAGCTATTAAAAACAATGAATGGTCTGGAAAATTACAGAAGAAGAGAAAGAAGAAGAAATAAGAAGAGAGTGGAAGTTTCGTATGGAGAAAAGATGAGAGAGAAAGTTAGTTTTGATTTTTCTACTTGTTTCTTAGGGATTTTTGAGTAGATTTCAAGAGAGAAAAAGGTAGAGGAGCATAAGAGCTTCCTAAGGAACCAAGAAACTTTGAATTTGGAAGAGAAAGAGGTAAGAGAAATTGTTCTACTTTGAGATTTTGATTAATTTTCGGTTTAGAATTATGACATATGAGATGGGTTTATGGATTGTGGAATTAATTTTGAAATATATGCTTTAGGTTGGGTTTAATTTTGGATGAAAATTTGATTAAGGTTTAGGCTTAATTTTATGATTGAGAATTTTGAGATATTTTGGTGTAGAATTATAGGAAATATGATGAATTGATGATATATGAAATCAATTTCGAAGAATTTGTATTTTATGGTATTGAATTGGGATAAATTGGTTTAGGCCAATTTTAAGATTTGGGGATTTTTGAAATTGAGGATTTAAATAGTTTGGAATTAATGTGAATTGATGAATTGTGAGATTAATTTTGAAGAAATTATGTTTTATGAGATTGAATTCGAGTGTCTTGGTTTAGGCCAATTTTGAAAATTGGGGATTTTCAAATTGGAGATTGAAATAGTTTGAATGTAAATGGAATTGGTGAATTCCTAAGTTGATTGTGAAAATTAAGTATTTTCGATGTGAAATTTGGATGATTATGGTTTAGGTTTTGGTATTTTGGAAGAGAGAAAAGCAAGGATCAATTGGAGCTTGAAATCAAGTTTT
This sequence comes from Erythroxylum novogranatense, assembly GCA_029891385.1. NCBI lineage: Eukaryota > Viridiplantae > Streptophyta > Magnoliopsida > Malpighiales > Erythroxylaceae > Erythroxylum > Erythroxylum novogranatense. Next base: position 15,172,714 of record CM057235.1, on the reverse strand, counting down.
GGCGATAATTGAGGTGGGTAGCATATTTATAATTTGATATGTAAGCTTAATATGAATTTTTGAAAATGAAAGAAAGCAAAATTTTGTATGCTTGATAAATTATTGGAAATGTTTGAAAATAAGAATTGATTCTGATTGGAAAATATGATTTCGAATGATTTTAGAAATTGGTACAAGTTTAAATTCAATTGTCATAAATGCATTATTGAATTATGCACTAATTGAATGATTTGATTTTTGAAATTAGTATTTGAATGATGAATTGATCGAATTATGCGCATTATGTGAATGTGGAAAATCAAGAATTTGAAAAGTGCCTTGGGCATTACAAATCTCGTTTCGATTATGTGTTATGTGGGTCGGTTAGGTCCTTTGGTGAGTCATTGTCTCTATTAAGTAAAGCCTTCACTCGGCTGCCCGCTAGTGGTACGGAACTCCGATTTGGATTCCCTCGGCTACTGGACCGCTTTGCGAGAAAGTGTAATGCGTTCTGTTCTGTTCGCAGGGACCGCATATCTGGGCATGCAATCTGCTCTATTTGGACCAAACCAGACCATTTTGATCTGTTATGTGATTTTGATTTTGTTAATATCGTGATAATTTGCGATGTGATTGCATTCATGTTTATGAGAAATTTTGAAAAATGAAGAAAAGGGGTTTTCAATCGAAATTTATGAAATTTGATATGAAAAGTTTGGAAAATTGAAAAGAGTTTGAGAGAAATATTTCAAAGTTGAAAAATTTGAAACATTAGCCCTTTGGCAAAAGTTTATAAAAACGTTTTACGCTTATTTATCGGTTTTAAATGTGTTATCCACGAGCTTCGAGCTCACCCCTTTCATCCCCATCTCCGGGTTTGACGGGAGATCGGATGAAAGAATGTGAAGACATCGGTTCGACATTTCATCGAGTTAGATTTTGTGTAATTTGAATCTTTAGTATGAATATATTCATGACTTGAGATAAGTTTGGGAAAAATGTATTTGTGTATAAAGTTGAGTATTGTGAATGAATGAGAAATTTGTATATGAAATTATGAATAGTTTGGGAATCTATATGTATGATTGATTTGGGAATGAGATTGAACTATGAGAATGGTAGATTGAATGACAAATATGAGAATGTTTTAGAAATAGGTTTGTGGTTATCTGCACGATATCCGGACGGAGGGTCCGGTGGATTCGATGTTTGTGTGATTGATTTGGAAATTTTAGAAGTGTTGTTTTGAACACTTTGCGAGGTTTGTTAGGATAAAGGCGGTAGTTATCTTTCGAAATTTTAGTAAAAATTGGATAAAAGTGAGATTTTGGATATGTATAAGTGTATATAAGAGTTTGAGAAATTGATGATTGGTATATGATTGAGTAACGAGAAAAGAAATGAGAATAAGAAAAGAAAAAGAAAAAAATTCATAATGATTTTGGAGCGTCTTAGGATTCCCAACGCGATTATGTTCATCCGATAAGTTTTCTTTGATTATTGTTTCGGATGTCGGATGTATCGCTTTGATTTCGTTTCGCTTTGCAATCATTCGTTTGATTCGATTAGTATTTGCTTCGCTTGCATTTGCTTCCGCCGCTACTTTGATTTGTTCGCTCGCATTTTGTTGTCGATCGAAATTTCCGCTTCCTTCGTTCCGTTTGCTTGGTTTCGTTTCGCTTATGTAGTTGGGTTCGAGAACGGATCCAACATTTATGGTATCAAAGCATAGAGTGAAAGTGTTAAGTTTATTCGGTTGGGATCCGGTTCCCGGATCGGGTCCCAACATTTATGGTATCAGAGCCCAGTACTATGGTCTTAACTGGGCATAGAAGATTGATGAGAGTGTGAAAGGATAAAAAAATTGAATTTGTGAGAATATCAGAGCCCAGTAATATGATCTTACTTGGGCGTATGAGTATGAATAAGGAATTGATACGAGTTTGTAAAGATAAAAGTGAATTTGTGAGAGTGTGCTAGGTGGTCATTTGATTTTGATGAAAGAAATATGATTGTCTTTAGGAATGTGAAATTGATGTGCATGACTATTTGACGAATTCATGTGATTGGTTTGATTTGAGTGTTCAGAATATGTTTGACTTTCGGAATGTGTTGAGGAAATTAAGATTAGAACTTCTTGAGAAATTGTGATGAATTGATAGAGATGAAAGAATGATGACATAATGATGATTAAACCATATTAGGGTTCCTTAAGAAATGGACCATTAATTTGTGCCCATATATGAAGAAATAATGAGTTATAGATATAGTGTTTTGATATGATATGAGTGATATATGATTTAAGGAAGTGAAAATTGTGAAGAGATTGAGAATATGTATGATGAGTAAATTTGATGAAAAAGTAATTGATTATGAGTTTTGGAAAGAAATTAGTAAGAAAGTGCTTGATGATCATTGTTTAGAAAGAAATTTATGCAAGAATGAGTAACTTGAAAGTTAAGTAAATATGAATTTCGAGGACGAAATTCTTTTAAGAGGGGGAGAAATGTTGGACCCCGAACCTTGAGTGACAATTTGAGTTAGTAATAGGAATGGTCAAGTGGATGAGTTGATTGAAATGAAGGATTTAGAAAGTTTGACTTTTTGGAGAGAGAATGTTTGACTTTGAAGGTTGACTTTTGATTGAGGCAAAATTTGATAAAATGGTCTTCTGGAAACTTGTAGGTTATGTTAAGACATTTTTGTGGACATAAAGTTTGTAATTTTTCGATATCGGGAGTGAAAGTTATGATCAGTCAAAGTTTATGTTTGATCGGGTTTGACTTTTATTATGGTTGAATCTTTGACTGAGAAATTAACCTAGTTAGAGGTTACTTGAGCTTTGATGTTCTTCATGGAAATTGAAGGATTTGTTTTGATCTTTATTTCGATATAAAGTATGCAATTTTTTGATCTCGGAATATTAAGTTTGATTTTTACAAGTTTGTATAGAGGATAGTATCTTTGACCGAAAAATGGACTCCCGTAGGAGTTGAATTGAGTTTTATGTTCTTCTCGGAAGATTTAGAGCTTCTCTCAAGCTTTCTATAGAGACTAAGTTTGTCAAAATCGGAGTTCGGGAGTAAAAGTTATGAATTTGAAAGTTTCGATTTTAAGTGAAAAAAAAAAAAAGAGAAAGTTTTAGCGCCTCGCAATGAAGCTAGAAATGACGGCTCGCCTAGCGAGGCGGCGCCAGATTTCGCCTCGCTGAGGGCGCGCCTCGCCCTAGCGAGGCGGGCTGTCGCCGCCTCATGAGGCAAGGCTCGCCTCATGTTGTGCGCCTCGCTAGGCGGCCTCGCCTAGCGAAGAGGCGCCTCGCCCTCATGAGCGGGCGTCTCGCCTCATGAGTTGAGGCGTCCGTCGCTCACGACGCTTTTCTTCTTAAATTTTTGATTTCTTTGTTTTCAATCCGACCTTTGCTCACTATTTTGCCTATATCTTTTCCGTCGACATCCGATTGAGTTGATTCTTTTGCGTTGGATTCCTAAGACAATGAATTTCATTTTATAAGAAATTTGTGAACTTTTGAGATTAAATTAATGGTGATTAATTTAATCAAAGTGAGTCGGGAAATTTTCCGAGCATGATTCAGTGTTTTGTGAAATTCGGGATCTGTAGAGATCTGATTGAAGCGATTCTTGAGGCGAAATAAAGATAAGACAAGGGGCTACAAATCATATGAAGACATGAAATGTCAATTTTGCCCTTAGGACTTTTAATTTTTGAATTTAAGTTCGGATTAGGGTTTAATTTTTGGATTGGGAACACCTGTGAGTAATTTGAGCATAATTTTTGATCTGGGAATCGAAATGAGGCGATTCTTGTTTTGAATTAAACTAGAGACATAAGGCTACAATTGTGATGAAGACATCGAGTTTCAATTCTGGGATTAAGAATGTGAAATTTTGGACGGAAATAATCGTTCATGGAAAATGTGTTAGAATATGGATATATCCGAACTGTTTTGCGCATAACTTTTGATGTAGTGCTCGAAATTGAGCGCGGTCAGTGGCGTTGGATTCGTATGATTGAGAGGAACATTTCTCCTGAAGGAAGTTTGGACAAATTCCTTCAGCTTGATAGTGCGAATCAAACCGCAAGTAAGCGTAACTTTAAGTTTTGAATGAAGGACAATTTGGTCATTTGACCATCAATTAATGAAACTCATTAATGATTGTCGTTTTGAGCTATTAAAAACGATGAATGGTCTGGAAAATTACAGAAGAAGAGAAAGAAGAAGAAATAAGAAGAGAGTGGAAGTTTCGTATGGAGAAAAGATGAGAGAGAAAGTTAGTTTTGATTTTTCTACTTGTTTCTTAGGGATTTTTGAGTAGATTTCAAGAGAGAAAAAGGTAGAGGAGCATAAGAGCTTCCTAAGGAACCAAGAAACTTTGAATTTGGAAGAGAAAGAGGTAAGAGAAATTGTTCTACTTTGAGATTTTGATTAATTTTCGGTTTAGAATTATGACATATGAGATGGGTTTATGGATTGTGGAATTAATTTTGAAATATATGCTTTAGGTTGGGTTTAATTTTGGATGGAAATTTGATTAAGGTTTAGGCTTAATTTTATGATTGAGAATTTTGAGATATTTTGGTGTAGAATTATAGGAAATATGATGAATTGATGATATATGAAATCAATTTCGAAGAATTTGTATTTTATGGTATTGAATTGGGATAAATTGGTTTAGGCCAATTTTAAGATTTGGGGATTTTTGAAATTGAGGATTTAAATAGTTTGGAATTAATGTGAATTGATGAATTGTGAGATTAATTTTGAAGAAATTATGTTTTATGAGATTGAATTGAGTGTCTTGGTTTAGGCCAATTTTGAAAATTGGGGATTTTCAAAATTGGAGATTGAAATAGTTTGAATGTAAATGGAATTGGTGAATTCCTAAGTTGATTGTGAAAATTAAGTATTTTCGATGTGAAATTTGGATGATTATGGTTTAGGTTTTGGTATTTTGGAGAGAGAAAAGCAAGGATCAATTGGAGCTTGAAATCAAGTTTTGGCGAAGAATTCGAGGTGGGTAGCATATTTATAATTTGATCTGTAAGCTTAATATGAATTTTGAAAATGAAAGAAAGCAAAATTTTGTATGCTTGATAAATTATTGGAAATGTTTGAAAATAAGAATTGATTCTGATTGGAAAATATGATTTCGAATGATTTCAGAAATTGGTACAAGTTTAAATTCAATTGTCATAAATGCATTATTGAATTATGCACACTAATTGAATGATTTGATTTTGAAATTAGTATTTGAATGATGAATTGATCGAATTATGCGCATTATGTGAATGTGTGGAAAATCAAGAATTTGAAAAGTGCCTTGGGCATTCGAAATCTCGTTTCGATTATGTGTTATGTGGGTCGGTTAGGTCCTTTGGTGAGAGTCATTGTCTCTATTAAGTAAAGCCTTCACTCGGCTGCCCGCTAGTGGCACGGAACTCGATTTCGGATTCCTCACGGCTACATTTGGACCGCTTATGAAAGTGTAATACGTTCTATTCTGTTATTTATCGCAGGACCGCTATCTTGGGGGTATGCGTCTGTCTATTTGGACCAAACAGACCATTTTGATCATTATGTGATTTTGATTTTGTTAATATCGTGATAATTTGCCGATGTGATTGCATTCATGTTTATGAGAAATTTTGGAAAAATGAAGAAAAGGGGTTTTCAATCAGGAAATTTATGAAATTTGATATGAAAAGTTTGGAAAAATTGAAAAGAGTTTGAGAGAAATATTTCAAAGTTGAAAAATTTGAAACATTAGCCCTTTGGCAAAAAGTTTATAAAAACGCGTTTCGCTTATTTATCAGTTTATAAATGTGTTATCCACGAGCTTTCGAGCTCACCCCCCTTTCATCCCCATCTCCAGGTTTCGAGCAGGAGATCGGATAAAAGAATGTGAAGACATCAGTTTCGACATTTCTGTCAGTTATATTTTGTGTAATTTGAATCTTTAGTATGAATATATTCATGACTTGAGATAAGTTTGGAAAAAATGTATTTGTGTATAAAGTTGAGTATTGTGAATGAATGAGAAATTTGTATATGAAATTATGAATAGTTTGGGAATCTATATGTATGATTGATTTGGGAATGAGATTGAACTATGAGAATGGTAGATTGAATGACAAATATGAGAATGTTTTAGAAATAGGTTTGTGGTTATCTGCTGATATCCCGGACGGAGGGTCCGGTGGATTCTGATGTTTGTGTGATTGATTTGGAAATTTTAGAAGTGTTGTTTTGAACACTTTGCAGGTTTGGGTTAGGATAAAGGCGGTAGTTATCTGCTTAGAAATTTTAGTAAAAATTGGATAAAAGTGAGATTTTGGATATGTATAAGTGTATATAAGAGTTTGAGAAATTGATGATTGGTATATGATTGAGTAACGAGAAAAGAAATGAGAATAAGAAAAGAAAAAAGAAAAAAAAATTCATAACGGATTTTGGAACGTCTTAGGATTCCCAACGCGATTATGTTCATCCGATAAGTTTTCTTTGATTATTGTTTAGGATGTCGGATGTATGCCTTTGATTTCGTTTAAGCTTTGCAATCTGTTCGTTTGATTCGATTAGTATTTGCTTCGCTTGCATTTGCTTCCGCCGCTACTTTGGATTTGTTCGCTTCCGCATTTTGTTGTCGATCCGAAATTTCCGCTTCCCTTCGTTTCCGTTTGCTTCGGTTTCCGTTCTGCTTATGTAGTTGGGTTCCGGTAACGGGATCCAACATTTATGGTATCAAAGCATAGAGTGAAAGTGTTAAGTTTATTCGGTTGGGATCCGGTTCCCGGATCGGGTCCCAACAATGTACCTTCCATTTTCACACCTGTTACATCAAAAAAGCAACACCATTATGATCACATATAGTTATTCAGACAACCACACACGACCTGATACAACAGCATAGTATTTGTGTCTTGATATTTGGGGTCATCCATGTATCATGTCATTGCTGTATGAGAACAACCAAACTTAGCATTTGATGATTAGTTGTTTCAAATTTAATATGACATATTAAATCTCTTACATTAACTACTATTGAATGCTTACCAAATCAACCGACAAACATTCATTACAACATATAGCCGACAAACTCTTTCATAAGTAGGAAACCATAATTATTCAACAAAACTAACGACGGCCATCTCATATGTAACACAGCAAACTTCAACCATCGCATATTACTTTCCACAAACACAAACATTGCAGTATTTATTGACTGACAGGATTTATTAACCAATCACCATACAACAAAGACATTGCATAAAACAGCGAACAGAGACAGTATGTATTCATAGAACAACAAACAACAGAAGCATTGCCATATTTATTAGCAGAGACAGTATTTATTAACAGAACAACAACCAAAAGAAACATTGCACAGTATTTAATAACAGATACAGTATTTATTAACAGATCAACTCACAATCGGTTATTAACAGAAACGGTTTTTATTAACAGAAACATTCTCCTATTTATTAACACAAACAGTCATTGTTATACAGGAACTTTCCAGGATTTTAAACCATTATTTATTGATAGAAACATTCCACATATATGACATTGGAAACCAATACGTAAAATAGATAAAGATAGAAGTTATAATCAGAAGCAGAACATAAAGCACAACGTTTCTTTCAGCAGCTGCTTCTAAATTTGGAATACGACAACACAGACAATTTTCAAGTTTCTGCAGAACATTGACAAATGGTTTTAAATTTTTACACCTGAGCAAATGGCTGAAAGCTATAAAAGATCTCTGAAAACAACGAAGGTTGGTGGAGACGAAGATGCTCTGTGTTTTAAAATGAACAGTAACAAAGCTTCTTAAATTTTTATTACCAATTTAGTTCATTGGCGGGAATTGCTTATGACAATTTATTGGAAAAGACAAGTGTTTCCAGTAATCATTATTGTTAATAAATGCCTCCAGAATTTATTAATATTCTATATGTTTATTTATTTTCGTTTTAATAGGTTAATATAATGTCCTCACAGACTTTGTTCATTTCAGTCAATTTCAATAAATTCTTTTTCAATAACACATATTTTCTAAATAGTAACAATTAATTTCTATACTAAGAGATTTTCGTTATAATAATAATAATAATAATAATAATAATAATAATAATAATAATAATAAGATAATAAATTAATTTAATAAGAACATAATAATAATAAGATAATAATAATAATAATAATAATAATAATAATAATAATAATAATAATAATAATAATAATAATAATAATCACAAGAATAATAATAATAATAAAGATAATAATAAAAATAAGAACAGTCATAATAATAATACTCATACTTAGACATAATAATAAGAACAAAATAAATAATGATAAGCAATTCAATAACATATATTAGAAATAAAGAATTATGCATTTAATCATTATAAGGAAATTTATAATAATCATAATAATAATAATAATAATAATAACAACAATAATAATAATACAATAAAATTGTAAGCAATTCAAATTTAATCGAATAATTGTTGCAACTAATAATTACAAGAAATTTCTTAATTATAACAAATATAAGTATAATAATAGAAATTATAATTAATTAAAATTTAAATAATCATGATAATAATAATAATAATAATAATAATAATAATAACAAAGATAATAATAAATTTAAGAACAATAATACACATAATACTAATAATTACACGTAATAAAAACAAGATTGAATAATTAGTTATAATTATAATATCTGCTTGTAATGGGCAAGGTAAGCAGAGTGCGGCGCTGCGTGCCTAGTGATCTGCCCATTTGAGGCGGGATCACTGAGGCGACGTCGCCTAGTTATCTGCCCATTTGAACAGAATAACTAGGGTGACGCGTCGCCCAGTGATCTTGCCCATTCGAGGCGAGGTCACTAGGAGGCGACAGCGTCATCTAACGACAAATCACTGAATAAAGAAAATTAAAATTTTTATTAACATTACTACTTATAATAATACATATAGCAAAAATATTTATGAAATTATTAACCGCGAATTTAATAACAATTATAATTAATTTCATAATGACTCTATAATTAATTTAATAATATTTCCATATAATAATAATAATAATTATTATTATTATTATTAAAATAATAAAATAAATTTAAATAACTCAATAAAAATTATATACGTAATAAATAAACAAATTTATAATTACATTTATAATACTACTAATAATAATAATACATATAGCAAAAAGATTTATGACTTTATTTACAACCAATTTAATAATTATTATATTTAATTTAATAATAACTCTATAATAAATTTAATAATAACAATAAGTAATTTATAAGTGATTATAATAATGGCAATAAATTTATATAATAATAATAATAAAACAATAAGTGTATGTTCAGATTATAGAAGTTTTGCACATTTGCTCCCATTCTTGTGCATTTTAATAATTTATTTAAAATAATTAATAATTTTGTAATAATAATTACACATTAAATATATGTAAATAATAGATTAAATTTATTTAAATTTATTTTAATAAGTTATATAATGTTTAAAAATAAAGTATTAATCAAAATATTTAATTTTTAAATTAAATTAATTTAAAGTTAATCTTTATAAACTAATATTTATTTTATATATTTTAATTCTTAAAATATATGTTTTGTTGCAATTTATATATTTAATATATGTTCCAAATTTAATTATATCATTAATAATAATACTCATACTTAGACATAATAATAAGAACAAAATAAATAATGATAAGCAATTCTATAACATATATTAGAAATAAAGAAATATGCATTTAATCATTATAAGGAAATTTATAATAATCATAATAATAATAATAATAATAACAACAACAATAATAATAATATAATAAAATTGTAAGCAATTCAAATTTAATCAGAATAATTGTTGCAACTAATAATTACAAGAAATTTACTTAATTATAACAAATATAAGTATAATAATAGAAATTATAATTAATTAAAATTTAAATAATCATGATAATAATAATAATAATAATAATAATAATAATAATAATAATAATAATAATAATAATAATAATAATAATAATAATAATAATAATAACAAAGATAATAATAAATTTAAGAACAATAATACACATAATACTAATAATTACACGTAATAAAAACAAGATTGAATAATTAGTTATAATTATAATATCGCTTGTAATGAAAGAGAATTAGCTAGGATGACGCGTCGCCTAGTGATTCTGCCCATTTAAAGTGAGAGTACTGAATAAAGAAAATTAAAATTTTATTAACATTACTACTAATAATAATACATATAGCAAAAATATTTATGAAATTATTAACATGAATTTAATAACAATTATAATTAATTTCATAATGACTCTATAATTAATTTAATAATATTTTCATATAATAATAATTATTATTATTATTATTATTATTAAAATAATAAAATAAATTTAAATAACTCAATAAAAATTATATACACGTAATAAATAAACAAATTTATAATTACATTTATAATACTACTAATAATAATAATACATATAGCAAAAGATTTATGACTTTATTTACAACCAATTTAATAATAATTATATTTAATTTAATAATAACTCTATAATAAATTTAATAATAACAATAAGTAATTTATAAGTGATTATAATAATGGCAATAAATTTATATAATAATAATAATAATAACAATAAGTGTATGTTCAGATTAATGTATAATAGTTATTATATATTTAAAATTAAATTAATATCATAATAAAATAATGACATTAATAATAATGATAAAATAATAATTTAATATCATAATAACTAAATAAATAAATATATACACCTAATAATAATGGAAATAAATTTAAGTAATAATAAAATAATCATAACATTATTTATAATAATAACAATAAGTTATTTAAATTGAATAATTAATAGTCATTAGTTTAATGGAAATAAATTTAAATAAAGTTAATAAATATAATAATAATTATTATTATTATTATTATTATGAAAATAATCAAATAAATTTAAATAATAATAATACATATAGCAAAAAGATTTATGACTTTATTTACAACCAATTTAGTAATAATAATAACAATAACAATAAGAAAAAAATAATAATAATGGAAATAAATTTAAATAATAATAATAATAATAAAATAATAATAATAATGATAAGAAAATAAAATAATAATAATAATTAGAAGAATAAGAATAGAACAAAGAAATTCTTAATGAAATCTTATTATAATAATGACACTAAATTTAAATGATAATAATAATAATAATAATAATAATAATAATAACAATAATTATATGTTCAGATTAATATTTAATAGTTATTATAAAATGGAAATAAATTTAATTATAATAATAACAAAATAATAATAATAATGATAAAAAAATAAATTTAATAAGTATATAAATAAATATATAAACTAAATAATAATAACAAAATTAATAATGTTTGCAAATGATAATAAACATGTTTTTATTAAAATTCCAATGCTGCAAAAGATTTACTTCTACACTTTTGCAGCATTGGAATTTAAATAAAAACATTTGTAAACGGCGCCTGTGTTATATGGCTTCAAAAACGGCGCCTGTGGGTGGGTCCCACAGGCGCCTGTCATCCCCATACTCAACTTTCCAATTTTTATATGAAAACGGCGCCATGTACATGGTTGGACAGGGTTGGACAGGAATTTGTTAGACAGAAAATCTACGCTCGACAGGAATTTATTAGACAGAGAATCTGCGCTCCTTTGCAAGGACTGGAGCTATTTTCGGAGAGGGTGGCAGACAAGCCTAAAAGTCAATATTACAGCTTTTTGGTTCAATTGAGTTGAATGCGTTGTACGAACTTGATAGCTGATTTTGTTCTATGCTTTTAGCTGATGTATTGCTGAACCTTGTAAGTGTAGTTGCCCTCCTAACTTCCAAAAAAATGTGTATTAAACATATGGAAAATATATGCATGCCACCAAAACTATGATATAAAATTTTGCGCATACAATCATATATTATTGATATCTCCAATACTCCTGAACCATAAACCACAAACGGAAATTATGACTATGTGTCACTTATCATACATAACCATATTATGAAATCATGATGGTTTGACAGAAATTATGATTTATGACTATATGTCAGAATATCATGCATAATAATATTATTGTTATGAATCTAATCCCAATCCCGTTAACTTAATTCCGATTTGCAATACCACTTATTTTTGTGTAGTTAAGGCCATTTCCAACCATTTCATTAAAATTTGCACCAAATTTGGTGTAAAAGATAATATTTTAATAATCTTTTTACACTAAATTTAGTAAAAAAAACTCGCAACTCTTTAGGATTATCCGACACTTGGAAGAAGAAGTAGAAAAAGGAATAAATATAATGATAATTTAGTAAATAGGAGAGAAAATAGAATTTGTTTCTTTGTCTTAAAAAAAAAAGGAAAAATTGCCTGTGACACATTCACTAAAAGAAATCCTTTCGTAACAAATCATTTATTAAGAAAAATAAAAAATCCTAGTGACGTGGTTGATTTTGTTTTCTTATGGGCAAACAACGGGAATTGAACACATGCATTGTAGATTCAGAATCCACTGCCTTGATCCACTTGGCTATATCAGCCCCTAATGCTTTAATTACAAATTAAAAAATCTACAAATTACAAAGAAGTTCTAGCATTTCTCATTCAATTCTTTCTTTTTTATTTCTTTGTTCTTATAAGAATAAGATAAGAAAAAGACATAAAAAGAAAACACAAAAAGGGAAAGATTTTTATTTCGTATGTTGAAGTAAATAACAAAATTACATAAAGTTAAAAAATGTTGCTAAAAAAAGAAGCAATACCAAACCTCTTGTTAGAACAATAAATTGGCTATTGCTCCTTTTTGGTTTTTTTTTTTTCAAAAACTCATACACACTAAGACTGAAGTATTATCCATTTGTAGATGGAGCTTCAACTGTCGTTAGGCCTATAGGGGAATTATGAGCATTACGTTCATGCATAACTTCCATACCAAGGTTAGCACGGTTAATAATATTAGCCTCGGTATTAATTACATGACCTTGACTATCAACGACAAATTGGTTAAAATCAAAACCATATAAGTTGAAATTCTAGAGTTAATATCTAAAGCAGTGAACCAAATACCTACTACAGGCCAAGTAGCTAGGAAGAAATGTAAAGAATGAGAGTTGTTGAAACTATCATATTGGAAGATCAATAGGCCAAAATAACCATAAGCGGCTATGATATTATAAGTTTCTTCTTCTTCACCGATATTATAACCTTCATTAGCAGATTCATTTTCTGTGATTTCCCTTATTAAACTAAAGGTTACCAAAAAACCATGCATGGCACTAAATAGGGAGCCATTGAATACACCAACTACACCCAACATGTGAAATGGGTGCATAAGGATATTGTGCTCAGCCTGGAATACAATCATAAAGTTGAAAGCACTAGAGATTCCTAGAGGCATTCCATCAGAAAAGCTTCCTTGACCAATCGGGTAGATTAAAAAAACAACGATAGCAGCTGCAACAGAAGTTGAATATGCAACAACAATCCAAGGGCGTATTGTCGGTCCCCGTTTCCAAAGCCCAACAATCCAACCGGAGTTGTAAAGCGTGAGCGGGTTTCCTTGAAGGGTTATTTCAGTGACCCTCATTAACCAACAACTCACAGGGGTGGCATGCCCACATCAGCCCAACACCACATCTCAATTTGACTTCATCAAGACAATTGTAGCTCTATGTCTCTAGTTCACTTAGAAACAAGAACCACCTCATTCAGAGCTTTATAGCTCAAGATATGCCCAGGAACTCAAGATATGTTAATAACCCGATTGTGCTCTTCCAACTGATCCCTCATTTTATTTCCATCAATCTTTTTTAATTCAACACCAAAAGCTACCAATTTTGGTGGAGAGGTAGGAAAATTCAATAGGAGTCTATTGCTTCAAGAATAACCTCATTCGGAGGTCGGATGACGAAGTTATGGCCAAAAGAAGCCAACGTGTTTATGTCCTTAATCATATTGTACCTCTCTTGGCGCAATTGCCATAACATTTTCTACAGATGTCTGATTGAGTTCGTTCTTAAACCATTTGAAAGAAGACTTCTATATCTACAACTTTTATGGGACTACAAAGTGAGATTCTGCCTCTAAAAGGATCGAAAATAGGACAAAAGATGATGATACAAACTAAGGCAATGAACAGTAATTTCGTCTTAGTTTTGGATGAACAGTACTTCGTCTTAGTTTTGATGAACAATACTTCGTCTTAGTTTTGGATGAACTGTACTTCGTCTTAGTTTTGGATGAACATTATTTCATCTTAGTTTTTGATAAACAGTACTTCATCTTAGTTTTGGATGAATAGTACTTCGTCTTAGTTTTGATAAACAATACTTCGTCTTAGTTTTGGATGAACAGTACTTCGTCTTAGTTTTGGATGAACAGTACTTTGTCTTAGTTTAGATGAACAATACTTCATCTTAGTTTTGATGAACAATACTTTGTCTTAGTTTCGGATGAACAGTAACAAAGACGAAACAACATTAAAACTTGTAATGTTCATATTTCTCAACTCCGACATCCAAAATTTACAAACTTTATATCGTTGGAAAGCTGAAAAGATCATTTACAACTTCTAAGAAGACTATTTCACCTAACCCAGCTCACATCAACCCAAAAATGTCCTTGAAGTCAGTACACGAATTTCCATAGTTGTCACATACACATATCTTATGCAACCTCACAACTTGTAAAGATCATAACTTCCCACTACGATATCCAAAACTTCCAAACTTTATATCGTTGGAAAACTGGAAAGATTTTCTACAACTTTCAAGAAGACTATTTTTACTAGTTCTACCTAGATCATTCCAGATTTTCCTATGAAGTCAGTATACAATTCTATCCCTATGGAAAACTTAAAGAATGAAATGTACATTACCATATAATAAACACATCCACAATAGAATTTCTTCAATACTCAATTTATTTCTAGATCAAAATGAAGTTCACACATAACTTCCATACATAGCTTTAATTACATATCGACATTACATCAAAATCTTAACACAAGTTACAAAAGTACATTGGGATGCTCAATGTTCAATATGCTTATAAAGCTATTCGAAAGTCTAACCACTAACTTCGTACAAAAGCTAACTATCTTGGAATTTATCCAATAGCCTTGCAAGGATTATTGATCTTCTCGATCTGCACTTGAGGAGTGGGAAAAAATATTGAGTTAAGCTACACAGCTCAGTGGCTAAGATATTTATAGCCATTGGCGATGAGCCACACAAACAAACATATACAATTATCTATATAGACTAACAATGGCTCGCAACATTCATCATTCAAATACACATCTCATAGAACATATTGGATGGAATTTACATCTTCACAAAGGAAATCTTTAGTTTAATTTTTCATAATCTTTTTTTATATATTAATCTTTATTTGGATATATATAGAATAATAAGAATTAGAAAAAACTATGCTTTGGGATAGAAGGATTCGAACCTCCAAATACCGGACCAAAACCTGTTGCCTTACCGCTTGGCAACGCCCCGTTTATCTTTTCATTCAACCGTACTCAAAACTAATAATAGTTTTTGTTCTTCGTCAATTCTCTCCAAATATCTATGAAACATATTCTAATTAGCTTATTGTTTGGATTTAAATAGGTGTAGATAGGGTTGATGTAAATGTAGAATTAAAGCAAATTTATTGATTCTAATATCAAATTCAATTAAAATATTGTATGAAAATCAAAATTTTCTATTCTTTTCGAGTTGAGAGAATTGAAGGATTTTTTATTGGGGAAATTTCTAAGTTTAAAGAATGGTTTTTCCGCTAACTTCCTAATATTTTATATTCATACTTTCTATCATAAATAGAATATTTATAACTCAATCAAAATACAATTATTTTCAAGAACAAAATATTTATTATGCCTAATTTTTTTAGTTTTATTTGTATCTGTCTTAATTCTGTTCTTTCTTCAAGCAATTTTTTCTTTACAAAATTGCCTAAAGCCTACGCATTTTTGAATCCAATAGTAGATGTTATGCCAGTAATCCTTGTATATTTCCTCTTTCATGTAGCACATTTTTTGTATTAGGCTATGATGTTGTATCGGTATGGATGTTGAACGATACATTGCAAATATCCGATTCTTATGAAATGAAATGAGGAAAATTTTGGTTTTAAAATATTGTGACTTTCCTTCTGATGTTTATAAGAGAATAAAGTTAGATGATGCCATGTTAAGTAAATGTTATGATTGAACGTAGTGCGTCATTAGCATAGGTTATGTACTGTAATTTCCTCAGAGTATCTCGGTATGTATCCTAGAGTAAGGGAGCGCTACATTTCAAGCTTTGGTCTTTGTGTAGATATCATTAGAGAAGTCCTCCTTTAGTCATTAGGACAACCCGAAGAGGTGAAGACAACGAATAAGAAAGGAGTTAGTAAGGTACACATCTTAAGTTCATTTTTTACTACATCTAATGAAATATGTATGATTCTGTACTTTTTAGATTTCGTTTTATTTTTTGCTGCATATTTTCTTATATGTGATGCATAATTGAAACCTTATAGAAAGGCCATTATTAAAGGCTTTTATTAATAAAACAGAAAGGAACGTTTATTGGATAAAGATGAAAGGTTTTTGAAAACAATCTTTTAAAAACAACCAATCACAATCTGTTTCACACAAAGCATTGAAAACAGTTAAACAAAAGGATGCCTCCCTTCTATCACCGTTAATGGAAATTTACCAAATTAAGAAATCTGGTGAATAAGATCTAGTATACGATACTTTTGGCAAAAACAAGTTCTTAAAATTCTGATGGAAATATAGAAGACAAATAAATTAAAAAAAAAAGATCTAACATGAAATAGGCTCTAATACCACTTGATAGAATTTAATACCTCATTGTGAAAGCCATCACCAATCATATAAACAATCGTGTCAAATCATCAAGAATATTTAGATTTGTTGCGAAAGCGTACCTGAATCTATGAGAATAGCGTGATTCTTAAGTCTTGTGGTTATTCGTCTTCCAAGTCAATATGTACGTTTATTTTCTTTGAAGAACTGTCTCCTTTCTAACTGATTGGACATTAGGAAAGATAATTGTTCAAATAACTTAGGGACTATATCCCTAATTCTTTATATAGTTTTATCCCATTATAAAATAGAAACCAGACTGTTGGGTCTCTACATATTAAAGCTCGTACTTTATTAGATGTCATAGCAGTTACTTTTGTAATCTCAAATTAAAGAATCACCTATATATTCATCACAGTAAAAATTTTCATTTACATATAAATAATGTTCTAAATAGAATTTTCATATCGAATTAATTCAAAGAACTTATTAGGTAACAAACACCTATATGTTTGTTTAAGTATCTTTATAATTTAATCTATAAAATTAATTATTTCTTTCATAAGGAAGAAACATAACATGTTCTAGTTTTATATATATTTTTATTAATATTTAGTCTTAATAGAATAATAACTATGAATAATTTATGGATAATACATAAATGCAATATGAATATCATAATTATAATCTTATGATGAGGTGTGCCCGCTTGGTCCTTCTATAAGGTAGTGTGCCAGTTGAACTTTCGGAAAGATATGCCCGCTTGAACCGCCTACAGGATTTCCTCGAATCAAAAAAAAAAAAAATATAAAAATAATTATTTTATTGAATTACAATTAACTTATTGATTGCAAGCATAAACTAATAGAAAATTGCAACCATTACTTTAGGAATATGTGTGGACATATAATATTTGAAAATTTAGTAGTTGAGAATTAAGTTACAAATTTAATTCAATTTATATTTATAAATAATATATCTTTACTTTTGGTTATCCTTTCAGACCAATAAGATGAGGTAGAATCTCGTAATTTGGATACAGCATCTTTCAATTAGTAGCCATGATAAGAGATATTTCTAGAAAACAACCTGTGTCGTGAATCACGAGGTCACCTGATGCCAAAGCAATGGTGGCTTTCAGAAACTCTATGATTTGACAACTTAAATAGTCAATTTCTAAGGCTCTTAATCAAACATAGATAACGACACACAAGAAATTAGGACAATTAACACCATCGAATAATTAAAGTTAGTCAATCTCATGCTTCAAAAATACTCAAAATATCTCAAGAGTTCAGATTCAAGATTCCAGACTCTTGCAACCAGGCAAAAAAGTAACCCCGTCACCATTTCAACAGTTTCACTCACCTTACAGTTCTCTCCGTTTCCCCGATCTTCCCACGAACCAAACAAACATTTACAATTTACAATCCCAGACACTAAATGTCACAAACCCAACAAACAGATCTACATTTAGAATCAGAAACAGCAGCAGACAACCGAAATTAACTAACTCTAATCAGTGCACTTACATAACCATAAGATGAATAAAGAGAACAACTCGAGAAAGAAGGACACTTTGCTTATACGAAAGAAATTTTATCCTAAAGGAAGAAACATGATCAGTCCACTAATGAGGCTCTTTCCTTTAGGCATAATGGGTTTTCCGAGGAGGTAGCAAGAATGAGGCTCTTTCCTTTCATATTGAAAGATCGGGCAAAAGCATGGCTAAATTCTCTTAATCAAAAGCATGTAACTACTTGGGAAGAGTTGGTACAAGGTTTTCTAGCTAAATACTTTCCATTAACAAAGATAATCTAGACTGTCAAAGAGATCACATCCTTTCAGCAATATGACGAAAAAATCCTCTATTAATGTATAAAAGAGATTTAAGGAGCTACTGAAAAGTTGTAGACATTTTATAATGAAGCTAATGCTTGATACACCTGAACCATAAACCACTAACGGAAATTATGACTATGTGTCACTTATCATACATGGCCATAAATCATGATGGTTTGACAGAAATTATGACTATATGTCGAATATCATACATAATAATATTATTATTATTATGAATCTAATCCCAATCTGCAATACCACTCATTTTTTGTGGGGCTAAGCTCCTATAAAAATCTAAACACCTTTGCAGCAAATGATAGCTACCTTTCCTCTACCAAACTGAACAAGAGATGACGCCATGGGTGAAGACGTAACTCAAATTTTATGTTTCGGTCACGTGTTACAAGTTACAACCCTTTTCTATATATATTAAATTTCATTTATATATTGTCACCCCCCTCAGTACAAATATATAGCAATCCAGTCCTCCGCAAATCTTTAGCCCAAAACACTAATCCCCGGACATCATGGAAATGACTGTCTGTGTCCAAACTATTCTAGCGACTCTAGCGGTCTGTTTGGTTAGCGTCTGCAATAGGTAGTGGACGGAGACAGAGACGAGCGAGGATAGGGCAAGACGGACGAGATGTGAAGGCAGTGAGATGTTTGGTTGCGGTGGGCGAGACGAGAAAAAATTGTCTTCGTCCTGCGGACAGAAATGTGTTTGGTTGCAGTGGACAGAACAAAAAATAGTGTTTAATGTCAAAAATGCCCCTGCAGTATAATGTATTGGAAAGATGTAATTCAATAGTTATTTCATAATTGTGTCAATATTTATATTAAGTGTATTTGCAACTCTACTAATATTAATTATCTTATTAATTATATTTTTTTATAACAATTATTATTGATACAATTAATATTAATTTTTGTAATTGTTGTTAGTATAATTCATTGGTTATTTTATAAGTATAAAAATATTTATTTGAAGTTTATTTGCAACTCTAATAATTATTATTATGTTATTATTATAAATTACGTAATCGTAAAAATAATAAAATAATATAAATATGAATATTAAGTAAAATTATGTCATCAACATTATCATTGGTATGGTTATAATTTAATGATTATTATTAGTATTATCATTATGAATTTATTGTTATTATTACTATTATTATTATTATGAACATTATTGCATGTAGTTTAATGTTACAAAGCATTACAACATGAAAACATTTATCCATGCTCTTGTCCAGAGAGAGAGGAAAGATACCATTCACCTCTATTTCATTCTACCATTCACAAATCCTTATCTTAAGTTTTTCTGAGGAGACTTGAAATGGATGCGATTTATTTTTCGAGCCACAGACAGAGGCTTGGATTCTGCACACTAAAATACAAATGCGGAGAATCAAATGAAGGAGATCTGTGCATATCAACAAAGAATTGGGGAAATTCGAAAATAAAATTTACAAAACAAGTTGTGAAAGTCGACAATGAATCTTGCAAGCTGGTCCGAGTTATGATCAAAACAAGGATTTCTTTTACCGTCTCTTCAATTTGGATATTTCGACCCATCGCCACTTGAAGGTCTTTGCAAAGATGCTCCTCTCTGGACAATCTCGGCCGAAAGCGGATCTACTTTGAAGCAAATCTTCCGATAAATTAACTTTGGTTGATAATTCATCTACTGACTTCGGCTTCCATGTAGCTTGTCACCAAGTTCCTTGGCTTGGGATTTCAATTTTCGACTTCAGAAGTAGAGCCATTATCTTGTTTTCCAATATTGGTAAAACTCTCGGATCTTGATAGATGCAGATTTTTCACCCTACAACTTCATCACCTTCTAATTTATCAACAATTCGTTCCAAACCTAATGTTAGGTCGACATTTCAGTCTTCAATTCATCAAATTCTGTGTGTATCCAATGTATTTTCAATTTCCTCCTTGGATGTTCAATTTCCGAACATTTGACATCACATTGATTGCAACAAACAATAAACCATTATTTCGCATGAAGCAAAGAAATTTTTATCAATATCATTATATATACGATATTAGACAGCATCCAAAAATAGGTAATACTAGTGAAACCAATTTTAACATCCAACTCATACAGACTTTTCAAAAGATCTACGCTTTATTCTCTCAATGTAAGAGAACCATTAATAGCTTAAGTCACACACACTTTTCTTTACATGTTGATGTGTCCTGCAGTAGTTCCTGTGGAATAGGATGTTTTCACAATATCCTTCTAAGAATGCATAATACAAGATCAAGTATCTAGTTACGAACCTTGAGGATATAAGGACCATTACACCAACCGACTTTTGTGTTACCAACAAAATAGTGCAATTACCAGATTTGCATCAAAAGAAAGCGCAATGAAATTGATTCCATTTCATATCGTTCCATTATGGGTGATGCATAATGGGATAATTGCCTCTATATAGTTTTATGGTTACTTGGTGGTGGGTAGAAAACAAGTGACTATTAACTCACCAAACATGTCTACAGGCCAAAATTAATGACTAGTCCTCATCACTTAACCATCTTACATTGTTGAAAGCTACCGGAAGAAGCAATCCTTCTTTTCCATTGTTGACTCTTTTAACCAGAAGAAGACTCAACCACACATGTTTTTACGTTACCTATTGTTGAAAGCTACCCAGAAGAAGCACAGATTCCTTCGAATAACAGTTATGAGACTTCAATCCCAACCAACACTGATTCTAATCCAGACTTGAGAATAATCCTTCATTCCAATAGGTTCAAGCTCTTAATTTTCAGTTCAATTTTGTTAAACAGATCCTAACACTACAGTGACTTTACTGTTATCCATTCTTCACTGGTCGTTGTTAGCATTATCTACCCGAAACAAGTGAACAACCCCAAACTATCAAAACATGTTCATCAACCAAATCATAACCACTAAATGCATGTATAGTTTCTATCGAAAAGGAAGAACCTAATCGAGACACCCAACCTCCAAATGTCAGTTTAGGGATGTAAAAATAGGCAAATTTAGAACTCTGCCGCCCACATGATTAAAGTTGCAAACAGTAAACAAAATGAAGGCAGAGGCAAGAACAGAAGTGATTGAAAAACAACAACGAAATTAATAAAGGAGAGGAAGTCTAACCTATGAGAGGCGGACGTTGAGCACGAGGCAGACGATGGTTGGCGAAGATCGGATCTCCTTCCACAGATGCCAAATCTGGTGAGAGCGAGGCATAAAACATGTACATATCGTTAGAAGGAAAAGATTCATATATGGGGAAAGAGAGAAGCATAAAAGAAAACAAAGATTCATATACGGAGAAGAGAAACCAAAGCTTACCGTGCGTTTGGAGACGAAGATGCAGATGAAAACGCAGACTGGAAGGAAGGAAAGACGAAGACGAAGGAACCAGCGTTTTAGGTTTCAGAGGTTAAAAAATCGGGGCAGTTTCGTCTTTTCCAAATTCTGTCCATTGGCCAGTTTTTTGTGTCCGACAGATTTGGAACGGACAAGATTATTGTGTCCATGTCTAAGTTGGGCAGGACACAAACCACCTACAGACATTAACCAAACACGCTAATGGACAGGACTTTAGTGTCATTGTCCACTGTCATCAGAGCTATGTACACGAACCAAACGCAGCCTAGGTTTGCTTCTTATCTATGCTAGGTACCGAATCGTACCCAAGAAAGTCAGCAGAAGTAAGAAAATCAGAGCCCCAGAGCCAGCGGGAAATTGGCCTTTGCTTGGCCACCTGCATCTTCTAGGTAGGCCAGAACCGGCATGCAAAATCCTCGGAGCCTTCGCTGATAAATGTGGCCCCATTTACACACTCAGATTGGGAGCTCGCCAAGTGCTGGTCGTGAGTTGCTGGGAGATGGTTAAGGAATGCTTTACCACCAACGACAGAGTTCTGGCCTCTAGGGCAAACATAGCTGCAGGGAAGCACATGGGCTATAACAATGCCATCTTTTCGTTAGCCCCCTACGGACAATACTGGCGCGATGTTCGGAAACTCGCAACGGTTCATCTTCTATCGAATCATCGACTAGAGTTGCTAAAACATGTCCGAACATCGGAAGTGGACACGTTCATTAAAGAATTGCATAGTCTTTGTTCTGAGTCTGCGGAATGGTCTACGAGAGTGACAATAAGTAAATTGTTAGAGGCCCTGACATTCAACATAAGCCTGAGATTGGTAGTTGGCAAGCGATTTGATAGCGATATGCACCATGAAGAAAACAGCGAACCATGGAGGTACCGAAACGCACTAGAAGACGCTTTGTATCTAACTGGGGTTTTTGTGGTTTCCGATGCACTTCCATGGCTTGAGTGGATGGACATTAGAGGGCATATCAGCGCTATGAAGAGGGCTGCAAAGGAACTTGATGCGGTGATTGAAAATTGGTTGGAGGAGCACATGATGAGGAGGAGATCAGATGGTGAGAGGAGCCGAGAAAGTGACTTCATGGACGTGATGTTGTCGAACCTCGGTGAGGGTGCTGATGTTTCAGGTCATTCCCGCGATGATGTGATAAAGTCAACAGCTTTGGTACGCTTTCGCAAGAATTCTTTCTTTTAATTATCTGATTAATTATTGACCATTTTTATTAAATGAAAATTTATTAATAAGAGACCACTTGCGCTCTACCTTTCTCTTCGATTGCCTAATCTCAAGTTCCAGTCGAAGGTAGAACAAGTGAACATTCAAAGAAAGAGTGGTTCGATGACTGAATTGTGAGAAAATGAGGCAGGCAAAGTTTAAACGTCCATGAGACTAAAAATAATTGCAAAACCAATATATGGCGGTCTGTTTCTACCAACCAGTATTTGAAGATTCGTTTGCACATTGCAGATTCTTACACTCACGGGCTCAGGAAGTACATCAATTACGCTAACTTGGGCACTCTGTCTTCTACTAAATAACCCAAAGGTGTTGAAGACAGCGCAAGAAGAGCTTGACATCCATGTAGGAAAAGGACGATTGGTGGAAGAATCTGACATTCAGAAGCTCAACTACCTGCAAGCAATTGTGAAGGAGACCCTGCGCTTATATCCACCAGGACCAATAACAGGAATTCGTGAGGCCACCGAAGACTGTTATATTGGTAGCTATTATGTCCAAAAGGGCACTCGTTTGCTGGTTAACTTATGGAAGCTACACCGAGACCCTCGCATCTGGGAAAATCCCTGCGAGTTTAAACCGGAGCGGTTCTTGACAACTCATGCTGATGTTGATTTTAAGGGTCAAAATTTCGAGTACATCCCATTTGGCTCTGGGCGAAGAGCGTGCCCTGCTGTAAGTTTAGGTGTGCAAGTGGTTCACTTGACACTTGCTAGGCTGCTTCAGGCTTTTGATTTCAAAACTGTTAATGGCCTACCAGTTGACATGAAGGAAGGTGTGGGTCTCGCCTTGCCAAAGTTAAACCCGCTCGATGTTCTCATTCAACCACGCCTTGCTTTGAAGCTCTATCAATGCCTATGAGCAAGTCTCCCTTATTTTGCATTGTTACAAGTGTTATCAAGTGGTTGTGTTAATTGTGGAATTTCTATATCTACTTAATTTGTCTAGAAGTAAAAGTTCAGCGAAGGAGATATTAGTGGAAGATGTTATATACCAAAAAGTACGGGTGTATTAGTTAATATTACTATTATAAATAATAAAGATTGGTTTAATGAAATAAAATTTTTATTTAATAATAATAGCCCCTAATATTATTTTTTCGATGTTACAGTTTTATGCAAGATTTGTATTCAATTCCAGATATGTGGAAGTTTGTTAATCCCAGTTTTGAGATCTTGTATCCCGATGAGCAATAACAGGTTCTGCAGAAATCAATTCCTAGTCTGGATATAAAGGTCTAGACATTGTGTGATATGAATTTTACTAAGAATGGTAAGACCTAATAATTGAAATTGATAATTTTGTTCAAAAGTAGTCGAAGAGATCAGATTTATGAAAGAAACTTAAACCTATTCTTTGTATAATTAAATAATAAATCAAGTGATAAGATAGATTGTAGACACCACTACAAAGAAGAGAAGGTCATAAGTCTTGGTTGGGTCGGTCGTACTAGGCCCGAATCTAATCATGACGGCCCATGGATCGATCGGTTCACCTCTCAAGGATTTGTCTAATTCCAGGCCCGTTCCAAGTTTCCACGGTCCATTCGCAGGTGGAAGTCTTCCATGCATACGTAAAGACCTAACCTAGCATCTGCTCCTTATATAAGGTATAACTCTGCCATGATACAGGTACGAGATCAAAACCCCACTCTCTCTGCTTTTACAGCAACCAAAACCCTCACAAAAGACTAACTTGAGCGTCGGAGGGGTTTGCCGGATATCAACCCCCTACATGCCTTGTGTTGTTTTGCAGGAATTCTTGTTAGAAACAGTCAACTCCATGGATCTAAATGGCAACGTGCAGCCTCGCCAGAACCAGGCTGAATCAATTGGCGCCCACCGTGGGGCTCAACATTAGGGCACCAAGTCTAGAAACACGCAGATCAGTCAGGCAGTAGCAGCCAACCCTGATATAGCCGCTATCGCGACGCTGGTCTTACAACGGATGGGTTTGCAGTTACCTGCCACTCTGCCACCGACACACCATGCTTCCCGCACGCAGTCTTCGAATCCGAATGATCAACTACAACCTCAAAACCTAGAGCAAGAAGAACAGAGCGTAGCCTTGGAAGATAATGTTAGTAGTGTGCCCTAGGCCAATGGATATTTGTGATTCATGTATTAACATTATGACTTGTTAATAATATATTATGAGGTATTTCTTTCATATATGCATGTTTTTTGTTTATGTAATGTGATTTACATTCCATGAATAGTATTAGACTTATGTCATCAAGTATGTGATTTGATAGTAAAATCATAAGCGTTATAACACTATTCAGGATCGTCACGGTCGATCATTATTGGTAGACGATAATGAATTAAGACTAGTATGTGTTACGATTGATGATCACGTTTTTGATCATGGATATGAGATATCAAACCGAAACATAGATATATGTTAGAGAACATATATTGGACCGACCACATAAAGAATACTACATGGTTTCATGTCATTAGTGATTCTTTATATGGTTTGACTTTAGTCCTTTGACTGAAGTCATCATGGTTCCTACGTGAGGAATTTAGTGTTTTGATATTAGACTAAGTTATTTTAACCGAATAACAAATAGTCTTATGTTGGACACTAAATGAATCATGCGGAGGGATGTGAATGACGTAGATGGGGTTTGTATCTCTCTTAAATGAGAGAGATATCATTTGAGCCTCTTGATAAGTGTGATTGAAGAAATGCATGGTCGTGCTCAAATGAATTGATGAAGAGTCATCAATGTTATTTGTTATAATCAGTCAACTTGGGGATCAAGGAACTATGATTAATCAAAGGTTGACATGTACCATGCCTTGTGATTAATCTTGATATCGTGTTACAAAAGGATTGAGCCTATAACCATAATTCTGAGTTAAATCGGATTATCGATCCTCTTTTGATTTAGGTAGTCATAATGTCTTGCTAGAGGCCACTTATGACTTATGGGCCTTGAAGTGTGATCGAGCCCATTGCCAACATCAAATGAGTCTCTGGTCGCGTAAAAAGCAATGTGATCCGAGCTTATTCTCTTGGGCCTAATTTATTAGGTGTTGAATAAATATATGTAGATATATTTATTGGGCTAGATTGGATTAAGTTGTAGGGCTTTTATTATATTTGATATAATGGGCGAAACTTAATAGAACTAAATGGGATTAGGGTTTCTATAAATAGAAAGCTTAGTCTCATTAGGTTAAGGAAGAAGAGATAAAACCCTAGCCGTCATCCGAGAGAAAAATCGTGCGGCGTTCGGAAAGGAGTTTCAGGACGTGCTAGCACACCACAGCCGCAACCCGGATCGTGCATACTCGTGTGGATACCGGTAGAGGGAATTCGCGTTTTGCAGTGTCTTGGAATCCGAAAAAGAATCAACCTATCCACGAAAATAAGGTATTTTCATACATCTTTGGTATTTCGATTATACTTCATGTTGTTGTATGGTCTTTTTTCGCAGTGTATTGTGAATACTCGGACCATCTGCGATCCAACGATGGTATCGAGCGAGTTCTTCTATAAAATCGTTAATATCGTGTTTTTGATTACATGTGTTCACGATTAAAGCCGTAAAATCGAAAATATATACATGTTTGGATTACATGTGTTTACGGATTTGGATTCTGTAGAGATGAAAAATATGCATGTTTTGATTACATGTGCTCACGTTTTTGGTTTCGTGATACGAAAGTGTTTTTATTTTATGCATGTTGTTTTCGGATTTGTTGATTATCTTGGTACTGATGAGAATATATGACAAGCATGAAGGGTTTGATCGACAGGTGGTGGCTGCTAGGGTTTCCACCATGTAAGACATGGATCGGAATGGGAAACTACAAGTATTCATGTTGGACAAGGATACTCGGTCATTAGCATCTCTTCCAAATCAATAGAAGTGTTCCAATGATTGGTTGGAAGCGGAGATGAGCGTTTCAGCAAAACGTTCATTCCGATCGGCGATATTGGTTCGATAACTAGTACAAGTCGACCGATCGACTAGCATCTCTTCGATCAACTATAAGTGTTCGATCGGTGAGATCGGTTCGATCGATTAGCACAAGTCGACCGATCGACTATCATCTCTTCCAAATCGGTGGCAAATCGACCGATCAATATCATCTCTTCGATCGGTGACAAGCCTGTGAGGGTGCTGCCCTACGTTTGATTGTTAGTTATGTGTTATATATTACAGGTGATGTTACATGTGTTTATTTATATTTTTGAATATTTATATTCATGTGTATATTACTATTCTATACTTCTAATATATATATACTCAAGTATGTTGTAGTATAGGATTAGAAATAGCATAGTACAAACACCACTTACTAATAGGATTAGTAGCTTTCATAATGTACTAAAACGACCCTCTTCATAATTTCAAGTTTATATGCCTTCCATAAATCTTTACCAATGTTTATCTTTAGCTTATCCTTATGTGGGTTTTGCCAAAGCAAGGCATGTAGGGATCATCTAGGAAGACATTTGAATAATGGTACTATTCATAGGTAAAGTATGGTTAAACTTGACTAAGCTATCAAAAGCGGTTTTGGGCTTAGGGCATAAGATTGGGTTTTACATACATGCGAGTACATAAGATGTATTTTAACATAAGCCCATCAAGAGTTACATGTGATGTAATTGAAAGAGTTTTCTACCAAAATAACTAAGTTTTGAGTGTTAAGCCAAAGCTTTCTTAGGACTTAGTGAAATATGGATCTTGTTTCTCCCATTTTTCAATTGAGGGTTATTTATTTGAGTGGGAGCTAATACCTCATAATATATGAATGTTGACCCTTATTGCATAATTTTTGTAGATTATGGCTACTCCATCCACAAACCTTTCTATGCGATCTATCTTAGAGAAAGAAAAGCTTAATGGAATAAATTTCCTAGATTGGTATAGGAACTTGAGAATTATTCTCAAACAAGAAAGAAAGCTTTATGTCTTAGAAGAGCCCATCCTTGAGGAACCACCAGCAAATGCACCTAAGGCTTAAAAGGATGCTTACATGAAGCATATCAATGACTCTACGGATGTGTCATGCCTTATGTTAGGCACCATGATCTCGACCTTGAAGGACTTAGAAAATGGAAGTTTATGACATGCTTGCTCAACTGAAAGCTATGTTTCAAGAGCAAGCATGCCAAGAGAGGTTTAGAACCACTAAGGCATTGAATTCATGCAAGATGACTCTGGCACACCGTGAGTGCTCATGTTCTCAAGATGAAGAGTTACATTCATCATCTTGAGAAATTAGGTGTTTTGTTAGTCAAAATTGGCAACCGATCTTATTCTAGCATCTTTGGTGATGAATATGATCAGTTCATTCTTCTTCAACATGCATAATATGGAGAAGTCCATTGGCGAATTGCATGGGATCTTGGCTACTTTGAAGAGAACTTAAAGGGAAAGGTTAAGACCACCAATGAAGTTCTTGTGGTTCAAAAGGAAAAGCTTTCAAGAAGAAGGGCAAAGCAAAGGACAAAGGTAAAGTACCCAAGTCGAGTCCAAGCCCAAGCCTAAAGCTAAGACTAAGGCACCCAAGGAGGAGTTTTCTTTCATTGCAATGAACTGGTCATTGGAAAAGGCCGCAAACTTCGATTTGGAAGAGCTGAAAGAGAAGAAGAATAATCGACTACTTCTTCAGGTATGTTTGTTATAGAAATCAATTTTACTCCTTCTGCATCTTGGGTATTAGATGCCGAAGATGCAACTCACATTTGTACTAATGTGCAGAGTCTAAGAAGGACTAGAAGATTGATGTCTGGTGAGATCGACTGTAGCGTGAGAAATGGAGCAAGAGTTGTTGCTTTATCGTGGGGACTTATGATCTTATTTTGCCCTCTTGGGCTCATTTTGGAACTCAAGAATTGTTATTATGTACCCACTATGAGTAGGAACATTATTTCTTTTGCTTGTTTAGAGAATGATGGATTTAAATTTTCTATTGAGAATAGAAATATTTCCATTTATAAGAATGACATTTTATATGGCATTCTTGCGTCAATTAAATGGAATTTATACTCTGAACCTTGAGTTTGTTACAAATGAGCCCATCTATAACATAAATACCAAGAAGTTTAAATCTAACGATTTGAACCCAACCTATCTTTGGCATTGTCGTTTAGGCCATGTAAATGAAAAACGCATTTCAAAACTTCATCAAGATGGATTCATTGATTCTTTTGAATCTTTTGAGACATGTGATTCTTGTTTACTGGGTAAGATGACAAAGGCCCCTTCACGGGTAAAGGGAAAGGGCGATGAGCTATTGGGCCTTATACATCTTGATGTATGTGGTCCTTTTAGCATTTCGTGAGAGGAGGTTATTTGTATTTTATTACTTTTGAGATGACTTGGTAGATATGGGTATGTCTATTTAATGAAGCACAGATCTGAATCTTTGAAAAGTTCAAAGAGTATAAGAATGAAGTACAAAATCAACTTGGCAAAACAATTAAAATCCTTGATCGATCGAGGAGGTGAATACTTAAGCCAAGAGTTTGATGATTATCTTAAGGATTGTGGAATCGTTTACATGATTGACTCCTCCAGGAACTCCTAAATGGAATGGTGTTTACGAAAGGAGAAATTGAACTCTATTAGATATGGTTCGATCAATGATGAGTCAAGTGATCTTCCAAAATATTTCAGGGCTATGCTTTAGAAACAAAAACATTCATATTGAACCGTATTCCTTGAAAAAGGTAGAAAAGACACCTTATGAGATATGGATTTGGGAAGCATCCCAATTTATCTTTTCTAAAGATTTGGGGTTGTGAGGCTTATGTGAAGCGTCCAATTGCCGACAAGTTGGCACCCAA
Source organism: Erythroxylum novogranatense (assembly GCA_029891385.1). Lineage (NCBI taxonomy): Eukaryota > Viridiplantae > Streptophyta > Magnoliopsida > Malpighiales > Erythroxylaceae > Erythroxylum > Erythroxylum novogranatense. Next base: position 15,142,508 of record CM057235.1, on the reverse strand, counting down.
ATATGAAAAATGTTATTTTGTGGGATATGCTAAGGAAACTAAAGGATATTACTTTTACATCCCGTGAGAGAACAAAGTGTTTATTGCTCGAAATGGTTTTTCTTATAGAAGGAATTTGTTTCAAAGGAAGCGATGGGAGTAAAGTACAACTGAAGAAATTCAAGTTTCACAAAATGACATTGAGCTTGAAAAGGAGATTGAAGCGAGCTCACAAGTATTGATGAGCGGTCTTCAACAACACAAGGCCTACGTAGATCGATAGGATTAAATCATGAGCCGAGAGATATGGATTTCTCGTTCTTGATGATGATAATGTGATGCTCATTGATCATAATGAGCCCACAACCTATCAAGAAGCTATGGAAAGTCCAGAATCTGCTAAATGGTTAGAGGCCATGAAAGCAGAGATGCAATCCATATATGACAATCAAGTTTGGACTTTGATTGATCCGTCTGATGGCTTGAAGACCATTGGATGCAAATGGGTTTTCAAAAAGAAACTCGACATGGATGGAAATGTGCAAGACTTGTTACTAAAGGTTATCGACAAGTTCATGGAATTGATTATGATGAGACATTTTCTCTAGTGGTCATGATCAAATCCATTAGAATTCTTATTGCCATAGCTGCATACTATGATTATGAGATATGACAAATGGATGTCAAAACAGCTTTCCTTAATGGAAACTTACTTGAGGATGTATATATGATCTGACTGAGGGTTTTGTCCATCTTAAGAATTCGGGAAAGGTGTGCAAGCTTCAAAGATCCATTTATGGATTGAAGCAAGCATCAAGAAGCTGGAATCTTCGTTTTGATGAAGTTGTCAAAAAGTTTGGATTCATCAATAATGAAGATGAACCTTGTTAGGCCCCGAATTTTTTTTATGATGTCATTAAGCATGAATTTCGTTAATTATGTGTTTATGGCTTCATGTGATTAAATTGGGCATAATATTGGATAATTGAGTTTAAGATATGATTAAATATGGTTTAACTAAGGACTTAGAGGGTTAAATGATGTAAGGACATTTTAGGAAGATTTCTTATGTGGAATGGATTTGGGCTTAACTAAGGAGGGTATATTGGTCATTGTCCCATGCCTTAGGATTAGGTTAAGAGAAAATAGAAAAGAAAGAAAGAAAAGAGAAAGAAGGAGAAGAGAAGAGAGGATGCCGTCGAGGAGAGGAAGAGAGAAAGGAGATTTAGACATTTGACATTTTCGGCGATTGAAGCTCATTTTGGGTAAGTTAGTTTCGTTTCTTCTTGTTACGGTTAGATCTAAACTTAGAAATCTTTGAATCGGCGAGAATCGACGGTTTTAGGGTTTAAGGTAAAATCGGTGAGATCCTTTGGGTTGATCGTTTGTGGTTGATTTGGAGTTGAGAATGGGTTAGAAATACCTTATAAGACTGATTATTGTTTAGATGTGTTGGATTTGGTAAAAGGGAAGAATCGTATTTGGGTTCTGCAGAGATCTGGGTTTCGGAGTCGAACTCCAGGCCAGACGTCGCGACGTGCGTATGAATAGCGCCGCGATGTGTGAGGAAGGGAGCCACATCGCGACGTGTAAATAATTTTACGATTGGACGTATGGAACGCAGGAGTCGTCGCGACGTGTGATATTTGTTCGCCGCGGTGAGCCTTCGCCGCGGCGAGTAAGGTCGTTCGTCGCGACGAGCGTCTCTTCGTTGCGGCGAGCCCCCTTTTTCCGAAAATGGGAATTGTTCATTTTTGAGGATATCTTTGACTATAGATGTCCGATTGAGGTGATTTCAGATTCGTTATGAACTAGAAATAAAAGGCTACACGTTCTATGAAGTTGGGAAGTTCGAAATTAGCCTTGAAGAGTTCGGAATTTTAGGAGAAGATCGGATATAGATTTTAATGCTTTATTTTGGATTCCAAGCTTTGAATATTTACTATGAATATTGATTAAATGGAACTTGGTTGTTTTAGGAAACCAAGTGACCGATTTCATCAAAAAGAAGGACATCGATGAATCGGATTCTCGGCGATCTTAGGTGGGTAATATACTTATAGTTATTGTGTAATTAGGCAATTTCTTGCTTATGTATGAATATATGTTATATGGTATGCATGATTAAATGTGATGAATTGAATGATTTTGATTACATGTATTTTGAAAGAATCGTAGAAATTGATAGCATGACATTTGATTTTGAACATATTATGCCTCGACTTGATCATGGAATTTTGAATAAATGAGAAATGAATATCATTGATAAAATGATTTTGAGCATGAATATATGCTTTTGTTTGGGTGAGAGTGGAACCATTTAGTTAAATCACGTGCACGAGATAAGAGCCTTCTCCGGCTGCTAGCTTGCATATATGAGATCCGAATGGACTCATTTAGTTCGAGGATGTAAACTTCAGTTTCTTCCTTTTGTTTCCATGGAACCCTCGAAGCCATTATGATATGCATTTCTATGTGAATTGTTTATTGTGAAGCATACTTTGTGATATAATTATGGATTGAATTAAT